>CM046664.1:136291602-136317805 GCA_025594165.1 Tamias sibiricus | reverse complement strand
TTGTTTTCCTTTTTGTGCTTCAGTTTGAATAATTTCCCTTGATCTGTCTTCAAATTCATGCATTCTTTCTTCAATGTCCAATGTGCTGGTAGGTCCATCCACTTAAGTTTATTTCAGATACTTTATTTTTTAGTTCAGACTTAGTTCTTTAGAGTTTATATTCTGTCCTGAAATTCTTCATCTCTTGGCCCATTATATTTATTTTTCTGTGAATTCTTTAACACATTTATTATAATTGTTAAGTCCTTAACTGCTAATCACATTGAAGGGATCATCTGTGAATCTTATTGTACTAGTTAATATTATGATTATGAATCCTATTTTCCTGATTCTTCATGTCATGTAAACTTACATTGTATCTCAAATGATAACACTGATCTCTGAAGCATGTGCTTACTATGTGCTACTCTCTTTGGTTTACGTCCTGGAGGAAGCAAGTTCATTTATCTGATGATCAGAGTAATCACACCATTTGCTCTTAAGTTTGAGTTAAATAGTCAAGGCCATGTCTAGGTTACGGCAAGATATTTGATATCACAGACACACCTTGGTCACATGTGGAGGGAGATTTTGTAGGAGAAACATTGCAGACTCACCAGTGGGTGAGAAATGCTTCTGTCTCTTTAAGTGTTCATCATCAGGCCCTCCCTACCTTCCTGAGCTCTGGGGTCTGAGTGACTTCCTCTGTGAGCTGGGAGGAAGGAGCCTCCTGTGCTCACATCAGAAGGGAAAGCCTGAGGTCCTGCTTCTCAGAGCCACTCCAGAGCCTGTCACCAGGACAGGTGAGCCTAAGTCTAGAGCTGGAGGGGGAGGGAGAAAGGGCCTGATCCCTGGGGAGGGTTCCTGCTGTGCACCTGACTCTACTAAGCACTGTGCAGCCAGCACTGTGCAGAGCAGTCAAGGTTGGGCTCCCAGGTTTTAATAGATGTTCTGAATTCCAAATAGAGAAGTTCAGAGAAAGCTGGGGAGCACCTTCCCCAAGCACAGGCATCATGGGAATTATGGGAACTAAAACCTGTCCCCTCCAGTGAGTGCTGGATCTGCCTCCAAGAACAAAGCATGGTTTAAAAGCCATGAAACATCCATTGTATATTCAGCAAAGGCAAAGGATGTTTCTGTGGCCCGTGAGCCACCTAACCATGGGGCAGCGAGTTACCCTGCAGCAAGCCTGGGCACACCTGAACTCTCCACCTCACTGGCCACAGCAGGGGGCCTTCAGGAGATGTCAAAATCAGGATCTTGGTCTCCCACCCCTCACCCTCAATGTCCCTTAAATGTCTGCTCCCTGATTCAAGCTTTTCCCACTCCAGCTGCAGGGACACCTCAACTTCCTCATCTGCACAATGAAAGGATTTGAAAAATAACTGATTTCCAAACTCTTGAGTTGTGCACTGACTACATCAGAGGCACCCCATTCATTGAAACAGAATCTCTAATGGTGGGGCCAAGAAATGTGAATTTTGACAGAACGCTAAAGTCATTTGACAAAAAAGTTTGAGAGGAAAGGGATTAATGAATTTTGAGGTCTCCTAAAGTATTAAGAATATAGATTTGCATGTTTTATATTCGTGAATAATTGAGAACCACTTTTCACCTCAGATGTCAGTAGGACTTATTTCTCTCTTAAAAACTATTTAAACTAATGTCAACCCCATTTGAAACTCTGTGGAAGTCCCACTGTCTGAGTCCCCTGCAACACACACTCTCGATTTCAGCTTTGACAGAGACTTCATCATCAGCTAAAGTCTTCATCTTGTTCTATAAACTTGTGGCTGTTTCTTCATTTCTGCCCTGGTGTTGATTACAGGAGTGTTGGGTTTCTATATGCAGTATAATTAGCCACACAAGTCCCAAGGGCTGAACTTCACTGGAGACCTTGGGGAGGTGCCAGTGAGCTTCTGCAGACCAGAACACCTTAGGGTTGAGCTCAGCAAACCCATCCTCACAGACCCTCAGCCAGAGTCTAGCTGCTCAGTCCTCTCTCTCTGCTCTCCTTTGTGTTGGTGCCCAGGGGACAGAACACATGCCTGCAGTAACCGGGGTTGCAGGCATACAGAGGCAGAATTTGAAATGACAGGGAAATGTAGGTAAGAATTCTGAAACAAACATGGGAGAGGATGGCTGCTCCTAGGGGCGAGAGCAGAGGCGGGGTTGGAAAGGCCCTGACTTTGGCTCTTTGTGGAGTAGCTAAGTGTGGATTAGCTGGAAATGAGGCTGGAGATGCAGACCTGGGAGACCATGCATTCGTGCTCAGGGACTTGTGGGATCATGGAAACCTGACCCCAGAGTGCTGACTGTATGAAATAATGCTAGACGTGGGCATGTCACTTTACTTAGAAACCTCACACTTACTGGTTGAGGGCAGCGTCCCAGGCCCTTCAGCCCAGAGCACAGGAAGACGTGTTTGGACAAACCAGGGCTTTGATGAAGACAGCAGAGGCTGACTCAGCAGGTAGGCTGGGGAGGGGACTGTCTTCCAGTTTCCAAAAGAAGGCTTCCAATTTTCTTCTTGCTTATCTCCCAGGCCAACCACCCTAAAGCGGGTCTGGAGTCCCTTGGTGAACTTCCCATTCTTCAGGATTTAACTAAGTGTCTCTTGGCTGCTGAATCCCCTGAGAAAACTTCATGTCAGGAGTTTATGACATTGACTTTGAATTATTATCTGGGAAAATTAATGCCTGAAGCTTAGGTATCAATTGCCCAGAGCAAGTTATAACCTGCCCTTGGCTGTTTGCACTGGAGTCCCTGAAAAGACAAACCCACTGAATGTTCTCAGGGGTCTAAGCCACAGCCAGGTGCGGGCCATTCTGATGTTATTCTCAAAAAAGCATTAGCACAATTTACTATGACTCACAAATGCACCTGCCTTCTCTCTGGACAACGGCCCCTCCCCAAAGCACACACCTGGATGTTCCCACCCTCACAAGCAAGAGCCAGGTCTTGTCACTGTGACATCCCCAGCTCTTCGGACTTTGCCTGACACAATGTAGGTGGCTTTGCCTGTTCAGAGCAATGGTCCGTGAATGAGCAAATCGTGTTTGGGCCTTTCAGGCACACATGAGAGGGTGGAAGATGGCAAGAGATGAAGAAAACCCCTATGGTAAGAACAGATCCCAGCAATCATCCTGGGGCTCGGCTCAGGGTAAGAGGGGAGTGGGCTTACTCTGGACCAAACACAGGTAAGTCCCGGGGGGCGGGGGTCTCCTGCCTGGGCTGAACTGGCAGGAACCTTGGCTGGAAAGCTGAGGAGCTGCCTAGTGAGAGATGGTTGACCTGATGAAGGATTCTAACCCTTGCTCCTCCAGGTTCACAAGGTGACACGGGGTCTCCGCAGGAGCCCGAGCTGAGGCTCATCCTGGTGGGGAGGACGGGAGCCGGGAAGAGCGCCACCGGGAACAGCATCCTGGGCGAGAGGTGCTTCCTGTCCAGGCTGGCAGCCACGACGGTGACCAGAACCTGCGCTGCAGCCAGCGGAAGCTGGGCCAGGTGGCGCGTGCACGTCATCGACACCCCCGACCTCTTCGGCTCCGACGTGCACAAAATAGACCCCGAGTGCACCGAGAGGGCGCGCTGCTACCTGCTGTCGGCGCCCGGGCCGCACGCGCTGCTCCTGGTCACGCAGCTGGGCCGCTTCACCGCCCAGGACCAGCAGGCGCTGCGCAAGGTGAAGGAGCTGTTCGGCCCGGACGTGGTGGCGCGAGTCGTCCTCGTCTTCACCCACAAGGAGGACCTGGCCGGCGGCTCCGTGCAGGACTACGTGCGCTGCACGGAGAACCGGGCCCTGCGGAAGCTGGTGGCCAAGTGCAAGAGCCGAGTCTGCGCCGTGAACAACCGCGCCACCGGCAGCGAGCGCGAGGAGCAGGTGCAGCAGCTGCTGGGCCTGGTCGAGGACCTGGTGCGCAGGCGCGGGGGCGCGCACTACACCAACAGGGTGTACCGCGTGGCGCAGGCGCTGTGCACCGCCGACCCCGAGGAGAGGCTCCGCAGGGTGGCGGAGGTGACCGCCCGGGTGCGGAGGCGCTGGAGAATGCGGCTGCCGGCGTGGCTGCAGAGGCTGCGGAAGGACCGAAGGACCGCAAGAAAGTGACCAAGGTCCGAGGGACCTGCTGGACGCTGGGCCTGGCCCTCCTGCTGGGGGGCGCCGACCTGGTCTATGTACTGCTCTATCCGCAGCTGCTGGAGGACTTTCCCAAGATCAGTCACCACTGAGATCATAAATGTGACTTTGACTGATCAACTGATTCCTATTTTTCGTCTGGGATTCTGGGTTTCAGTACCCACAGACTTTCTTTTCCTCCCTCACTTCCAGTAATCTGCCAGCTGAAGTGTGCTCCACCCAAGTGTCTCGGGACCTAGCCCTGCTTGATCCCTCACCTCATGAAGCCCACCGACCCCAGTTGCTCTTGCCTATTTTCCACTGACCTCTAACTGCTCCCTCCCTGCAGGAAATTGCTTCTCCTAAAAAGCAGTAAGAAGGGATTGTCGTCCTCCTCCCTGTATTCCCCACTGGACCAACGGTGAGAGCTGGTACAAAACAGTCCCCACCGCATGTTGTTAATTTGAATGGAATCTGATAGTTCCATAAATAAATGTGCTGGACGATCACTTTGTGTTAAACAAAAGCAGTGTTTGTACGTGATTGTTCATCTGACTTATATTTGCACTGAACCGAAGTGACTGTCTATCATCCCTACCTGCAATAAACATGCAGAGAAACACATGCACATAGGTGCACACATTCCAGTGTGCAGTCATATAAGAAGAACATGCCGCAGCAGAGCTCTCCATCCTCCCAGCAGGGAAATGCCTCTCCCTCATCTCCATTCAGAGCCTTAGCACCTAGGAGGTAGAGGATTCTGCAGGTCCAAGAGAACATAAGCAGAGAATTCCAGGGGCCATCTAAGTCCTACAGAAAGTCTGCTTCCAAGGAGCCCTTTGCTCACTGCCTACACACCACTCTCCCCAGTAAGTTGTGCAAGATGAATACGTCCTAAAGGACTTTTCATCTCAGATGCAAATCAAAATAGAGGTTTGGAGTTTTTACTTTTAGATCAGCCTCAAAAAGAGCAGACCTCAGGTCTATGAGTGCTGAGATTGGGTGCTATGTTGGTGAGATAGACATTGATCTTCTGCCTTGGCATATCTGGAAAAGTCAGCTCTCTGGTCCACAAAATGCGAGTCAGGTTAGCCTTTATTGTCAGTTGCTATTGCTCCAGTTGCTTTGACCCCAACACCACACCCTCACCCACAAACTCCAGCTCATCTCTGATGCTGCTATGTGATGATCCCAGTCCTCTCCATGGCCCCACCTTACGCCTGCTCCTTCACAGCCAGAGATCCTCAAGCTCCTGACCTCAGATGACTAACAAGGGAAATAATCAGCAATGGCTGGGCCCATACTGAAGTGAGAGGCCCACAAGTCCTTCATGGAAGGCACTGCAAACGTGTTGCAATGTCCAGTGTCAGGACTTGGGATTTCCTCAGCAGCAGGGGCTGTGTTGTTTTAAGGAACTGTGAACAGATCCCACAAGGGCCTCTGATAAGGAATCTTGGTCTTGCTCTTTCTTCAATAGGTACTTTCAGTGAACAAAGTTGTAGAGTGCCTCTAGTGTTGACACTGCTGTACATTAGCTCTCTAGAAATCATTCGTCTTGCAACATGGAAACTTCATATCCTTTGACTAGCATCAACCCATTTCCTGTTCCCTCCACCCTTTGGCAACTACCATCCAAATCTCTGCTTCTCTGAGAGAATATTTTAGATTCCACATGTAAGTGGAATATGTCTTTCTCTGTCTGGCTTTTCACTTAGTATAATGAATTAAATTTCATCAAAATGAACAATTTTTTGCCCTCAAAGGGCACCATCAACAAAGTGAAGAGATAACCCACAGACTGGAAGAAAATATTTTAAAATCACAACTCTCTTATGGATCTAGTATCCAGAATATATAAAGAACTTGATAACACCAGAAAGACAACCTAATTTTTTAAAAGGGCAAAGGATTTAAATAGACACTGCGGGGCTGGGATTGTGGCTCAGCAGTAAAGCACTCCCCTAGAAGGTGCCCGGGTTCGATCCTCAGCACCATGTAAAGATAAATGCATTGTGTACAACAAAAGCAAATAAATAAATATTAAAAGAAAATAGACACTGCACCACAGAAGACATATAAATAAACCCCTCAATAGATGGGCAATATCATTAGTCACTAAGAAAATGAAAATCAAGATCTAAACAAGATACCACTTCAATAGCATGGTTATAATTTAAAAGAATAAGAAATGTTGGTGATGGGGATATGGAGAAACTGGACCCTCATACCTTTCTTTCTTTCTTTCCTCACCCTCCTCCTCCTCCTCCTTCTTTTTTTTTTTTTTCTTTTTTGTACCATGAATTAACCCTAGGGGCGCTTAAACTACCCCCCCCAGCATTTTTATTTTTTTTTTATTTTGAGACAGGGTCTTGTTAAGTTGCTGAGGCTGGTCAGCACCTTGCAATCCTCCTGTATCAGTTTCCTGAGCTGCTTGGGTTACAGGAGTGCACCACTGCACCTGGCTCACTCATACCTTTCTGATGGGGAGGTAAAATAGTAAAGCCACTGTGAAAAACAACTTGACATTTCTTCAAAAAGTTAAACATAGAGGCCCCTATGAGTCAGCAATTCCACTCCTAGGTATAGATACAAGAGAACTGAAGGCGTTTGTCCATATAAAACTTCTACATCAATGTTCCTAAGAACATTATTATACAGCTGAAGAGTGGAAACAACACAAAGACCTACCAACTGACAGACAAACAAAAATGCTGTATCCAAATAATGGAATATTATTTGTCCATAAAAGGGAATAACATGCAGACACTTGGGACAACACGAAAGACACGTGGCAGCATTAGGCTAAGTGAAAGAAGCAGACACACAAGAACACACAAATGCATGGTTCCTTTTATATGAAGCATCCAGAAACAGGTGGGCTCATCAGAGAGTCCTTAAGAGGGTGAACTTTAGTTCCTTGCACTCTTGTTAACATTTATATTCATCCTCACTTTCAAACTTTTTCTGTATTCTTATTGGTTAAATTGTGTTCCCCAGAAAACATGTTAAAGTCCTAACCCCCAGGACCTGTGCATGTGACCCACTTGGAAATAGGGTCATTATAGATTCAATTAAGTTAAGTCAAGGTCGTTAGAATGAGCCCAATAGTCCAATATGTCTGGTGTCCTTATAACAAAAGAGAAAAGTGAATACAGTCCCACCAGAGGAAAAGCAGCTGTGTGAAACTGAGAGAATATTCTAGATTCCACATGTAAGTGGAATATGTTTGTCTTTCTGTGCCTGGCTTATTTTACTTAGTATAATGAATTAAACTTCATCAAAATGAGCAATTTTTTGCCCTCTTGTTAACAGTTATATTCATCCATTCACTCAAGTTGGTATAATGATGGTACCTGTGTGAGAGCAGGGACTGGAGTTATGCTGCACAAGTCAAGGAAACGTAGGGCTGCCAGAAGGCCAAGATCCTCCCTAGAGACTCCAGGGAACACAGCTCTACCAACACCCTGATCTCAGACCTCTGGCCTCCAGAAACTGTGAGGCAATACATTTCTGTTGTTAAGTCCCTCCGTTGGTGATACTGTAATATGGCAGCCCTGGGAAACTAATACTCCCTCCATACTGACATTCTCTCTAGTTGATCATGGTCAACTCTCATTAGTGGTGTTGGTACCATTCAGGAGGGTAAAAGAGAAGGTGACACATAGGTGTGGGCAGGCAGGGTGGTGAGGAGAGTGCAGGCTAACCCCACCGCCCTCCTCTTAGGATGCCATGGTGGTAGTGGCAATGACCAGGGAAGTACATGGCCCTAGAAGCCAGGTGTTGACCAAACCAAAGCGTGCTGAGGGCCACTGTGGAAATGGTGTCATTCCAGCAGAGAGTGGCTGTGGAGAAACGTATTTCCCAAGACAAACTCAGAAGCACTATGAAACATGTACTCCCTAACCCTAAATATATCCAGATGGGCTCAGATCCTACCGTCCTGTAGACAGAGAATACAGGGGTAGTGTACTGCATGCTCTGCCTCCTTCGCAATACAGCTGTGTCCAGATTTCTCATCAGGAGCCATGGAGGACAGAGGAAGTGACACGACATTTTTCAAGTGCTAAAGAAAAAGAGTTGTCAACCCAGAACCCCATAAGCCACAGAAGGTAGCTTTCAGGGATGAGAGAGGAATCATGATATTCTCCAATTAAAGGAAATTAAGATAATTTATCACCAGAAGAACTACTCAATTCACAATAGCTAAACTGTGGAACCAACCTAGATGCCCTTCAATAGATGAATGGGTAAAGAAACTGTGGTACATATACACAATGCAATATTACTCAGCATTGAAAGAGAATAAAATTATGGCATTTGCAGGTGAATGGATGGAGTTGGAAAATATCCTGCTAAGCCAATCCCAAAAAGCCAAAGGCCAAATGTTCTGTCTGATATGTGGATGCTGATTCATAATGGGAGAGGGGGGCATGAGGAAAATGGAGGAACTTTGATGGGCCAAGGGGAGAGAGGGAAGGGGAGGGGGGAAGGGCATAGGAAAGATGGTAGAATGAGATGAACATCATTACCACAGGTACGTGTATGACTGCACATGTGGTGCGACTCTATATTGTGTATAACCAGAGAATGAAAAGTTGTGCTCCATTTGAGTACAATGAATCAAAATGCATTCTGCTATCATGTATAACTAATTAGAACAAATTTATAAATAAAAATAAAAAGACCTAAACAGCTACTAAAAGAAATAAAACTGTTTCTTTGCAAATAACTCTATGTAGAAAATGCCAAGTGTAGCCAGGTGTGGTGGCACACGCCTATAATCCCAGCACTTGGGAGGCTGAGGCAGGAGGATTGCGAGTGCGAAGCCAGCCTCAGCAACAGCGAGGCACTTAGTAACTCAGTGAGACCCTGTCTCTAAATAAAATACAAAAAAGGACTGGAGATGTGGCCCAGTGGTCGAGTGCCCCTGAGTTCAATCCCCAGTACCAAAATTAGAAAAGAAAATGCCAAGTTTACAAAAACTCCTAGAACTAAGTGAGTTCAACATAGTCACAGTATATGAGTTAAACATACAAAAATAAATTGTATTTCTGTACACTAATAATGAATATGTGGAAGCTGAAAGATAAAATATACAGTATCTTTACTATTTTAATATTTTATTTAACAATATAATTGTAATGCAAAAAAGAATCTGAGAGTTCATTCACATCCCCATGATGATCATCTCAGATAACTTTAATTAGAATCTCTTCCAACTTTACCTAGGAAATTGGTTCTTCAACACAAAGAAGATATGCCTCCATATTACCACCATACTGCACTCTGTATAAATGCTAGAAGTAACAGAAGAGAAGAACTCTTATCATAGCATCGACTCAGAATGGCTTTTATAAATACAAAACATGTTTAATTATCCTTTACTGGAGGTACATTTAAGTATTTTTTAACTTTTTTAACCTTTATATCACAATGTTTAAATTGTATATGGAAGCATTTTTATTCACATGCTAATTGTACATATTAATAGCATCCAGGGTGATATTTGCTTTGATCCTATCCAGTCACAATTCCTCCACACCTCATTCCCCCACCACAGCTCAGCACCCTTCCCAGTACCTAATAATCACTATTCTACTTTTAGATTAACTTTTTAAAGTTTCCACACAAGAGAGAATATCTGGCGTATTTTGCATGACATGATATCCTCAGTTTCACCCATTTTGCTGAAATGGCAGAATTTCATTTTTCTTCATAGCTAGTACTCCATTGTATGTCTATACACCACATTTCTTCATCCATCCATCTCTTGATGGGCATCAAGCTGAATCCATGTCTTAGCTATTGTGAGTAGCTGTCATCACATGACATGCAGTTAACCCTTTTGCTGCTGCTTTCATTTCCTTTGGAAATACCCCAGAAGTGGGAGAGCTGGACATAGGGTAGTTCTATTTTTAGTTTTGTGAGGAAATTCCATACTGTTCTCCATAAGAGCTGCACAGATTTACACTCCCACCAACAGTATATGAGTTCCTTTTTCTCCATATCCTCACCAGCATTTGCCATTTTGTTTTGGGTTTTGGTTTTAATTATAGCCATTCTAACTGAGATGAGATGTAATTTTGATTTGCATTTCCCTCATGACTAATTATATTGAGAAATTTTTCACTTATTTATTGGTCATCTGTATTTCTTTTTTTTTTTTAAAATGTTTTCTTTTTCTACTTTTATTTTATTTATTTATTTATTTATTTATTTATTTATTTTGTGTGGTGCTGGGGATTGAACCCAGTGCCTCACACGCATTAGGCCAGCGTTCTACCACTGAGCCACAACCCCAGCCCAGTCATTTGTATTTCTTCTTTTGAGAAGTGTTTATTCAGATCATTTGCCCATTTTTATTATTATATTTTTAAAATTTATTCTTTTTAGATGGCAGTAGAGTATATTTTGAAATATTATATATACATGGAGTATAACTTACTCTAATTAGGATCCAATTCTTACAATTGTACATGACCGCGATCCTCCTGCCTCAGCCTGGAGTCATACTGGTCATGCATTCTTATATGACATTTGCCCATTTTTCAGTTGGAACACTTTTGAACTAGTGAATTTACACTTTCTTCTTTTCAAGCATTAAAATCACAGTACAAATAAATGCTAGTCATATATAATGGTAGTACCTCACTGGAATTGTTTTTAAATTTTGTGTTTTTGAACTTGTACATAAAATAAGTATCGTAATTTCAAATGATTTTCCCCATAAAATGATCCATTTAAATGCATCCCTACTGTATGCTATTGTTCTCAAGAAATAGGTGTGGTGGGGGGAAATGAGCTTTATTTTGGAGTGAAACTAAGTGCTTATTTACAAAATGTTTCTGAATGCAAGTTCCTTATTGGTATGAATACATGTTTTCCTATACACTATTACAGTGCATCTTTGACCACTTGTGTTGTTACAGTATGTATGTAAGCTTTTATTTTTCAATTATCAGTTCACTTTATGTAAATATTAATTACATGATGGTCCAAAAGCTTGCAAAGCTGTATCTAATTGTATTCTGATTGTCAGTTTTTACATGTGGTAGTCAATAAAATTGTACAAAGAAAATGCACTGAAAATTCCAAAAAGTTTGGAACTGTCATAAAATAAAAATTTATACAGATGAAGCTAAGGGGTAAAAAACTACCAAAAGTATTAAAACCATCTAAAGCCAAATAAGATATAACTAAAGTATATAACTTAAATTATATATTTATATAATATATTACATATGCTATTATATAATTCAATTTAACTTATATGTAATTACATAATTCATATAATACATTACATTTATATAAATTATAATAATATAATATAAATAACCCAATGATTATATATCACAAATAATATATCATAAATTATGAAAATAATATATAAATTATAATATTATGTAAATTATTGTATATTATAATGATATAATGATAATATAATTTATATTATATAGTTATATCTGATTTGGCATTAGATGGTTTTAATACATTTAATAGTTTTTTTTACCCCTTAGCTTCATCATCTATATAAATTTTTATTTTACAACATTTTCAAACATTTTGTATTTTCTATAATGGTATTTAAAAATGCCTACTTCGGAAATTTTTAAATTCAATACATTTTCTCTTGATATTGTGTGGGTTTTGTTAAAACCATTTGTTTTGTATGAAATGTTTTGACTTATCAATCATTTTATGTACTTTTTCCACCTGGACTATCAACAAGTGAAAATGTGTATTTCATTAGAATTGAGCAAAAACTTACTTAAGTTTATTCTGAGAGTACGGTAAGCCTCATTGTTTGGAATTTGACAGGTGTACATGATTGGATATGTTTCATTTATAAAATACCCATTTTATAACTAGTTCATTCCTGTTATTTTCTGGGTTTCATTGTTTTGTCTAAAATAGAATATAAAAAGGACAAAAATAAAATAGCCTCTTTTTGTATGTGTGAACTCTATTGCTGCTCAATGTTTGTGTATGACCATGTTCTAATTGATAAAAAATTATTTGTATACATTTATACATGCACACTTTATATATATTTAAATTATTTCAAGTTATTGTGGTTTTTCTGAAATTGTTGCCTCTTGGAGTATGAAACTTTTAAGATTATTAACCATTTACTCAGTGGTCAACACTTGGACTCATATATCACTTGACTATAATATGAAATGTGTTTTATAGCATGTTGTTATAGTTCTCTGTAACATTAAGGACTAAGGAGAAATGAATAAACAGCCTTTTTATGCTAAAGCCTATTTTTTTTAGTCTTTCTTATTCAAACTACAAGAATCATATTGGTATGAAAAAAAATTTACATAATACCTCTTATTCTTAAAATCTAGTACTCAATAATTTTGTCAAAATGTGTAACACTGATTACTAGAGGTGGGGAAGTAGGGGGAAATACAGGATGGATGGATACGAGGCACTAAAACAGATCCAAATGATAATAAGATCTAGTGTTCTACAGCACAGCATAGCTCACAATAACCTAGCCTCTATTTTATAAATAGCTAGAAGAGAGGAGCTCAAAGACTCCAAATACAAAGTCATGATAAGAAGATGGAAACATTCACACCACTTCTAATTGCTCAAAAGGACATGAAAAACTTAGGTAAAAATATAGAAAAACATTTACACAATTTTCATGCCGAATACTAAGCAAAACTAATAAATCAAACAAGACCAGCTACTTGTAAAAGCCCAATTGGACTGGCAGACCCAACATGGTAACGAAATCAATTCTCTTCTAAACATATGTCCAACAAGGGGCAGGGGTTGTGGCTCAGAGGTAGAATGCTTGCCTAGCATGTGCGAGGCCCTGGGTTCAATCCTAAGCACCACAAAAAAAAATAAAGAAATAAATATATGTACAGCAAGATTTTTTTGTAGGTATAAACAACTTCCTTCAAGATTTTATACAAAAGGGCAAAACTAGACTAGAGAATGAACTAGAATAATTCTATTTTGAAATAGAACAGTTAAAAAAATAATAATAAATGAGGTGAGTCAGTCTACCCAATTTTAAGACTTACTATAAGTAATCAAAACAAACAAAACAAGAGACCTCAAAAATACATTACAAATATACCAAAGGTATATTTCACCCCTCCACCATGGCAAAGGTATAAAAGTGATTTATTGGAGAAAAGATCACCTGTCATCAAATAGTGCTAGAGAAAATTGTCTCAACAGGCAAAAAGAAACGAACCTGGACTCAGTCTCCCTGAGGTCAGCGTCAGTGTCTACACTGTAAGACACTTGGCACTGTTGTTCTTTGACTTCCTTCCTCTATTCTCTGCATTATCATTGTTATACATTTTACATTTACAAAAAATACACTCAATGATATTGCTTTCAAGAGCCAATCATCTTTTCAAAAATCTTTTAAATGATAAAAGGAATCTTTTCTATGTGTACAAATATTTCCTGTTTTTGGTCTCCGTTCCTTGTGGGAGCCCAGTTACCTCCATGTGCGCTTTCCACCCACCCTGTTGGCTCATGGATCAGTCCTGAGCAGCCTGTTGTCCCATGTTGGGAAACACTTCCTTTCTGCATTTTGTCCATTTTTCTGGCTGGAGTGGAAGGAGGGTAAGTATCAATCCCAGTTACTCCCTCACAGTTGGAGAACAGCTTTCCCCTGCACACCCCTCCACCATGATGCCTGCCTTGATGTAGATCTAAAAGCCATGGAGTCAGCTGACCATGGACTGAAACCTTCAGCCAAAATAAATGTCCCTACCTTTAAGTTGTTGTTGTCTGGCATTTTGTCACAGCAACAGAAAGCTGACTAATACAGCTGAGGTCTCAATTATCCTTCAAGGGCACACCGCAGTGACCTAACTTCCTTCCGCTAGGACCCATCTCCTGAAGTTCCACCACCTCAAAATAGTGCCACAGGCTGGCAACCAAGCCTTTAATAATGGGCCTTTGGGGGCCAGTCAAGGTCCAAACCATAACACACATAGAAGGAGTGTGTGGGGACAGGAATTTGGGAGAAAGCCTGGCATCCATTCAGTCATATCTCACCACAAGACTTACTTTGCTTCAAGCATGTAAATAGGTTGCCTGAGCCCTGCCTAGGGTTTCTGGGCTCTCTGTGTCTATGTGCATGCCCCCTGCTCCTGGAGCCCAGTTCCCTGTTGTACTCTACCTAGAGCAGGTCTCAGTCTGACATGACATGGGTGCTGGCTGAGTCCCACTGCCTGCTCACATTTCCATTCGGGGAGGAGGTCTAGGAAGCCTCATTTTGAACTTTGCCTTGCTGTGTTCTTCATGCCAACTTATGAGGGGTCTCTATGTTTTGCATAAAGAGGTGACAGTTTACCCAGACAATTCCCCTCTTTTTGTGTATAAGCTATTTTTCAGAATTAGGAGGAAAGAAAGGACCCATTGGCACTCTGAATCTAAACAGTGACATCCGGACTGTGGAAAGTAGTTTAAGAATATTCACATGCTTGCTTTTTGGACTTTCTAAACACATGAACATGGCTAAAGTCTGTTGGAGGCACCCATCTGTCCTTGGATCAAAGATGAAGCCGTGTTTAGTTATAAAAGAAATAAGGTGCTGGGTGCAGTGGTGCACGCCTTGATCCCAGCAACTCAGGAGGCAGAGGAAGGAGGATTGCAAGTTCAAGGCCAGCCTGGGCAACTTCACAAGATCCTCTCTCAAAATAAAAACAAAAAGGTTGGAGATGTAGCTCAGTACAAATACAGCACCCCTGCTTCAATTCCAAGTACTGCAAAAAAAAAAAAGAAGAAGACAGATTCCTTTTTCCCACACATTTTTTTAAAGTGGGAGTCAGTCGTGGTTGGTTTGATGGGAGAGATCAGAATTAAGTTCAATTTTTTTACATTGTTACTCGTAGATGGCATAGATATTACAATGAGATTTTGATTTTATTTTCAGGGAAAAAAAATTGTTAGTGGTTACTTTGAGAATGCTCTGAAAGAAGCAGGGGGGGGAAAGGCGTGACCCTGATCATGTAATATCTTCTTTTTTGGTGCTGTTTTAGTTTTTTAATCATGTCAATATTGTATTCAAATATCAAAGTTAAAAGTCCCCAAATTCCTGATCATACTTACTCTTTGAGGCTCCTCAGAATGCAGCCACCAAGCCACGTGAGAAGACCACACGTAGGCACTGGGGTCAGCAGTCCCAACCGGGGTCTGGAGAGACAGCCAGAGCCAACTGCAGCCGTGCATGGGAAGCATCTCCACATCACAGCTCAGTGCGTGGGACTACTCTGCCGCTCACGGTGGTGATGGGTACAGGACTTTGTGTTAAAGTATAACAAGTGCGCTATCCTGCACAATAATCATGTCCCTTAAACGGCAGAGACCCATATGGCAGTGTTCTTGCAGAAAGCTCTGGGTGTGGTATTTCCATGAAATCAGTAAAGGATCAGAAAGTCCTAAGTGATGTGCCAGGGAGGGGCCCCTATGTCAGCGACTTGAAGAACCCCAGTTAGGAGCAATGAGTAAGTCCCTGATCGGAAGCTTCTGGAGAGGAGCCACACAGAACATGGACCCACACATTAGAAACCCCTGGTAACAGGAAGAATAAGGCAAAAAGCCACAAAATAAAAAGTGCACAAACAGGAGGCCACAAAACCAGCAAAATAACACAAGAAGCTACAAAACAGGAAGCACCCCACAAAACACCTCCTCTCAAGTGACATCAAGAGGCTTGAGATGGAGGGCGGGGGCAGAGAACCTAAGAAAACAAAAATGAACGACTGAAATAACAAGTAGCAATCCCCAAAGCTAGGGGAAAAATCAGTGGGAAAAAAATTCAAAAGGAGAAAGCACTTCTCCAGGAAGGTTCAGAATCGAGTATTGAGCTGTTCTAGAGAAACAAGGTGAATACCGCCCATCAGTTCAAATATATCCTCTTGTTAAACCTGTGCAGTCCCCTGAGCATTCTTGTGCCCACACTTGAAGTTCATTTATAATTTACCCAATATTTTGACTATGTGGGATTTTTTAAATACTTATTAAATTGATTTTCCTACCATTCTGTATAATGGGGGGTGAGGGACTTTTTAACCAAAGCTTGACAGACTAAGAGAGATGTTATTACTAGCTGCTAAGGAATTGTGTCTCACATAAATGAATGAATGCACGCAACTTAAATATTTACAAGAGGTGGGTATAGAGGGAAGAGCGATCATGGTGTGGAAGCAAGGCTGGGTGCTGCCTGTTGTGCTCTGCAGAATCTGCAGTAAAGCTCCAAAAACTAAGAAGGAAAGAAAGAAAAGGCTCGATTTCAGTAAGTACTGTTGATCCAAGACGCAAAGAAAAGACCACCAACTCCAATTTTAGATTAAAGCAAGCTTATATTGTATACATATAAAGAGAGCTGGCCAGGGCTGCCCCTCCCAAACACTGGGCTTGGGGTCAGCCCCGCTCTCCGGGAAGACAAGGTTTTTATAGTTCAAAGAGTTACAGAAAATCTTGGGAACTTACAGCTAACAAGATCAGACATGTGTAATTCAAAGCAAGAAGCAAACTAATACCTACATGGCATTGCATTCCAAGAAAAAAGGGGAGTAATAGTCAAACCCCACATCAAAAGTTTATGAGGCACCATTAGTTTTAGAGAGAGAGAGTTGTTATCTGGTCAAGGAAAGCCAGGCCTGAGCGAGCTCAAGGCCTGGGAATGAATGCCAGACAATAAGCTCAAGCCAAATAAGAATCCTAGCATTTCATAGAAAACTGAAGTGGGCTTTTCATAACTTTTTGACAGGATGGCTCCCAGTCTTAAGATGGAATTAGGCTGGTTTATCAAGTACCTGTGTGAATAATAGTTTAAAAAAATGATAATAGTACAAAAAGCGAAAGCTTTCAGAGTTGTGGACTAACCTAGATACTAAACTAGAAATTGTGCATAACTTTCTGGGAACTGGGAAGCCCAGGAAAGGCTGAGGAAGAAGAAGCGAAGGTGACCCTTGGACATGGGAGGGGACTGAGCCCTTACATACTGTGTAATTATAGTTTGGAACAAACTTACCCAATCCATCAAGGTGGGATTTTCAAATGACATTCTGAGTGGCAAAATATAGATTGAGGCTCTTGGACATAGCAGATATTATAATATGATTTAACAAAAAAGAGTCTTCTGTCTTTGAAGATTTTATTATACACCTGGGAGATAGGCAGAAGAGGTGGGCATTTCATCCAGGTGTGCACAGAACGTGGTAGAACCAAAGCAGGGGCGCTCAAGTCAGCCTGGAGGGAGCCAAGAGCCCTTCTTCAAGATCAGGAGATGTAGCAGTAGCCCTGGGCCAGAGATAGAGCAGCCATCCCAGGAAGGCACGCTGGTCAGGGTGGAAGGGGTGGGAGGTGGGGGAGCAGGTTTCCATGCAGCCACAACACGAAGAGCCTTCTTGAAAGGCCCAGGAGGCTGCCCCGTGTAGGGCAATGGACAGGCAAAAGGAAAGCTGCAGACCAGCATGAGTTTATGTTTCTGAGTTATCAAACATTTGTATCATAAACTGATGGTGGATTTTTGTCAAATGCTTCTTCCTGCATCTACTAGGACAATCCTGTGACTTTTGTTCTATTAACATGGCATCATATTGCTATATATGTGTATTTTGTTGTTGTTGTTTGCAGTGCTGGGGATCAAACTCAGGGCCTCCTGCATGCTAGGCAATCGCTGTACCCACCCCTGAGCTATAGCCCCACCCCTTCCAAGATTCGTATTTTAATGCTGCATTTCTAGGATAAATCCTAGGTACACACATCTTGTATATAATATATATTCCTCATGGTAAATTCTTAATCTATACATTACTGTATTCAATTTGCTAATATTTTGTTGAGGATTTTTATGTCTGAATTATAAAAGATAATTGTAACTCATTTATCTTCATATCTCTGGATAATACTGGCCTCATACAATGTGAAGCACTATCTTCCTCTCTTATTTTTGAAATTCTTTGGAAAGTATTGGTGTTAACTCTTTAATGTTTAATAGAATTCACCAAAAAATCCATCAGCCACTGGGCTTTTCTTTATGGGCAGGTTTTTTTTTTTTTTTTTTTTTTGTATGTTATTATTGTAGGGACTGATGAGGTAAGGCACAGAAGATAACAGGGAAAGGTTTTATTTGGCTGCAGCCAGATTCAGAGGGTACAGCTCTCACTGCAATCAATTAATCCCCTGAACTCTGAGTTCAGGTAGTTTTAGAATTTTATACCTAGCAGCATGTGAGGGGAGGGCTCAGAAGTTCACAGTTTATAGAAGTTCACATAAAAGCAGCCTTTTATTTCACTGTTCTGGGCAAGTTAACCCTTTAAGGACAACACCTGAGAAGGGGAGAGCTTCTTCTCCCCTTTCTTTTCTCCCCCCAAAAGCTGTTAACATGGAGTCCAATTGGTAACTTCTCTTATCTTAGCAATGTAGACATCTCTGTAAAGCTCCAGCTCAAGGCCAGAGGCCTTGTTAAAGAATTGGTCTTTTACTATCACACTTTGCATTTGCAAACACACTTCTGTAAACTACTATATTAGATACATGTTTGTGAAAAACAAGTAAAGGGGCATCCAGCACCTGGAGTGCAGCTTTCTTCAGGTCAGTGCCCAAGTAATAGAGCAACAAGGAAATAGGAAGTTTACCTACATTGAGCTCTTTGGTAGACTCTTTTGCTGATAGTCCTAAAATCAGCCATGGTGAAGATTTCTGAAGAAGCTTAGTTAAGATTTTCTGTGGAGGAGGGGGTGCCACTACATTATGACTAATTCATTCTCTTTATTTGGGTTTATTCAGATTTTTAATTTCTTTTTGAATCAGTTTCTAATTTCACCCCTTTGTGGTAGAAAAACATACTTTGTATTATTCAATTCCTTTAAATTTATTGAGACACGATTTATTCTTTTTCCCCTCTACCTCTGGAGATGGGATCTAGGGCCTCCTGCCTGCTACAACTTGCTACTTCTTCAACTCTATTTTTAACTTTTTTTTAAAATGTTGAGACAGAGTCTCACTGAGTTGCCCTGGCTGGCTGGCATTGTTATGGGCCAGAATATATGTGCCTTGACCAGACAAACTCCACTTTAACCTGAGACTCCATTTCATATAAGAAATGTTTCTTCCTTGTGAAAACCCTGCCTCTGCAATCCACCTCCTGCTAAGCACACCCTATTTGGCTAAAAAAAATATTTCTTTTATTCTTATACAATGTATTATTGAGAAATGCTTCTATGAGATGTTCCCTTTTAACATCCCATTTTTCTTGGGCCATGTACCCTGACTGTACCCTGAACTGGGTCATTCTGACTCACCTCCTATATTGCTATGCTTTTGACTTGCAGTTTGGGGCTATAAAAGATGTACTCTAACTTCTGCAAAGGGCCAAAGGGTGCAGAGTCAACTTGGTCGCTGCCCCTTGGTCCAATGGCAAATAAAGTTCCATTTCCTGCTTCAGGACTGACCTGGTGATTTATTTCAAATGTTCCACAACAGCATCAAACATGTTGTCCTTCTGCCTCAGCCTCCCATGTAGCTGGGATTACAGGCATGTGCCACCTTGCCTGGCTTATTGAGACTTAAGTCATGATCCAGCATATGCTCTTTCCTGGATGATATTCCATGAATCCTTGAAAAGAATGTGCGTTGTGCTGCTGTAGGGTACAATATTTTATAGATGTCTGGGTGTACAGTGGTCTTCAAGGCTTATTTTCTTGCTGGTCTTCTAATTATTTTGTCTCATCTCCACATATGTTTGCACTGTTTAGTTCTTCAGTTTTGTCAGTTTTGGCTTCATGTGTTTTGGAGTTGTTGGTAGTTGCATATGTTTTATAATTGTTTTATTTTCCTACTGAATTGGACCTTTCTTTCATTGTAAAATGATCTTATTTGTGACTAGTAACAATTTTTATATTACTTCCATTTTATCTAATATTAGTATGGCCACTTAGATTTTCTTTAAGTTTAAAGGTTTGCATGTTATATCTTTTCCCATTATTTAACTTTTTATGCCTTTGGGTCTAAAGTATGTCTTCTGTAGACAGAATAAATTTGGATCATGTTGGCTTTTTATTTTTTTTTTTTTTTTTTCTTTTTTTATACAAATGGAGCACAACTTTTCATTTCTCTGGTTGTACACAATGCAGAATCACATCATTTGTTCAATCATGCACATAGATTGGGTAATTATGTCTATCTCATTCCACCATCTTTACATTGGGTAATTATGTCTATCTCATTCCACCATCTTTCCCAACCTCACAGCCTCTCCCCCCTCGCCTCCCTCATTCCCCTCTGCCCAATCCAAAGTTCCTCCATTCTTCCATTGCCTCCCCCATTATGGATCAGCAACCACTTATCAGAGAAAACATTTGGCTTTTGGTTTTTGGGGATTGGCTTACTTCGATTAGCATGATATTCTCCAACTCCACCCATTTACCTGTAAATGCCATCATTTCATTCTTCTTTAAGACTGAGTAATATTCCATTGTGTGTATATACCACAGTTTCTTTATCCATTCATCTGTTGAAGGGCATCTAGATTGGGGATTTTTTTTAAGTTGCTTTTATTTGTCGTAGTTGTACACAATGCTATTTTTACGTGGTGCTGGGGATCGAACCTGTGCTGTGCACGTGCTAGGCGAGCACTCTACCGCTGAGCCACAACCCCAGCCCCTATATTGGGGATTTTTTAACCCATTCTGCCAACCTCTGCCTTTTGATTGGAGTGTTTAATCCATTTATATTTAATGTAATTACTACTACATTAAATAATTACATAAGATAGGATGTGTGTTGATCATTTTGCTATAGGTTTTCTACATGTCTTATGTCATTTTTGTCCTATTCTCCATTACCACGTTCTTTTGTGTTAAGATATATTCTTGTATATTTTAACTCCCTTGTCATATCTCTCACCATATCTTAAATATTATCTTCTCTTACTGTATTTTAAACATTATCTTCTTAGTGGTTTTACTAGGGATTACAATTAACATTTTAACCTATAACAATTATAACAATCTAGTTCAGATTAATTCTAAATTAATTTAAATAATATACAAAACTGTACTCCAATATAGCTCTGTTCTGTCTCCATCCTTTGTGCTGTTATTGTCATACAAATTGCATCCTCATAGAGTGCATGCCCATGAACACAAATTTATAATTATTGCCTTATATAATGGTTGTTTAAACGTGGAGGAAAAGCTAAATATAAAAGCTGCATTCAAACTGTTTCTATATTTATCTGTGCAGTTGCCTTTACAGAGGCCCTTTATTTCTTCATATGGATATGACTTAGTGTCCAGTGTCCTTTCATTTCAGCCTTAAGGACTCCCTTCGGTATTTCTTGTAGGCCATTTCTGCAAGCAATGAATTCTTTGTTTTTGTTTATCCGGGAATCTCCTATTTCTTCCTCACGTTCAAAGAACAGTTTTTCCAGATAATGAATTTAAGGTTGAACAATGTAAATCAGTGTGGAGTTTCCTCAAAAGACTGGGAATGGAACTACCATATGACCCAGCTGTACCATTCCTCAGTATTTATCCTAAAGAATTGAAGTCATCTCATTACAGTTTTCTTTCTCTCTTTCTTCTTTTTTTTTTTTTTTTTTTAACCAGGGATTGAACTCAGAGGCACTTGGCCATTGGGCAACATCCCCAGCCCATTTTTTGTATTTTATTTAGAGACAGGGTCTCACTGAGTCGTTGCTGAGGCTGGCTTTGAACTCGCGATCCTCCTGCCTCAGCCTCCCAAGTGGTGGGATTACAGGTGTGCGCCACTGTGCCTGGCTTTAAAGTCATCTTATTATAGTGATACATACATACTCATGTTTATAGCAGCACAATTCACAATTGCCAAACTTTGGAACCAGCCAATGTGTCCACCAACAGATGAATAGATAAATAAATGTGGCATATATACATAATGGAGTTTTATTCAGCCATAAAGAAAAATTACATAGGTCATTTGAAGGATAAATGGGTGAAACTTGTGTTAAGTGAAATAAGCCAAACTCACAAGGTCAAGGGTTGCATGCTTTCTTTCTATGTAGAAGCTGGAGAGGAAAAAGGAAAGAAAGGTGTTGGGGGGAATCTCATGAAAATCAAAGGGAGATTAGTAGAGTAGAGGGAAGGGACAAGGCAAGGTAGGAGGGGAATGATATTAGCCAAATTATCTTGTTGGATTGTGTGCACATATGAATATCTAACAAAAAATCCCACCACCACTATGTACAACTATTATGCACCAATAAAAAATATGAAAAAGTAAAGAATTTAAGTTTGACAGTCTTTTTCTTTCATCACTCTGAATGTATCAACCTACTGACTTCTGGCTTCTGTGGTTTCTGATGAGAAATTGGTGTTACTCTTATTCAGGAACTCTTTGTGTAATGAGTCAATTCTTTCTCACTGTTTTCAAGATTCTCTTCATCTGAGTTGGAAAATATCATGCTAAGCAAAGTAAGCCAATCCCAAAAAGCCAAAGGCCAAATGTTTTCTCTGTTTAGTGGATACTAATCCATAATGGAGGCGGGGGAGGACATGGGAAGAATGGAGGAACTTTGGATTGAGAAAAGGGGAGGGTAGGAAAGGGAGGAGGCATGGGGCAGGAAAGATGGTGGAATGAGACAGATATCATTACCCTAGCTACAAGTACGATTGCACAAGTGGTGCAACTCTACATCGTGTACAACCAGAGAATTAAAATGCTGTGCTCTATTTGTGTACGATGAATTGAAATGCATTCTGCTGTTATGGACAACTAAGTAGAACAAATTTTAAAAATGAAAAAAAAATAAAACAGTAAG
Source organism: Tamias sibiricus (assembly GCA_025594165.1). Taxonomy (NCBI): domain Eukaryota; kingdom Metazoa; phylum Chordata; class Mammalia; order Rodentia; family Sciuridae; genus Tamias; species Tamias sibiricus. Next base: position 136,294,913 of record CM046664.1, on the reverse strand, counting down.
ACTATCCCCTTTTTTAAAAAAAAATATTCTCTCCATATTTTTTTTATTCAAAATTGTTGTATATAATAGTAGAATGCATTACAATTTGTAATACACATATAAAGGATATTTTCAAATATCACTGTATACAAAGTATATTCATACTATTCGTGTCTTCATACATGCACTTAGGGTAATGATATCCATTTCATTCTACAATCTTTTTTTTTCTTTATACCCCTTTGCACCCTCCCTTCCCCTCTCTCCCCATTGACCTTTCTAGTGTTCCTCTAATCCTCCTATGCTCCCCAACCTACCCCACTGTGAATCAGCCTCCTTATATCAGAGAAAACTTTCGGCATTTGAATTTTTGAGATTGGCTAACTTAACTTAGCATTATATTCTCCAACTTCATCCATTTACCTGCGAATGCCATGATTTTATTCTCTTTTATTGCTGAGTAATATTCCATTGTGTATATGTACCACATTTTCTTTATCCACTCATCTACTGAAGGGCATCTAGGTTGGTTCCACAACCTAGCTATTGTGAATTGTGCTGCTATAAACATTGATGTGGCTGTGTCCCTGTAGTATGCTCATTTTCAGTCCTTTGGGAATAGACCCAGGAGTGGGATAGCTGTGTCATAAGATGTTTCCATTCCCACTTTTCCAAGGAATCTCCATACGGCTTTCCATATTGGCTGCACCATTTTGCAGTGCTACCAGCAGTGTATGAGTGTGCCTTTTCCCCCACATCCTCTCCAACATTTATTGTTGTTTGTGTTTTTAATAGCTGCCATTCTGACTGGAGTGAAATGAAATCTTAGAGTAGTTTTGATTTACATTTTTCTAATTGCCAGAGATGTTGAACATTTTTTCATGTATTTGTTCATTATCTTCTTCTGATAAGTGTCTGTTCAGGTCCTTGGCCCATTTATTGATTGGGTTATTTGGTTTTTTTTTTTGTTGTTGTTGTTAAGTTTTTGAGTTCTTTATATATTCTAGAGATCAGTCTTCTATGTGATGTGTGTGTGTGTGTGTGTGTGTGTGGTAAAGATTAATTCCCAATTAGTACATTCTCTATTTACCTCACTGATTGTCTCTTTTGCTGAGAAGAAGCTTTTTAGTTTTAATACATCCCATTCATTAATTCTAGATTTTAATTCTTGTGCAATAGGAGTCTTATTAAGGAAGTAGGAGTCTAATCTGATATGATGGAGGTTTGAGCCTACTTTTTCTTATAATAGACACATGATATCTGGTCCTTGATCCACTTTGAGTTGAGTTTTGTGCATGGTGAGGGAGGTTCAGTCTCATTTTGTTGCATACGGATTTCCAGTTATCCCAACTGAAGGGCAAAAATCACACCGGAGACAAGCATGCAGCCAAGAGATTTATTCACCAGCCTTTATGGCTGGTTGGGGTAGAAGAAGTAGAGGGAGAGAGTAGTCAGGGAGTGGGAAGTGTGGAAGCTCTGGTAGGAGAGAGGAGTCGGGGAGACTGGAGTGTGCAAGCTCTGGATGGAGGGTGGGTGGCTGGTTGTGCCACCTGTGGTCTCTGGAGCTGTTGGCTGGGGCAGCTGCTGTCAGGCTGGAGACGGTGAGTCTGGAGCTGTTGCAGCAGCTGCTTCCTCTCAGCAGGGATGAGCTGTCATGTCTCAGCTCCAGGCAGGCAGGAGCTTTAAGTAGGGATTTCTGGTGGGGGTGTGCCAGAGCGACCTTTGACACTATTGGCTCTTTTCCCAGGGAACAAGGTGACCTTTAAGCCGATTGGCTCCTGCTCAAGGAAAATAAAACCATGTTGCTTCTTATGAAAATTTCCATGGGGGAGGTGGACCATCAGCCCAAGCCTATCTATCACCAGCACCATTTGTTGAAGAGGCTATCTTTTCTCCAATGTATGTTTTTGGCACCTTCATCTAATATAAGATCGCTGTAGTTATAGGCATTAGTCTCTGTGTCCTCTATTCTGTACCATTGGTCTACATGTCTATTTTGGTGCCAGTACCATGCTGTTTTTGCTACTATTGCTCTGTAGTATAGTTTAAGATCGGGTATTGTGATGCCACCTGCTTCACTCTTCTTGCTAAGGATTGCTTTAGCTAGTCTAGGTCTCTTATTTTTCCAGATGAATTTCAAGACTGCCTTTTCTATTTCTATAAGGAATGTCATTGGGATTTTGATTGGAATTGCATTGAAACTGTATAATGCTTTTGGTAATATAGTCATTTTGACAATTTGATTCTGCCAATTCAAGAACAAGGTAGATCTTTCCATTTTATAAGACATTCCCTATTTCTTTCTTTAGTGTTCTGTAGTGTTCGTTACAGAGGTCTTTCACATCTTTCATTGATTCCCAAGTATTTTATTTTTCTTGATGCTATTGTAAATGGGGTAGTTTTCATCATTTGTCACTGATGTACATAAATGCCTTTGACTTATGGGTGCTGATTTTGTATCCTGCTACTTTGCCGAATTCATTTACTAGTTTCTAAAAGTTTTCTGGTAGAGTTTTTTGTGTCTTCTAGGTATAGAATCATATCATCAGCAAATAGTGCTAATTTGAGTTCTTCATTGCCTATATGAATCCCTTTAATTTCTTTCATCCTTCTAATTGTTCTGGCCAGACTTTTAAGTACTATGTTCAATAACAGTGGTGGAAGGGGGCATCTCTATCTTATTACAGTTTTTAGAGTGAATGCTTTCAATTTTTCTTCATTTACAATGATGCTAACCTGGGGCTTTGCATAGATAGCTTTTATAATGTGCAGATACATTCCTGTTATCCCTAGTTTTTCTAGTGTTTTGAACATAAAGGGGTACTATATTTTGTTGAATGCTTTTTCTGCATCTATTGAGATGATCATATATATGGTTCTTATATTTAAGTCTATTGATGTGATGTATTACATTTATTGATTTCCATATGTTGAACCAAACTTGCATCCCTGGGATAAACCACACTTGATCATGGTACACTATCCTTTTTTTTTTTTTTTTTTTACCAGGGATTGGACTCAGGGGCACTCAACTGCTGGGCCACATCCCCAGCCCTTTTTTTGTATTTCATTTAGAGACAGGGTCTCACTGAGTTGCTAAGTGCCTCGCCATTGCTGTGGCTGGCTTTGAATTCAAAATCCTCCTGCCTCAGCCTCCCAAGTGGTGGGACTACAGGCATGCACCACCACGCCCAGCATGGTGCACTATCTTTTTGATATGTTTTTGTATTTGATTTGCCAGAATTTTGTCGAGTTTTTTTGCAGCTATGTTCATTAAAGACATTGGTCTGAAGTTTTCTTTTTGGGATGTGTCTTTGCCTGACTTTGGAATC
>CM046664.1:134241654-134466893 GCA_025594165.1 Tamias sibiricus | reverse complement strand
GTGGTCTAGTCTGTTGGTGATGCTTTCCATTTATTTTATTTTTTTGGTACCGGGATAGAACTCAGGGGCACTTGACCACTGGGCCACATCCCCAGCCCTTTTTTGTATTTTATTAGAGACAGGGTCTCACTGAGTTGCTAAGTGCCTCACCATTGCTGAGGCTGGCTTTGAACTCCTGATCCTCCTGCCTCAGCCTCCCAAGTGCTGGGATTATAGGCGTGCGCCACCGCGCCTGGCTCAGTTGAATTTTTAATTTAGTTTATTGTTTCCTTCATTTTGAGGATTTCTGCTTGATTCCTTTTTATAATCTCTGCCTCTTTATTGAAGTGATCTTTCACTTTATGTATTTTCTCTCTGATGTCATCCTTTATTTTAAAGGCTAGTCTAACTACATACCTTCTAAACTCCTTCTCTGGCAGTTCTTCCGCTGTGTTGTCTATGGATTCTGTTGTTGGAACATCTTGGTTTGTTTAAGGTGCTTTGTTCCCTTGTGTTTTTGTGTGTGTCTTCCCATTGTGTGGGTGAGCCAATAGCAAGATGCTCTCACAGCCTCTTCCAGTGTTCCCACCTATTGTAGCTGGCCCCTTCTCTCCCTGTGCACTTCAGGGCTTCCTGAGCTGGAGAGAGCCTGGTTTTCTCCAGTTTCTCCAACCTGAGCTCCCCGAGGGAACTGCCCCTCGTTTCTGGCTTTCCACAGGCTTGCCAGACCCAGACTGGCCCACGCAAACCCAGCTGCAATCTGAGGGACCTGGGATTCAGATTCCCTAGGATCTGCCTTGCTGCAGTACCAAGATCTCAGTGCTGTTCCAACCTGCAGAGAGACCACCAGGGATACGCTCACACAAAGGAGCGACCCTGCAAAGATGCTATCAGATGGTGGCCACTAGCATACCCAGCAGAAAGACTTCAGGTGCAACTATACCTGCAGGTACCCCGACAGTATATCTCCAGACTGAGGCAGCCATATCCCAGGATGGCGGCAGTGGCTGCAGCAAGCCTATAGGCCCTGGCAGGTGTCCCAAGGTGTAGGCTGCTGCTTGCAACCAAACCTGCGGGTACTGTGACAACAGACTTCCAGGCAGCAGTGGGCAGTGGGGAATCTGCTGGCCCTCTGCGAGTGGTCCTCAGGCGGGCAGACATCAGGTGCTAGGCATTGGGTAGGTGAAAGCTGGCGATGGGCAGGCAAGAGGCGGGCAAATGGCAGGTGATAGGTGGCGGGCAGTGAGTGATCTGTGCTCAAAAGGCGGGTGATATGCTGCTGGCAGGAGGCGGGCAGTGGTGGTGGACAAATGGGTGCATAAACATCAGGGGATCGGTAGGCAGCGACGGCTACTTCTCAGAGAAACATTATTTCCTCTGCTTGGAATGCAGCCTCCCTCTAGTTTGCCATCTTGTAAAAAAGGCACTGCAGTCTTGAGACAGAATTCTCTTCTGGGAAATCTCAGCTTTTGCTTCTAAGGCCTCAGCCTGGTGGATCACCCCCTTCCATGATGTGTTACTTAATGTTAGCCACAACTACACTGTATTCTTACAACAACAACTGGGTTAGCTTTGGTTAAATAGCAGGTTCTGTAGCCTGGCCAAGTAGACACATAGAACTAACTGTTGCAGAGGCCAAGAAGGAGCAGTCTCCAAGAGAAGAGAAGAAAACTGGAAGCTAGGGAAGACAGCTGTCATTTGTCCTGTCAGGTGACAGAGAGGTCCCACAAGATGAGAGCAGAGTGGTCTCCACCAGGAGATGAACAGCCTTGAGAGAGGAGTTGGGTAGAGGCCACATCACAAAGTTGAAGGAAGAAGAGTCAGAACAAAGAGAGCTTTGGGGACAAAAACTAAAACTAAAAACCTTTTGTTCCTAGAGAAAGATAATCTTGCCAGAACAAGAATGGGGTCTTAAGTAAAATAAGACATATTCTGTGCTCGTATAATTTTATCTAAATGGATTCTACTGTCATGTGTAACTAAGAACAACCAATAAAATATTATTATTTAAAAAAGAACACAATGAGCCGGGCGCGGTGGCGCACGCCTGTAATCCCAGCACTTTGGGAGGCTGAGGCAGGAGGATCGCGAGTTCAAAGCCAGCCTCAGCAATGGCGAGGCACTTAGTAACTCAGTGAGACCCTGTCTCTAATAAAAATACAAAAAGGGCCGGGGATGTGGCCCAGTGGTCGAGTACCCCTGAGTTCAATCCCCGGTACCAAAAAAAAAAAAAAAAAAAAAAGAACACAATGTAGTAATGACAGGCTCACAGAGTAGGTAGTGTAACCTGTAGCATTGGCGCTTCTAGGGAGATATGAGAAGGCAGTCCATCTGAGGTGGCTTTTTATTTTGTGGGGGGTAATACTTGTGGTTGAACCCCCAGGGCCTCCTGCACCCTAGGCAAGTGCTCTATCTGAGCCATACCCTAGTCTGCTGAGCCATCTTCAGCGGCATGCCCACAGTTATACACAGTGGCTGATAGGTGGCGCTATGTGTCTGCCAAACTGATCCTCTAGCACAGGATACACTTGGCATTACAGGAGTTGGCAGTTTTATTTTTAATACCATATTAGATATTAAAGAGACAAGCTTAGCTGTTTATGTAGGTTTTATTTTAAATCTTTCTGACTTAAATTTCAGGAGGCTGACAGGTTATGTGTGGTGTTAATGCTTTGTGCTATGGTGTTCTCTTGCCAGCAAGAGGCAGGGCCTTTTCATTGCAGAGGTGATTTAAAATTGAGGCTTTTATTTGACATCCTGAGGCACACATTCACACAGGAAAGTGAGGTACTGTTGAATGTGTTGCTGGCTCTTGAAAAAGTCCTGTCACTATATTGTACTTCAACAGATGATGTCTTTGCACCAAGCAAAAGGTACACTTGACCAGTCAGGATTCAGAGCCACTGAACAGAGAGGAGGGCCGCTGTAGAGCTGCCTTGTAAGACCCAGTTTCAGTGTAGGAAATTTAGATTCTGTATATGACCAAACATCATTATTTCTAATTTAAAATTCATTTTAGAAGATTTGAGATGTACAAAAACTTATTACTTTATTATTTCCTGAATTATTTGATCTTTATTCATGTGTGGTAAGATTTTAAATATTTCAGTACATTCTTTTTGTTTGAATGAGTTTTTTGGTTATATTTCTCTCTCTTTTTGGTACCAGGGATTGAACTCAGAGGCACTCGTCCACTGAGCCACATCCCCATTCCTGTTTTGTATTTTACTTAGAGACAGGGTCTCACTGAGTTGCTCAGTGCCTCGCTTTTGCTGAGGTTGGCTTTGAACTGGTGATCCTTCTGTCTCAGCTTCCCCAGCCCCTGGGATTACAGGCGGGTGCCACTGTGCCCAGTTTTTGGTTATTATATTTCAAGATCATCCAAGCATACAACAGAAGACACATAGAAATAATCCCATTAATTAATTACCATATTGTTTTGCTGATCATCTTAGGATATATTACAAAAACTTTGCTAAAAGCAGAAGTCACTCTGTAATCACTGTTATTGTTCTATCTTTTCCTTTTATTGTCCTGAAGTATAAACAGTATATATGTGTTTTGATAATACTTTCTATCTTATGACATAATCCTAAGTAATTAAAAACTCTTCAAAAACATTATTTTCAGGGAGGTCTGATGTGCCTTGTCAGTATCAGCTCTTTTCCTACATTTAGGTTCTGATATTTTTCTACCAGGACACTTTTTTTTTTTTTTTTTTGGTGGGGGACATAATCTGCCTATGTGAGAGCCTGTAATTAAGATTTTTGATTCAGATGGTTCTGGTTTAAGAATTTGCTGTCTTGAATGGAGCAAATAACTTTCTGGCTAAAGTGCTTACCTGGCTCACTGGGTCTTTGAATACATTTAGATTTCCACTTAAAATTTTAAGTGGACTTGTGGGAGGGAATCGGAATATTGGGAAAATGCCTTTCCAGAAGATTTCTGATGGGTAGAACCTTAACCTATGACATTTTCTGATCTACTGATAAGGAATCATTTTGTTTTCTCAATAGAACTGCCTTTAAAATGAATCACATTGACTTTTGGCTTTTGTTGGAAACTTCTTGTGCAGTCCTCCTGTCGCGTCGTCATCTTTAAGAGTGGAGGCCCCACAGGTGCACAACCTGGGTTTCCACACTGACCGAGCCCTTTCCTAGCATCACAGCACCTGCGTGCCAGCCTCTCAGAGCTTCTGCTTCCCTAGCTAGCTGCAGGATGGGCTTTGTGGGTGTTGTTGGAGGATGTAATTAGGTAGTCCTGGTAAAGGTTTAAAGCACAGCACTGGTTATGCAGTGAATGTTACGTATGATATTTAGTACTAAGTAGACGTTGCTGTTCTCTTAATCCCAGGACCATGAGCATGGGAGGGCTAGAGTGGCAGGGCTGCAGCTTCCTAGCTTTGTGGCTTTGGGCCAGTTATCCAACCATTAGTGTTTTAATTTGTAAAATGGGGTAAGGAAACCTACTTCAGAATGTTGTTGTGATGCTACATGGGATAAGAAACAGCATAGTAAGTGTAATATGAAATGTAATGCATTCTGCTATCATTTATAACAACTTAGAAAAAAAAAGAAACAGCATAGTCACTGATACTATTATTACTGATCGTAAATGAAAGGGTGCTTACAAATTAAAAAAAGCAAGACAGTAGAGATAAAAATCTAGTGAATAATGTAGGTACGGCGTTCTGCAAATTTGAAGTGAACACTAGTTTAGACTTAGTTCAGAGAAAATGCTACAGTTTTATTTTATTCTGATAGAACAGTTGCATAAAATATGTTCTTATTTGAATTAATTTTATGGAGTGGGAAGGGAGAAATTGCATTATATGATTTGGTAATAAATCATATTTTACAGATTAGTGCTCTTTGAGTTTTAACCTTTTTTTAATATTTAGTTTTTAGTTGTAGATGGATGCAATACCTTTATTTTATTTATTTTTATGTGGTGCTGAGGATCGAACCCCGGGCCTTGCACATGCTAGGCGAGCGCTCTACTGCTAGCCTAAACCCCAATCCGAGTTTTTACCTCTTATTACATGACTCTGACAAAGACTGTACATTGCAGAAATGAAAGGAGTGAGAAAGTCCCCTTTGGCTGAAGGCTTTTTGAAGGTCTAGGGTAGAAGTTGAGGCTTTGGCCGAGTGGAGGTGGACCCGAGGCAGAGTGAGCATGGTGTCTCACCGGCCCAGCAAGGTCCATTTATTCATTTATTCTCTGAGCCATGTTTATGGGACCTGCCATGTCCTGATGACAGTTCTGGACACTGTAGGATCAGCTGTGGCCAAAACAGGATCAAAGTCCCTGCCACAGTGGAGGTTACATTCGTGTAGGGCAGCAGACAGATAAAGTAGCGACTGAGCGCCAAGGACAGTGTAGGTGCTAAGGAGGAAGTGAAGCAGGAGCAGGAGCAAAGGCGTGCTGGGGCTTGGGGTGTGGACCTCACTGTCCCCAGGCTGTGCGGGTGGCCTCTGCATGTTGGCTGAGGAGTGGGCTCAGGCAGGAGCCTGAGTCTCTGGACTCTCTTCCCACTGCTTTGGATGAAGAGCTTTTTATGGCCACAGACCATGCTTTGCTATATTAAGGGATGGTATATTGTTTTACCTTAACACAGCAGCCCAAGGGCAGGATTCCGTTTCACTAACTTAAGAGTTTGTGTTCTATTTTGCTGAGACTGTGATGTGTGGATGGGGCCTGATTTTATTTGCCTATATATTTTTGCAGCAAGCACTGCCTTTTGGGATTGTTGTACATTTAGGACCACTGGCCTTTTACCCAGCTAATGCTTGTGAGTCGCATTAGTCAGTTCATTGCTTTCTATTGCTAAGTAGCAGCACTCCAGCAAATGGCTACACCACAATCTGTTCATTTTCCTGCTGATAGACATTTGGGTTGTTTCTAGTTTTTGGTTCTTACAAAAAACTCGTCATGAACATTTGGCTCTGTATCCAAAGGCCTGTAGATATGTTTTGTTTCCCTTGGGTGTATACTTAGGAGTGCAGTTGCTTTGTCACATGGTAAGTGTATGGTTAATTTTATGAAACCTACCCAACTTTTCCCGAAGTGGTTGGACCAACAGTGTATGAGAGTTCCATGGTTCATATTTTAGACTAAATTTGATGTGTAGTGCATTTTATTGGTGTGATCTTAATTACAGTGAGTTGTCTTTTTGTGAACTTATTGGTCATTTGTGTATCTTTTGTGAAATGACTGAATCTTTTGCCTATTTATGTATTTTTTTATTGATTGATCTCATTGAGTTGTAAATGTTCTTTATATATTTTGGATATAAGTCTTGTCAAATGTGGTATTGCAGATATTTTCTCATATTCTGTTGTTTGTTTTTACTTTTTTAATCTTATCTTTTGAAGAATGTAAATGTTTATTTTATGAAGTCCAGTTTATCAATGTTTTTCCTTAATTGTTTATGCTTTTTATGTTCTAGTTTTTTTTTTGCCTACTTCAATATGAAAGTTTTTAATATTTTGTTTTAGAAATTCTGTGGTTTTAACTCTTATATTTAAATCCATTATCCATTTTTAATTAATGTGTATATGATGTGAAGTAGTAAGTAGATGCTCTTTTTCTCCTCTGTGGATATGTTATGCCAACAGCTTTGCTAAAAAAGACTGTCCTTTCCTCTTAAAGTACCTGGACAGCTTTATCTGAAATCATTTGACCACAACATATGCATAATGCTGCTTTTAGAATTTTGTGAGTACATGAAAAATGACTCATACATTATGCCTTTGATGGCAGCTCAGGATCTTGCAGTGCTTCTGAAGTATCATGATGAACATTTATTTTCATACCCTGGTGAATTATTTTTTAATTAAAAAATCCATTGCACAGACGAGACGAGTAATCGCAAAACCTGACCTCACACTGGATCCTGGCCTGGAGAGAAAAACATGCTATAAAGAATATTAATAGATCAAATGACAAGAGTTGAATAGGAACAGTAGATTAAAGTTTTATAATAACGTTACTTTATGAAGTGACAATTGTACTGTGGTTACATAAGAGAAAGGTTCCTATTTTTAGTAATACATATTAAAATATTTAGGAGTACACTGCCAGAATGTGTATAATTTACTCTTAAATGATTCTAAATAAATGTGTGAGGGAGCAAGGGAAGCACTGCTGATAAAGCAAATAAAAATACTTTCCTTCAATAGTAGCAGTATTGAATTAAATCTGAGTTAAAGGGTTTGCCAATTATGCTAAATGTAATATTATTTCTAAATAAAAATGTTTTCAAATAAAGTGTTTTTTTTAAAATATATCACATCATCTTGTTGACTTACAATTTGCCTTTTTGTAAAAATAAAAAAGAATTTAAATGTATTAAAATACTTCTTAACAGTGATTTCTTGAAAAATGTGAATAGAAATTTCTTGGGCTTCTGGGGGTTGAACCCAGGGCCTTGCGCACTCCAGGCAGGCAGTCTACCACTGAGCTATACACACCAGCCTGTGAGTAGAAATTTGCTTGAAAAATAAATGGCCATTCTAGACGTAATTTACCATTAAAAAATTTTTTTTTTTAAATTAAGAAAGATATTTTTTGGTACCAGGGAATGAACCCAGGGGCCTTAACCACTAAGCCACATTCCCAGCCCTTTTTTATATTTTATTTAGAGACAGGGTCTCAACTGAGTTGCTGAGTTGCCGAGGCTGGCTTTGAACTCCCGATCCTCCTACCTCAGCCTCCTGAGCCACCATGCCCAGCCGAATTTACCATTTTAAAAAAGGCAATGTGGTGATGTATTGCACATTCTCTGTCTTTAAAAATCCAGCTCTTAGTGTTTTGGGGTAAACTGGCCTCTCTGAAGTTTTCTGATGACAGATGTGTTCTCTTCCAGTATCTCTTTGGATACCTGCTTTGACTGATGTGAATGGTTTAAAATGATCACAGAGCTGTGTGCACAAGAACCCTGTGTCTGTCTTAGGACAACAGGATTACTGTGAAGTTCTGATGTCATTCCATGGATCTAATGTGAATCTAGTTGTGTTTTAAGTCCAATTTTGTATTTGATCTGTGTTCTGTCACAACCAAGTCCATAACACCTATAGTGCTGCCAGACAGAAGATCTGCCAGTAGGGTGGAAGCCCGAGGGCTCAGGGCATAGCATGACAGCCAGTGAGCCCTCCCAGAGCCTGTGTATCTGACCTGGTCAGTGAGACCATCCTGTCCACTTACAGTGATCCCTGAGGGTCGTCTTATCTACTCAGGCTGGTCGAGAAGACACTGCGGGTTGTGTTATCCACTTGGGGTGGTTGGGGAGTCGCCGAGGGTTGTCTTATCCACTTGGGACAGTTGGGGAGGTCCCTTGTTAGCTTCATCTTGTCCACTTGCCATGGCCGAGTGGGGTCCGTTGCCGTGTTATCTGCCACTGTATTATTGCCACTTTCAGGGTCTCTATTTATTTATTTATTTTTAAAAACATATTTAACAAAAAAATTTTTCTTGTAGTTGTATGTGGTGCTGAGGATTGAGCCCAGTGCCTCACACGTGTGAGGCAGGTGCTCTGCCACTGAGCTACAGCCCCAGCCCACTTTCAGGGACTTTGTTTTTTATTTTTATTTTTTTATTATTCTAATTTGTTATACATGTTTGCAGAGTACATTTCATATTACATATAAAGAGCACAATTTTTCAAGTTGCTGGTTTAACAAAGTAATTTTACAACAATTGTGTCTTCATACATGTATTTAGGGTAATCACAGATAACTCAGTCTGCTATTATTCCTATCCTCTTGTCCCCTCCTTCCCTCCCCCACTTTGTTCTATTTAAAGCCCTTTCATTCCTCTCATTCCCTCTCTCTTGCCTTTATAAGTTAGTATCTTCATATCAAAGAGATCATTCGACCTTTGGTTTTTTGGGGATTGGCTAACTTCACTTAGCATTATTTACTCCAACTCCATCCATTTACCTGCAAATGCCATGATTTTATTCTCTTTTAGTGCTGAGTAGTGTTCCATTGTGTATATATGCCAAAGTTTCCCTTTCCATTCATCTGCTGATGGGCATCGGGGTTGGTTCCACAATCTAGATATTGTGAATTGTGCTGCTATAAACATTGATGTGGCTGTGTCCTTGTAGTAATCTGTTTTTAAGTCCTTTGGTACTAGGCCAAGGAGTGGGATAGCTGGGTCAAATGGTGGTTCCATTCCCAGTTTTCCTAGGAATCTCCATACTACTTTCCAGATTGGCTTCACCAATTTGCAGTCCCACCAGCAATGTAAGAGTGTGCCTTTTCCCCCAGATCCACGCCAGCATTTATTGTTGTTTGTTTTTTTGATAGCTGCCATTCTGACTGGAGTAAGATGAAATCTTAGAGTAGTTTTGATTTGCATTTCTTTAATTGCTAGAGATGTTGAACATTTTTTTGTATATTTGTTGATTGTTTGTATATCATCTTCTGAGAAGTGTCTGTTTAGTTCCTTGGCCCATTTATTAATTGGGTTATTTGTTTTTTTGGTGTTAAGGCTTTTAAGAGCTTTATAAATCCTTGAGGTTAGTGTTCTATCTGATGTGCTTGTGGTAAAGATTTGCTCCCATTCTGTAGGTTCTCTATTCACCTCACTGATTGTTTCTTTTGCTGAGAAGAAGCTTTTTAGTTTGAATCCATCCCATTTGTTTTTTATTTTTATTTTTTTTAAAAATATTTATTTTGCCGGGGCGCGGTGGCGCACGCCTGTAATCCCAGTACTTGGGAGGCTGAGGCAGGAGGATCGCGAGTTCAAAGCCAGCCTCAGCAATGGCGAGGCACTTAGCAACTCAGTGAGACCCTGTCTCTAAATAAAAATACAAAAAAGGGCTGGGGATGTGACCCAGTGGACGAGTGCCCCTAAGTTCAATCCCTGGTACCAAAAAAAAAAAAAAAAAAAAAAAAAAAAATTATTTATTTGCTTTAGTTGTACACAATGCGTTTATTTGTATGTGGTGCTGAGGACTGAACCCCGGCTGCGCACGTGCTAGGCGAGCACTCTGCCGCTGAGCCACAACCCCAGCCCCCATCCCATTTATTGATTCTTGTTTTTAGTTCTTGCGCTATAGGGGTCTTATTGAGGAAGTTGGAGCCTAAACCTACATGATGGAGGTTTGGTCCTACTTTTGCTTTCAGGGTCTTAATTGTCTCAATTCTAGTGCTTTATTTTCTTTATCTCCCCTCCTTGTTATGAAGCGTAAATATGCATTACACGCTATGCGTTATGTGCAGGCAGATCTCATTATGCCTGGCCTCAGAGCCCCTGAATTGGTGTTTCCAATTCTGCCCTTTGGTTGTATCTACTGTTCCTCATTCTTTTTTTTTAAAATACATTTTTAGTTGTAGGTGGGCATAATACCTTTATTTTATTTATATGGTGCCAAGGATCGAACCCAGGGCCTCACACATGAGAGACGAGTGCTCTACCGCTGAGCCATAGCTCCAGCCCTGTTCCACGTTCTAATGTTTGCTGAGTACTTTGTCAACTCCTGAGATTACTGTCTGAATTTTCTGACTTCTCTAGAGCCCTCTCAACGACAAAGACTGTCCTCACGTGGCCAGTGTTCACGCTCATGTTTTCTTCAGGCTTCATTGTGCTGTGTAGTTTCCTGGTTCTGTCTTCAAAGGAATGACTTCATCACCCTCGACAAGCGGAGTGACTGTGGGAGCTCTGGTCCACGCCACACGTGTTGAGCGCATGCTGTGTTTGCCGTGAGGAAGTAATGGTTTTGGATGATAGACAGGTGCTGCAAGAGACAGGTTTGGCCCTCCCCTGTCAGTGGGCCTGGGGCTTTGTTGTACAGGTCCTCCTGAGCTGGATGCCTGCTCCCAAAGTGACGTGGCTCTGCTGAGGGGTGTTGGCGGTGTCTGTGTGTGCTCTCACGGCATTCTTGTGAGAGACAGTACATGGGGACATCAGAGGGACAGTGGTGTTGGCTGCTCAGGGCCCTGCCTGCCTTCCAGGGCTTCATGGAGACCGAGGAGTGTGTTGCATCCACTTGGCCATCGGACATTCACAGATCTCTCTCACGCTCTGCAGTGAAAATCAAAGTTCACTCACAGAATGACTTTCACTTTTTAAAAAAAATCTTAGGAAGTGAATACAATTCCTTCTTAAAAGTCTGAAATGTATTAGGAGATTAAAAATACTGTTTTTAAAATATATGTCTCCAAATGAGAGACAGTGTCTTTTTTTTTTTTTTTTTTTTTTTTTTATACTGGGGATTGAACACAAGGGCACTCGACCACTGGGCCACATCCCCAGCCCTGTTTTGTATTTTATTAGAGACAGGGTCTCACTGAGTTGCTAAGTGCCTCGCCATTGCTGAGGCTGGCTTTGAACTCGTGATTCTCCTGCCTCAGCCTCCCAAGTGCTGGGATTACAGGCGTGTGCCACTGCACCTGGCTCGAGATAGTGTCTTAAAGGTTGATTTTTGCATTTTAAACTTTTTTGAGGTCACAGACCCCTTTAATATTTTTATTTATTTTTGCAGTGCTGAGAGATGGAATGCAGGGTCTCTCATATGCGAGGCAGGTGCTCTACTACTGCGCCCTACCCCGAGCCCTGGGCCTTTAGGAACCCCTAGATGTAGGAGGTTGCCATTCCTCCCCAGCGTCAGATTAGGATTCTGCTCTCCAGGGTCACTTGCAGGCTTTATTTCAGCTCAGTGCCTCTGACCCAGCAGGAGGTGCTTGTTGAATGGAGTAGATGTCCTCTGTTGACTTGTCCTTTGGTGGCATCTTGCATGAGTGTGGCCACCATGGGTGGGGCTGCCTCTGACGGCAGCTGTGGTTGATAGTCTCTGGGCTCTGACAGCGGCAGCAGTCTGCTGCTGTGCTGAGGGATTTCCCTGTGTGGTGACAGGATGGCAGTGAGCATTCGTGATACTGACCTGGAGACAGGATGGGCCTTGGGATGTCTAGCTCACAGTTTGTCAGGATGGAGGCAGGTGCTCTGTGGCCTGTCATCTGGGTGGCAGGGGAGTCAGAAGACCTCCAGGGAGGGGATGACAGCAGTGTCGGTTCCCTCCTTTACCTGGGCTCCTAACTCCAGGGACCAGGCGTGCGTGGCATCGAATCCCAGGGGTGATAGCAGACTGCCTCCTCTCTGGCAGGGACCCTCAACAGGTGCTTTCCCCAACATGTGTCACTAGGTAGGCTCCCTGAGGGAGGTGCCCCAGGGTCTGCCCTGCCCTGCTGGAGAGTTGAGAAAAGCACCAAGTGATGGGTCAGGGCGGTGGGCTTCCTGAGTACTGCTCACCCCTGCAGGGAGCCTGGGGGAGTTTGGCTCAGAGCCTGCCTTACTCCCGCCCTCGAGCCAAGCCCTCCCTTAAGAACGCATTAGACTTGAGGCTTTCAAGGCTGGTAAAAAAAAACTGTTAGCACAAGTTGGTGAGATCACCAGTGGCCACTTGGTGGTTTCCCACGGCCCCTGCCTTGGCCTTACAGTATAGCCTTGGACAGTCCTTTTCAACCCAGCAACTGGAGTGTGTGGGCTGTAGGTTATCCAAAACTTGTTGGTAGGTTGTTAGAGCTGAAACTTCCCTCTACACACATAGTGTAGAGTTGGAAAAGACCCCCAGGCAGAAGACCAGATGGCTGGTAGCCTGTTTGCCCTGCTGTTCTTCCTTTTCTACCCTCAGCTGTCTGATCCTGGGTGCCTGTGGTGCTGTTAGTGTTGCAGGGGTCAGCTTGGGAGACCCCCTCTGCCCAGTACTGGCTGTCTTTTCTGGGGGCGGCAGTAAATGGGAGAGAGGCCTGTTCCCAGTTGCGTGACTTATGACCTGGGTGCCCTGGTTCCTTGAGACATCTGTTTACCTGTGAACTTGGTGAGGGGTTTGCTATTCAGACATGGAACTGACTGGGTGCTGACGGGGAGGATTGCCCCGAGCAGTTGGTCCTGCAGTTGCTCAAGACACGCAGGAAGGTTAGGGAGGAATGCATGTAGTTCCAGGACCTCAAGGAGGCGAGGCCCTTTTTGACTTTTTTTTTGTACTGGAGATTGAACTCAGGGACACTAGACCACTGGGCCACATCCCCAGCCCTATTTTGTATTTTTTATTTAGAGACAGGGTCTCACTGAGATGCTTAGTGCCTCGCTTTTGCTGAGGCTGGCTTTGAACTCTTGATCCTCCTGTCTCAGCCTCCCAAGGTGCTGGATTTCAGGTGTGTGCCACTGTGCCTGGCCCTTTTTGGCTCTTTGATGGAAGGATTATTTTGTTTTTCTTATAGTTTCTTCAAACGGCATTTTCTGGAATAGAGGTAAATCAGGTTATATTTAATTTCACTTTCATTGTCCTACACAACATCCTGTAGCCCTAGAGAGACAGCTTTTCTGTCATCAAACTCTGATAGGCGATTTAATGACCTTTGTCCCCCCTGCCACACAAGTGCCTGATGTGGCCACTTGGCAGGCAGGTGGCTCACTTGACATTTCTCCAGGCAAGTTGGGGTGCCTTCCCACTGAGAAGGTTCAGGGGTTAGTTGGAAGCCCTTTCCCCAGAAATCATGGAGGCAGAGCAGCTGGAGACCCAGTGTTTGTAAGGTAGCCTCAGCCTGTTCATCAGCCTGGGCAGGCTTTTTTTTTTTTTTTTTTTTTTTTCCCGTACTGGGGATTGAGCCCAGGACACTTAACCACTGAGCCACATCCCCAGCCCTTTTTTGTATTTATCTAGAGACAGAATCTCACTAAGTTGCTGATGCTGGCTTTGAACTTGTGATCCTCCTGCCTCAGCCTGGGTGCGCCACTGCACCCAGTAGCTTGTGCATTTTGTTTGGGTTTCTTGACCCTCACAGGGGTTCTGCCAGGTCCAGAGAGCATGCAGCAGAGGTGAAGTAAAGTGCTGAGAGGATAGTTGGTGGCACATTGTTGTCATAGGAAAAAAACAGATCACACCTTTTGGGTGGCATTGGCTTGCTTACTCAGTGTGTTCACCTAGGGTCGCCTGTGTGTTGGGTGTGGGAATTCTGCTGTGGGGCAGTTCCTGGAACATGGTGGGCAGGTGATCTCATCCAGGGCAACCTTCTGCTTTGTGTCTTTTAGAACGTCGTTCTTTCAGGAGGCTCGACAATGTTCAGGGATTTTGGACGTCGACTGCAGCGAGATTTGAAAAGAGTGGTGGATGCCAGATTAAAGCTCAGCGAAGAGCTCAGCGGCGGCAGAATAAAGGTAGGAGACGTGAGCGCCTCTTGCTGGCTCTCCCTTACACAGAGCTGAGAGCTCAGAATGAGCTCGTTCTCACCACACGGAGGTGCAGCAGGGGCTTCTTTCTGAGCTCGCTCGAGGCATGTGGTTATGACTGAGGCCCTGCGCCAGGCCAGCGGCAGTCTTGGCTCTCAGCAGCCCACAGTGCAGCAGCCTTGTTCTGTGTTTTAAGAGGTCAGGGCATGTAGTGTGATGACCAGGACCCTTTCGTTGACAGTGGGGATCTTTGGAAATGTTCTCATTAAATAAAACAACCAAGATTTCTCCAGCGTGATTCCTAACTAGCTGGTGACTTCATTTGGATGTCTGACCAAGATTGGGCTTTGGTAGGGAAGTGGGAGCAAGGAGGGACGCCCACTGACGTGCAGACAGCTGCTGGAAAGGACGGTGTCCTTTGCTGTTGCAGGATGGCTCTCATCACTGGAATTGCCTCTGCAGGGCTCAGCCATTGTGTTTGCCAGGGTGTTTTCCTGTTCAGATGCTTTAGTGTAAGTGGTGGCCTCTGCTGGCTGGTCTGCTTTGGTCCCTGAACCACCTGCTGCAGTGCCTTCATGGTGGAGGGAAGGCCCAGAGGGAGCGTTGACTTAACAGCTGGGAATAAGATCTGCTTGCACTGCTCAGACTAAATGTGAGCTGGTTCATCTTGCAGCCCAAGCCCGTGGAGGTGCAGGTGATAACACATCACATGCAGCGCTACGCCGTGTGGTTTGGAGGCTCGATGCTGGCCTCCACGGTGAGTCCCTTCCCAGATGGTTTTGGGTTTTTGTTTCTCATTTTTTGTTGAATTTGGATAAACATTGTCTCTGAGGGTAAAACAGTAAGTATTGTACTTGTGTGGCTTTAAACAGACACACGTTTAATTCTGCCAGATATAAACAAATTTTAATGATCATTTAAATTGAACAGCTAATTCCCAAGTGTCATTGCTTGGGGTGCAGATAACATGGATAAGTAAAATCTGAAAAAAAAAAAAATCTTTCATCAATCACTGAGCCCAATGATTTTCCCAGGTGATGATCACTTTTCACCCTCAAATTTGTTAATTTAAGGCCAGCATATTTGGTCCTAAATAAGTGGAGGCTGAGTAAAACTTCTTTGTGTGTGGTGCTGGAGATCAGTGAGGGGCATTTTTCTGTTTCTGAGCTGCTGGGGTCAGACCCGCGCCTCACTCACCTGGAGCAAGTGCTCTGCTGCTGCACCTCGCCCGAGGGGACTTGTGGAAGTGACGTGGCTCAGCACGTGAAAGAGGGCAGAACCTGGGGTTCTCTTGCTCAGAGTTGCTGTAGCTTATTCCCCCTGAACGTCTGTGCTGCCTTCTCACTGCCGCCTCTCGCAGCCCGAGTTCTTCCAGGTCTGCCACACCAAGAAGGACTACGAGGAGTACGGCCCCAGCATCTGCCGCCACAATCCTGTGTTCGGAGTCATGTCTTAGTGTCTGCCTTGAAGTCGCCATGTGATAGTGTCATGTTGGGAACAAGTGTCCTTCAGAGCCCAGAGAAGACTGCAGTTCCTGTACATGCGATGTTTGGTGTGGAGTCCGCGCCGCGAGCTTGCAGCGCCCAGTGCATGAGGCACAGTGCTGTCTTCATAAAGCCATTCACGACTGGCGGTGTCCTGCCCTCCTGTGTGTCCCCCCCCCCCCCCCGCTTCCCCCTCTCTCTCCTTCATCTGAGCTTCTAGTTGACAAATACAATTCTGAAGGAATTCAAATGCAACCTTAAAAATTATTAGAGAAAAAAATGGCGTGAAATAGTCCCCCCCAGGGAAATATCATGGGGGGCGTAAACACTGATCCTCCCAGCTTATTTTTGTAAATAAAATGTTATAAACTTGAAATACAAATCAATGTTTATATTTCCTATCATTTTGTATTTTATGGTATTTGGTACAACTGGCTGATACTAAGCACGAGTAGATATTGATGTCATGGAGTGCTGTAATAAAGTTTTTAATTGTGAGGCATGTTCGATATGTTTATAGGCAAACAGAATAAAGCAGCAGACTTTTTGCCACATGTTTGCTAGAAAATGATACACTTTCCTGGGGTGATGTGAAGTCTGAACACTAACAGTGTTGTGTGAGAATCATCATGGGTACTGTGTCTATTAGTTGTTTTGTTTGAGCTTTCTGGAACTGTTTTATAGAAGATGACGGTTCGATGTTGGTGAGTGTTGGATGAAATGCTACCTTGCACCTTGTAATAAAAGCTGTTAGAATCTTTATAAATATTTTCCTGCTATAGTGTGGTGGTCTTTTGATCCTTTTTCCCCAAAACTTTAAAAGATTATTAAAGTTTGTTTCACATCGGTGGAGAATTTGGTGATTAATACCATGTTCGTGGAAGGGGGTGTCTAAAGTGACTCACATTGCCAGTTCTGCAGCAATCCCCCATCGCTGGGTGTGGACGGCAGCTAACATGTCAGATGTGGTTTGGGCTGGGAGGTGGCGATGGTCCTGTGGACCTCTAGTGCCCCTTCTTGGAATGCAGGAGTCCTGCTTGTAAGCTTTCAGTAACTACTCGGGCATTTGCTGAGTCGGTTGCTGACTTGAAAGGTAGTTTGCCAGATTAGTAGACGTAGGTTCTTTCTATTTTTTATATGATCCTTATGATTCTTTTAAAGCTGATATTTATGATATTCCCTTTAAGTTGCCAGATATGTTTTATTCTCAGAAGATTTCCCTTTGTAACCATTTTGGTTTTAATATTTAAAATTAGAAACAGGTTGAGGAGTAATAAACCTAGCCCTTATCATGGGTTCACCATCTACAGTTTCAGTTACCCATAGTCACCTGCAGTCTGAAAATATTTAATGGGAAGTTCAGAGATAGACACATTCACGTAACTTTAGCTGGAGTACATTATTATGATTCTTGTAATCTATTATTATTTGTTAGTCTCTTACTGTGCCTACTTTATAAATTGAACTTATTGTAGACTTGGCCGTGGCCACGCACCACAGTGTGAGCAGCCCTGGGCTCCACCCAGCACTCTTGCTTCTGGTGTCTTGGTCAGCTCTTTGTCACTGTGATGAAATACCTCAGGCAGGCTGCTATCAAGGACTGACTTCAAGGTTCAAGGCTGTGGCCCCTGCATCAGCTCAGTTCTGGTGGGGCCCTCAGCTGCTCAGTTGGGGTGGGTGGCCATGGCAGGTGCCCGTGTAGGAGCGGCGACCACCACGGGGTGCGGGAGAGCACTGGGTGGGGCCCTCAGCTGGTTGTGGAGTGTGGTCATGGCCAACGGCCACGTCTTAGTACTGGAGCCAGAGGCTGGGTGGGGCTTGCTCAGGCGTTCCCAACAACCCTCTCTAGGCCCTCCTTGATGCTGATTGTGGGCAGCAACCCCAGGGTCCCCAACTGGGCTCTATTTCTTAATAATAATTCCACACTACTGCCCAGTACTGGTGTCCTGGGAACCAGGCCTCCTACAGGAAACTTTTGGGATCAAAACATCCAAACCATAGCACAAGGCATGTACGGGTGGGGATGTACAGGTATGTACAGGGTCTGTGTCTGTGGTGTCGATGTGTATTGGGGCTGGGGACATATCCCCTTTCCTCTGCCCATGTGCCAGTTAGTCCTGTGTCCCTCACCAGTGGATGTCCTTGAAATAGGGGCCACTGGGCTCATGGCGGGTTGATTCCCTACTGGGAAGAGTCCTCCCTGATCGTCCCCTGAGCGTGCTCTAGGCCCAGAAGCACTGCCGTTGCAGAGCCTCAGAGGAAAGCTGGGGCTTGGGTGTTGGGGCACTGATCCTCCTCCCCGGTTTAAATGCTCTCATAAAATCTGCCTACTAAATTTGGACTCTAGCAGGTGTTTAGTGGACACTGAGCCCAGGTGATGCCACGGCACATCTCTTGTGGGTGGCCTTCTGTCCACTCTTACTCATGGAGTGTGGCCACAGGCATGTGGCCTCAGTGTGAGACCAGCGAGGAGACTGACGGTGAGGGCTCTCTGTGGCAGAAGCCCGGCAGCTTCCCCAGCACCAGCGGTGAGCCCCGTTGAGTGGAGAGAGGTCGGTCTGTGATCAATGCCTTCTTTATGATCCTTCCATTCCATCTCATTTGTAAAAATTACGATTGTGCCAAACAAGCTTGTGAGGTTAATCAAGTGCACAGCTTATTTAAAACCACAAGAGAGGCCCATTAAGAATATTTATCTGTTAAATAATTCTTTACTTAATTAAAGAATATTTCATAATGTTTCTTTTAAAAGTAACTGTCAGGCCTGTTAAATAGAAATATAAATTGATCAGCAAAATAGTTGTGTGGGGCTCTAATTGGCGATTACATCAATTTTACTTGGTCAGGTGGAAATAAACCATTTTAGAAAAAGAAGACGCTAGCTTGATCTTGGCATTATTATGAAAGGTTTTTGTTATTTTGAGTTTTAAAATATTATCTGACCCTGTGTTGTTTCTCAAGTAAGCAGCTGTTTATCCTCTGTGGGTTGACTTCTTGGGTTTTATGTTTTGTTTCTAGTTTGGGATGGCCTTTTTTCTGTGTGCTTGTGTCTGTAATCATATGTGTATTATTCTTCAGTTAACAGCATATGCTACTGAGGACCTCAAAATTTTTAATTGATGAGAGGAATATAGGTTTAAATTATTAAAAATTAATAGCACACCTGGGGATTTATGACTCAAGTAAGATTTCAATGATGTGGCATTGGCTGTATTTCAGCTATTTAGGGGCCGGGTCCGGTGTAGTTGGTCAGAGCTCCATTTGATCCCTCTTGGCTTCTCTAGCACTTGGTGCACGTAAATTCTCGGTGGTTTCCCTTCGGACAGATTTTGGCCTGAGCAGTCTCTTCTGCTCCTGGACCTTGCTTGGTGACAGAGGCAGTGTGAGGCGGGCTTCTGTGCCGTTGCAGTGGCGTCATTTGTTTATTCTGGTGCAGCAGAATAAGTTCTGTATGTGGGACCTGAGGCAGGGCACAAGTAAAGACAGGCAGGAAGGAGACAGGGAGGGAAGGGCCTGTGGCGTCAATCTGAGAGCTCCGCGCCTCCAGCCAGGCCTGTTCTCCTGCAGGCCTGGACTCTACAAGACCCGGTGAGCCCAGGTAGCCAGTGCCTGTGCACCGTGCCTGGAGAGAGATGGTTGGGGACCCGAGACACGCACAGTCCAGCGCCATCTACTAGCTGGATGACGTTGACCTGAAGGTCTGACAAGAGCCGGTGCCCCAGCCCCTGCTGCTCCATCAAGACACCCGGCTCATGGCCCGACGCCCTGTTCACCATTGACAACATTCTCTTTAAAGAGCCCGGGCGCCCAGAGCGCCTCTCCCTCTCCTTTCTCATGACCACATTCCTCTCCCTGTGAGTGTGTGTCCTGCTCGCTTTCCTGAATAGGTCCTTGCTTGTCCTTCTCTGTAGGTCAAGAACCTGTTCCCCTCTGGGGCCCTCCTGAGACCTGGGCCATCATCCTCGCCTCATCAAACCCAGGGCCTCCTCCCACCGCGCCCAGCCCTGCTTTTGTTTTTGAAACCAGCAGAAGCGTCACTCTGGGCTGCCTGCTTACTAGGTGCCTTCATGTGAGGCGTGCCCGTCTGAGGGTGCTTGTTGGACATGCAGGGGGCCGTGGGGAGATGAGCTGTAGTGGGCCATGACTGGGGTGGGGGAGGGGAGGGGTGGTGTCAGAGGCCTCTGGGAGGGCATGGCAGCAAGGCCACAGGAGGGGACGGAGGCTGGTGGTGGGAGGTGGAGAAGGGGAGCCATCCAGAAGAGAAAAGGCACACATTAGGTTCTATAAGCCACAAAAAGCAAAATATCGGTTCCCTAAAACAAATGCTTGGAGCAGAAGCTAGCCCGGCTTAGGGGACACGGAGAGGAACTGGGAGCTGGGGTGTTGGAGTTCCATCTAGAGTGGGGCTGGGCTAAGGGGGGTCCCGGACATGGAGAGATCTTAGTGACTGGGCGCTACAGAAAGCAGACACACCCAGAAGCTTCCCTCTAAGTCACCAAGCCCACCTGGGGCAGGTGCCAGGCGTGATGGCTACCTTGGAGACTTCTCTCGACACACCAGAGAAGTGCTGTAACTATATCCGAGAGGGGCGATGTGGTACCTGTAGGTAGGAAGGGACGAAGAAACCCCTGGAGCCCTGGGCAGAGCTAACGGGGCGGGAGGGGCTTGGCCAGACGCTGCTCTTTGTTAGCGGAATGCACACCCACTGGACGCAGTGAGGGTTTTTATTTTAAAACAAACTACCAATAAGATAGTTTTTCTTACTGAATTTAGAAGTAATTGGTCTATTTGATTTATATCTTATTGCACTTCATTTTATTTCTTGTATTTCTTGTAAAAAATCTTTTGTGATCTTTCCATGATCAGTGGTATTTGAGAGCTATTACAGAAGACCTTAGGACAGGGACAAGGTGTAGGACCGCCACAGGTTGGTATTGAGCAGAGATACGCTAGTGGAGGAACAAGCATGTGAGCTGCAGTGACCAGTGGTATCCACTGACATCTTTCATTTTAATTAGGGCAGGACACGGAGCTTGCTGTTGTGATTGTGTCGTCATTTTCTTGAGTGGCACTGGCATGTTTAAACATTTATTCACTTATTTATTCTTAAGTCCCTGATAAATTAAACTTTATAGATAACCCAAGCATCATTGCATGAAATAATTGCAGCTCTGAATCAGAGTTCAAGAACGTTGTTGCCGCCGGGCGCCGTGGCGCACGCTTGTAATCCCAGCACTTGGGAGGCTGAGGCAGGAGGATCGCGAGTTCAAAGCCAGCCTCAGCAATTGCAAGGCACTTAGCAACTCAGCAAGACCCTGTCCCTGAGTTCAATCCCTGGTACCAAAAAAACAAAAACAAAAACATTGTTGCCCTACTGTGTGTGACTTAGATGTCCCAGATGGCAGGGATTGACGGCATGATAAGCTTCCCGGTGACGGGCAGTTCACGTCAGGCTGAATTGCGGCAGCCCCGGTGCTTAGGCCTTAGGAGCAAGGGGAGGTTTCCAGGTGGCTGTCCTCTGCCCTGGGTGCTCTGCCAAGCTGCTCCTAGCCACGGTGTGTGCCACGTTTACTGTGTCAGTGTTCCCAGTTGTCAGGTCACGACGTGGTGAGGTTGGAGCTTGATTCCCGGGCGAAATGGAGCGACGTTAATGTGGATGGGGCTTGGTAGCCCACTGCGGGGTAATCTCCAGGGTCTTTTTCCTTTTCTTTTTTTCCTTTGCTGATACAGTCACACAAAGGGCACCCACTGGCTGAGCCATCAGAGTGGCCTGCTCACAGCCTTGCGATGTGCGTCCTGACACAACACCTGTTCGGTCCCCTCCCCAGGAGTTCAGGAAGTGGGCCAGCTCCCCTCTTCCTGCTCGCTCCACCTCCAGGGGGGGGGTGACTGAGGACGTGTGACGAGGCAGCACTGATGATGCTCACGTTCCGCAGCGTGCCCCTGCCTGTGTCCATCAGTGCCCTCGGAGGAGAGCTCCCGGGCGAGCTGTGGCGTCACACTGAGAAGCTGCTCCCGAGCATGCTTGGGGTGGCAGATGTGCAAAGCAAGCCCCAGCGTTTAGGAAACCTCGGATTGGAAGGTGAGACGCGCTGCTCCCCAGGGCGGTGGAGCTTGAGCCTGCTGAGACGCACCGCGCTGGCTGGTGGGTGAGGTGGCGGTCCGTAGCCTTTCTGTCATCCCTCCCACCCTGGAACGCACCTCCATTGCCCCCTGCAAACAAGTAGCCCTCCTGGGGTGTCACAGGCAAGCAGTGGAGACCTGGGTTGGTGGAGGGCTCCAGCAGAGCTCTCTCAGCAGGTGCCTTGGGGACCCCCCTACATCCCCGCCCTGGGTTGATCCTACGAGTTGTCAGAGAGAACTCCAGGGAGGAAGTGTGTTCTTTGACTTGGGACTATCGCTCTATTTTACTTGGAACTGAAGGACATCAATGGTACTTTGGATGAATGGTGATGGTAAAAACTAAGGGAAATTTAAATTACAGAGGGCACTTTGCAGAAAGATTGTAATTAATAAAGGGTGCCACTTGGTGCTTCTTGTCTTTTTTAAAAATTTCTTTCTTATGCTCATATTCGTCTTTCCAAGATAGTGGAAATTCAGTCAGCTACTCACTCCAGACTGCATTTAACTGCCTTTAAGAAAACGATATGCATTTGACTGCTGGAATTGGATTTTAAATACAAGCAAACCACCTCGAAGTGGGTAGATTATGGACATTGGTGACTTCAACAGGGTTAAGCTGTGGGAATCGCTGAGGGTGGCTGTGGCGGTCGCTGTGGCACCAGGTCTGTCTCTATGGAGAACTTTGTGGGTGACTGTGATAAAGCAAGGGCGTGGTGTTGCCGCCTGAAGTGCTTGGAGCAACGGAGCCGCGGGAAGAAGTTCAGAGGCGAACTGGAGACAAACAGCTTTTTATTCTGATAACTTTTCTCTCTGGTTCTAACAACGACTAACACACGACAAAACACACCACTAAAATGGCGCTGACCCTATCAGCAATTTTGGCCAAGTCACTCGAGATCCCGCAACAAGTCCCGTGAGACTACGGGAGGCAACAAAGCCCAAATCTCCACGGCTCGTAGTCAACCGCAAATCAAGTCAATCCCCAAACAGGGCTCCTGCATTTCCCCCTTTTTGTTTTAAAAGAGGTAATGCTCTAGGACGTCTATGTGCAACCAACATTCTTACCCGTCATCGGATAATCAAGGCTGTGCCCTTGACTCCTGTCTTAGGTTGATATGTCGGCCACATGAGACTGTCCCGTGCGACTGTGCCTGTCTTAGGTTGTCCCCCTCTGGGGATCTTACCCGTCATTGGCTAACCAGCCATCCAATGGAGCCCTTTAGGATCGACTATATACGATGACTAACAGCCGTCCAATTGTGAGGAGATGTTGCGGCTTTAAGGCGACAAGCCTTTTGGTGATGAGCCAAATTGCATAGCATATCAAATTGTTTAAACAAATCAGCTGCCCTAAGTTCCATCAAGTAACACACTGAATTCTCTAGACAAATACCCGCAAGGCATTGTCCCGTAAAGTCCCAAACAATGAAAGATCAAAATGTCCATTTGTTATAACATGTTGATGTAGGAGGCCCCATGCATGTAGAGCAGAGGCCACACTGTTGGTGAGGTTGTTTGATGTTTGAGCAGCAGGGATGCTTGCGGCGGCCGCGGTCCCTGCAGCTGTAGCAGCAGACGTCTTTTTTATGTTTAGACAATGCCACCGGCAAATCTTCAGGGCCCGCTACCTAGAAACTCAAGCATCAATTATTAAAGGAAAGGCAGTGCTATTGCAGCACTGAGTCAAGAGGCGAGTTGTCAAACTACAAAATAGAATAATTAGATTAGAAAATTAAAGTTGATTTTTGTTCACATACATCGCTGGTTGAGCTGAAAATTAAAGTTGATTTTTGTTCACACACATCGCTGGTTGAGCTTCTACAAACATAAGTTGGAAAAATATATTTAGAACAAATCAAAGAAAGACTGAGGGTAATTACTGCATTAAAGATAGATTAAAGAAAAGGTAAAGGCACTTTAGAGAAATAATTTGTTAACTGGAACCCTTGAGTCTCTGTATACAGAGCAATCTTTTACCTGTTGAGATAATTGAAATTAATGAGCTATTAAACAAATGAAGTTAATAACAAATAAACAATCTTAAGTCAAAACACCAAAATATCAGGTTATATAGCACTAGTCATATTGTTTGCTAAAGAGAAGTCCGAGGGACACCTATAAATCAAAATTGAAAGTACCTTCATTTATAAAATTATTTACCTAAATTGAATACTCTTAACCTAAAATGAATTAAAGTTATTTGGATCCATATATATATTTTTTTCTTTTTCATAAGCGCTTTGTTCTTTGTGACGTCACACTGGACAGACGAACAAACATACAAACATATATTTGTGACGTCACATTAACATGAAATGTAGACAAATGTACAGACATAAAGACATGTATAAAAAGGAAAAAGAAAAAAAACCATTGTGTGCACACTAAAGAGAGATCTCCTTGTCCCGGCCGGGAGGAATGACACTTAAGTTGTGAAATATTTTGAAGGACTCTTTTGAGGGAATCATTCTGTACCTTGATCTTGGTCCTCTTGATTTTGTACCTTTTTTATTAATCTTGATACTTCAATAACTTCATCTTGATCATTTTGATGTGGTACCTGTTTTATTAATCTAGATGGTATCCATATTGGAGAGGATTCGTCTTTTGGAAAAAAAACACAAACAGATCCTCTTCCCCAAATTAATACTGGATCTGGACCCTTCCATGTACCTGAAAGAACATCCTTCCAGTAAACCAAAGGTTTATGTTGTTGGTGTGGATTCCAATGTCTGTCTCCAGCAGAATAACCATTAGAGTCTAAAGTTAAAAAATTTAAGGTAAACAGGGCAACTGCCAATCTGTCCTTAGGACTTTTCCAATTTCCTTCTTTTTGTTTTAATAACATAATTTTCAGTGTTCGGTTTGCTCTTTCAATAATGCCCTGACCCTGAGGATTGTATGGGATGCCTGTTTTATGGGATATATTGAATTTTGCGCAAAACTGTTTGAAAGATGAGGACGTATATGCGGGGCCATTATCTGTTTTAAGCATTTTGGGGATGCCCAATGCAGCAAAAGCTTGCAAACAATGAGATGTAACATCTTTAACTTTTTCTCCAGAATGTAAGGAAGCAAAAATCATGCCTGAGCATGTATCTATGGTCACATGAATAAATCGCAATTTTCCAAAACTTGGCTCATGAGTAACATCCATCTGCCACAAATGATTGGGCATTAATCCTCTAGGGTTAACTCCGAAATGAGGATTGGGCAAATGTGTCATACAAGATTTACAATCTTTTACAATTGTTCTGGCTTGCTCCTTTGTGATTTTAAACCTACGTTGCAAGGTGGTGCTGTTGACATGAAACTGGGAGTGGAATAAAGTAGCTTGTTGTAGCACTGAAAGTATAAATATTTGTTTTTGTAAGATCATCAGCCTTTTGATTACCTTCATGGAGGGGACCAGGCAAATTAGTATGTGCTCTAATATGGCCTACGAATAGAGGTTCTTTTCTTGCCCACAAAAGTTTTTGTATTTGATAAAACAATTTAAAGGCTGGAGTATGAGGTGCTATTGGTCCTGCTAACTCTAATTTTGGGACGGCTTGTACAATATAGTGGCTATCTGAAAAAATGTTTACGGGCTGGTCCCTAAAATTTTCCAGAGCTCTTACCACAGCTTCCAGTTCCACTAGTTGAGCTGATTTGTGTGCAGTTATGTAAGTCATATTTTCTTTTTTAGTGACTACTGTAGCAGTACCATTTGAGGACCCATCTGTAAATACATTAAATGCCTTAGGAATAGGTTGATTTTTTATTACCTGTGGAAATATAATAGGATGATTAATACAAAAAGATAATATAGGGGACTTAGGAAGATGATTATCAAAATTTGCAGAAGTAGAGCATTTAGCTATAGCCCAATCATTATCATTGAAGCATAAGTATTCAATCTGTGATGATGAATAGGGAGTAATAATAGTAGCAGGGTGAATGCCAAATATTTTAGTAGAAGTCTTAAGTCCTTGAAGAATAAGTTTAGCCACCATGGAGGTATAAGATTCAATTATACTTTTAGGAGAGACGGGCAAATGTATCCATAATAAAGGCCCTTGTTGCCAAAATACTCCTGTGGGTGTATATTGTGAAGAAATAATAATCAACATCAGTGGTTGAGTTAAATCAAATCTATCACAATGAGCTCCTTCGATGGCTTTTTTCTACTAACTTTAAAGCTTTCCTAGCATCAGGAGTCAATGTTCGTGGTGAAGATGGATCAGGATCTCCACGAAGGATGTCAAATAAAGGTTTTAGTTGGCCAGTAGTGAGATTTAGTGTAGGGCGAAGCCAATTAATGTCTCCCAGTAGTTTTTGGAAATCATTGAGGGTGGTCAAATGTTCTTTATTTATTAGAATTTTTTGGGGTCTAACAAAAGTATCCATGATTTTAAATCCTAAATATAATATGGGAGATCTGGTTTGAACTTTTTCTTCTGCTATATATAATCCATATTTTTTAAAATTTTCTACCACATCACTGAATATATTAAATAAGATTTTTTGATTAGGGTGGGCCAATAAAATATCATCCATGTAATGTAGACACATGAGGTTTGGATATTTATTTTAATGGGTTGGATAGCCTTGTCCACATATATTTGGCATATGGTGGGGCTATTAGCCATTCCCTGTGGTAAAACCTTCCATTGATATCTCTGATCAGGGCCATTATTGTTCATAGAAGGAATGGAAAAAGCAAACCTGGGGGCATCCAGAGGATGTAGGGGAATAGAAAAGAAGCAATCCTTTATATCAAGAGTAATAAGATGGAAATTTTTTGGAATAGCTATGGGACTAGGAAGTCCAGGTTGAGTAGGGCCCATAACTTGCATGGTTTTATTGATTTGTCTAAGATCATGTAACAATCGCCATTTTCCTGACTTTTTCTTGATCACAAATATGGGGGAATTCCAGGGAGAGGTGGAAGGTTCTATATGACCTGCTTCTAATTGTTCCTGAACTAGTAGGTGGGCCGCTTGTAATTTCTCTTTAGATAGGGGCCACTGAGGGACCCACACTGGCTTATCAGAAAGCCATGGTATTTTCAAAATTATTTTCTCAGTGGCCCCGAAAAAAAAAATATCTTTTTCCTTTATGACAATGATTACTTTTAGGGTTAAGATTACTCTGTACTTTTTGATAATGAGTTCTTTTAGGGTTAAGATTACCCTGTAGGTTTTCACATTTAACATCTGCAGGCTTGGTTGCAAGGTGTACTCCCATTTGTTGCAAAATATCTCTTCCCCATAAAGTAACCGGTAGATTAGGTAAAACATAAGGCTGAAATGTTCCTTTATGGCCTTCATCATCCTCCCATTTTAAAATTACCGCACTTTTATCTGGGAGGTTATTATATCCCAAGCCTCTTAAACTGGTTGAAGCTTTTTGCAGAGGCCAGTGCTTGGGCCATTGGCGTAAATTAATAATGGAAGAGTTAGCTCCAGTATCTATTAATCCCTCCATTTCTATTCCTTGGATTTTTATTTTACACATAGGCCTCCTTGAACAGTCTCGAACCCAGCAAGCCATGGGACTTGAGTCAGTGGAACAAAATCCTCTATTGTTCCCTTCTTGAGGCATACCCATTTTAAATGAATTATGTAAATTGGGAAGGAGAAGCAACTGAGCAATTCTATCTCCTTGATTAACAGAACTTATACTTTGGGGTGAGCTAAGCATTATTTTTATTTCCCCTTTGTAGTCTGAGTTTATTACACCTGGGGTCACTTGCAAACCTAATAAGCTTTTAGGACTACGCCCGATAATAAGTCCTACAGTCCCTGAGGGAAGAGGTCCCCTGACTCCTGTGGGTATCAGTTGAACCCCCATTTCAGGTGTTAACACTATTCGGGCGGTGGAACAGAGGTCTAATCCTGCATTTCCTCTTGTTCCTCTGGCGAGGGAGTGGATGGGTAGTAGGGATTGTGTCGGGGAAGCATCTGAGTGGATGCTTGAGGATACTCCTTCTGCAATGCCCCGTACATTTGTGGGCCCCGGGGTATTGGGCCCTGTGCTCCGTTTTTTGAATTCCTGAACAAAGGATTTCCATGGATGTCAAATTTTGAATGGCATTTATTGGCCCAATGATTTCCCTTTTTACACCTGGGGCAGCGGCCTGGGGCACGGTATGAGCTTGATCTTATTTCTCTTTTGGGATTTTGCCTAGAATTGCCTGATTGATTATGATAATTTTGCCTGGAATATCCTGATTGATTATAATATCTATGTTTAGCCTTTGTGAAATTTCGAGAGGAAGCACCTCTCATTGAGGCTGCAATCACATTTCCTGTGACAAAGGCGTCATTTATATCTTTACATAGTTGTATATATACGGAAAGATCCTTTTTAGTTCTCCATGGCCTGATGGCTGCTTGGCACCATTTATTTGCATTTTCATAAGCTAATTGAACAACTAATGGCATAGCTTGGTCAACATCTGCAAACACACTACCTGCAGTTCTCAAAAGTCGATCAGCAAAGTCGGCATACGGCTCATTAGGTCCTTGAATCACTTTTGATAAGCTACCTTGTAGATCCCCAGGTCCTTGTACAGTTTTCCATGCCTCTAAGGCAGCTGCATTTATCTGAGCATATACATCTGGGTCATAATCTGTTTGAGCCTGTAAGTCTGCGAATTGCCCTTCTCCTGTGAGCATGTCTATATTATAGTTTTCAAACCCTGCAGCCGCGTTTCTTTTAGCTGTTTCTATACAAAGTTCTTGGAATTGCGATCGCCAAACCAAGAATTGCCCCCCGCTTAATGTTGCTTTACATAGACTTTTCCAGTCTGAGGGGGGTTAAGCTAAAGGTGTTAAGGGACTCCAGCATACTCAACGTGAAAGGAGCTTGGGGCCCATAAGTCATTACTGCCTCTTTGAGATTTTTTTATTGTTTTGAAATCTACTGACTGATGGACACTCTGTCCATTTTTCTTTTCAAATGCTGGCGGTTCCCAATGTATCTGTGAGTTGTCCTCGAGAGCGCATAAGCGATCAGAAAGACTTTTTATTTCTGTTTCTAGGGTATGCAAATGCCTAGTAATACCCTTCATATTTTCTGTAATGGATTCCACCCATGGGGGAGTAGAGGACACAAGTGGCTGCTCTACCTGACCGTCCTTTTTCTTGGTCTTTTTTAGTTTCTTTTTACTCATTTTCTCAGGATCACTTTTACTAGATTCCTCACCACTGCTAATTTCACTGACAGCAATATCCTGAGGCCCAGGTTCCAGTGAGAGCAAGTATCCTTCAGCTTTTACCAATAACTCCCGAATAGCTTTAATAGCTTGGATTTTTGTCATTTTTGGGTCTCTTCTAATACTCTCTTTACTGATCTCAGTTGGCCCAGTGAAATCTACACTTTTTTGATCACTTTCACTTTTGTCTATATACTCCTCACTGAGAACAGAGTCAGGTATATCAAGGAGTCTTTGCATAGCCTCTATCACTTGGGATTCAGTTATATTCGAACCCATCTTTAGAGACCTTTCAGTTCTTACCTGTCCGCTCCGAAGTCCCCGTACGGGCCGCCACCTGTTGCCGCCTGAAGCGCTTGGAGCAACGGAGCGCGGGAAGAAGTTCAGAGGCGAACTGGAGACAAACAGCTTTTTATTCTGATAACTTTTCTCTCTGGTTCTAACAACGACTAACACACGACAAACACACCACTAAAATGGCGCTGACCGATCAGCAATTTTGGCCAAGTCACTCGAGATCCCGCAACAAGTCCCGTGAGACTATGGGAGGCAACAAAGCCCAAATCTCCACGGCTCATAGTCAACCGCAAATCAAGTCAATCCCCAAACAGGGCTCCTGCAGCGTGGTACTGTGCAGACTCCTCTCAGCGAGGACCCGTGTTCCTTGCCTGTATTTGTTCTGTTTTACTTTTGCAGTGCTGGGCTGGAACCAGGGCCCAGCATGCTAGTCAAGCCCTCTACCACCCAGCCCCAGCCCCAGCCCCAGCCCCAGCCCCAGCCTGGGTTCTTTATTTTCACATTCAGAATTACATGCTTTGGGGAATGCTCTGAAAGAGGAATGTCATTTCTGTTCTTTTTGGTGATTTTAGTGGCATCATATTTGTGGTTTGGACAAGGAGTTTCTGATGCCATTGGCTTTTAGCTGTTGTCTTGCCACAGCCTGAAGACCTGGTCAGTGCCCAGCTGTGCCGGCTGTGCCCTGGGTGCAGTGGGCTCTGATGGTCTTCCTCCTTCTTGCCCTGCCATGTTGGATTTCATGGTGGCCTTTCTTTTGGGGCATGCAAAGGAAAAGTCAGGAATTGAAACGGCTTTCCTTTTAGTTTTGGGGAAAAGAATCTGTAGCAAAGAAATCTCACCTTATGTGAAAATAAAAGAAAATCAAGCAAAAGAGAGCAAACAGATGCTGATCACATAGGGCCTGATCTCCAGGGGAGCCGGCCTCTTGCACACCCCGGGAAGGGGGAGGAGCGGGAGCTGAGTAGGAGGAGAGGAGGGTGTTGGGAGCCCAAGGGAGGCTGCTGGACTGGGGAGGCTGCAGGCAGCTTACCGAGTCAGGTGTCCTGTATGACTGAAGGGCATGTGGCTTCTTCCGGTGGGTCCCAGGTGGGAAGCAGTGGCAAAAAGAGGGAAGCTGTGGGTATCGATCAAGACCTGATGGTCTTGGGCCAGTTGCTGCAGGGGCAGAGTGATAAAACTGAGCTACAGATTGTGGGTCAAAATGCTACTTTAGCACACAGTCTGGGTGTTTCTGTACATTTAGTCTCGACTGGGAAGATGAAATTTTGATGACTGTGTGGCTGGGCTGTTCTGTTTTTCTACGACTGATCCTGAATCCATGCTCTGAAGCTGCTATTTATCCTAGTTACTTAAATAAAAACCTTCCAAGCATTTTTATTATATCACATATTTTCCTTTAAAAGACTGTAGGTTCCCAGTTATGGCCTGTGGGGTTGTGAGCAGAGCCTCAGGCTGAGACTGGAGATCGAGTTCTGATCCTGACCCAGCTCCTCGTGCGCTGTGTCGGGAGGGAGACATACTCTGCTCCCTGGCTCTGTGGCCTTCCCCCTCCTGGGACGTCGTGGTGACATAGTCAGCACACTGTGGAGACCTTTGGGGGTGCGTGGCCAGGCACAGAAGCTGGCTGGCTAAACAGCCGACCAAGATCCAGGTGCCCCTGGCCCCATCCCTCCGTCCCGAGCCTCTCCAGTTTCTGCTGGACCCTCCTCTGGTGCCGGCATTGCTGCAGCCTGCACTGGGCCTTCTCTCTGTGTGCCGTCACAAGGACACTGTCCCACGGGGTCAGGGCCCACCTTCCTCCTGTTCGATCTTGCTTCATCCCATTGCATCTGCACAATCCTGTGTCCAGCAGGGTCCCATCCTGAGTCTCTGGGGTCAAGGGCATGGGCAGTTGGAGTGTGGAGGGTGTTTCCATCCACAGCAAGGCCTTGCGCCTGGCTGTCCGTGCCAGGCACACAAATGCCCTTGGGCCTTTGCGCTGCAGGACCCTCAGCGCCTGGGCAGTCCCCAGGCCCCTCTAGCTCTGTTTGCTGTCTGTGGAGGAGGGTCCTGCACACCTCGTGGCTGTGAGGGTCGAGGAGGCCGTGCATGGACACTGAGCGCAGGCCATGGGCTGTTAGGGAGGGGACTGCGTCCGTGCCAGCCGGGGACAGCACACGCTGCTTTACACTGAAGGACCCGGGGCGTGTTGGCTCAGGGGACAGCGCCTCCTCCCCCAGTCTCCAGGGAGGGCGCGGCTCAGGCCTCACTTTCCCCGAGTTTCCAGCCGTGCCGAGTGCCGGTGCATTCTGCGGTCAGGTGGCCTCACTGTGACAATGCCTCTCCCTGTGTCTGTCACCCTACCTGGGGGTCTGTTCCTCGGGGGCAGGGCCTCCTGTGAGAGGCCCCAGCCTGGTGGGCAGGCACGAAATGAAACGGGGGCTACCTGTGAGGAGGCTGTTCAGGACTTCACAAGGCGAGGCGAGGCGTCCATCACTCGTGGGGTCCTGTGTGACTGCACAGGTTGGCCGTCTGCAAAGCTGGCCCGTGTCACCTAAGCCAGGGTCTCCCAGAAACAAACGCTTTCCAAACCACTGTGGACAGCCCAGGGTGCAGATGGGCATGCAGAGGGGGAAGACACCAGCTTGGCGTGCCCTGCCCCTCACCCACAGCCGAGATGTGTCCCTCCCAGAGGGAGGTGACTTTGCCGCAAAGCCCCTAATTCCCTTCAGTGCGTGCCTAATGATACCTATTATTAAAAGTGCCATGTTCCTCTCAGAGGAGCAGGCTGTGAGATAGACGGCTTGCAGATAAATAAGCCCCAGGGCGTCTGGGCCGTGGTATTTATTGATTCACGAGTCTTCTTGTAAAGCAGAGGAGAAAAGAAACAATTATATGCTGAAAAACACATTTTAATTTTTTAAGTGGATCCATTAAACTTTTACACTTGCATAATGAGTTGGAGCAGGGCAGGCTGCCTGGAAGCCTCTGTATCCTGCCCGTGTTGCCCGGGCGCCCCAAGTTCAGGGGCACAGAGCTCTCCTGCCCCCCTCCGAGCCAGCACATTGCACCGTAATTATGTGTTTGCTTTTTATGTGGTAGAGGATTAGCCTCACCCAAGAGGTCATCAGCAGCCCTCCCTGATAGCTGCCCTGGCCGCCTGGGCCTGGGCCACTCCCCACAGGCAGTCTGTGCTGACAAGGGGCCTTGCGCTGGAGGTGGAAGGACAGACGTGAGGGTGGACCTGCCTGGTGCCCAGGAGAGCCTGGGCCCGAGCGCTGGGGGAGGCCTTGGCCGGCAGTGCTCCGCGCTCTCACCTCGGGCCTTGCGGGGCCAGCGCCCCGGGACGCTGCTGGGGGCACCTCCCAGTCTCCATCCCTGGAAACTTCCTGATGCCGTCCTGCGTGGCCCTTCCTGGAGGATTCAGTAGTGGGCCTAGTGGGGCCCCTTATGCACAAGACCCCAGGGGATGCCCAAAACCAGGGATAGAACCAAGCCACACCCATGCGTGCTGTTTTCCTGTGTTGCATGCCTGTGAGGAAGTTTAGCTGGAACACCAGGTACAGCGAGAGATGACCACTAGTGGAACAGGACATCTGTAACGGCACCCTGTAATGACAGCTGCAGGAAGGCGGTGTCTTTCTGGAAAGGTGTAGACATGTGACACAGCAGTAGGCCACTACCTGAGGGTCACTTGAACACAAGCTGATCCGTTAGGCCCAGATCATCCTTCCAGAGCTGGACCCAGAAGTGACGGCCTGGTCAGCCCTGGTCTGCTCAGCTGTGGCAGTGGGGTCAGGTTATCTTGGCCTGGGGTCCCTGGAGGGCAGAGACGCAGCCCAGTGCAGGGCTTCGTGGTGAGCGTGCTCGCGGCAAGCGGAGGGAGGGCTGGGGGACGCGGCCGGTGCGGCCCACGGGGCAAGAGGGATCCGCTGCCCCGTGGCTGGCACAGGGTGCTGGCTGCACTCTGTGCTGTGGGACCGCCTGGGCAGCTGTGTGGCACGTGCCTCAGAGTCACCCTCCGTGGAAGATGAAGCGTGTGGCCGCGGCTGCTGCCCTGCCGAGCGCTTGCCAGAGGCAGTGTCGTCTGTTCCGTGAGCCGCGAGGCCGCTCCTCTGGTGTCCGCTGCCCTGTGGAAGCCGAGGCCACGGGCAGGCGGTGCGGGGGTGACAGCGTGCACTTGGGCTCCTGCTGGCTTGGCTGCCCCTGCAGGAAGCCTGTCACTGCAGCGGTGGCTGGGGGAAGGGCCAGCGGAGGCCACGGCGGGGGGGTGGGGGGGGTCTGCTCCTGGGGCCTCTGAGAGGGGCGTGGAGGAGAGGCTCCTGGGAAGGGCGGGGCAGCATCTGACGAGGACAGGAAATGTCGAGCCCTGGGCGCTGCTTGTGCCGGACACAGGCTCAGGTTACTGGAGGGACGCTGCTGGCCCTGTGAGGATCGCTCCGTCCATTTCGCTGGGGTCTGCGGGCCAGCCACTCCCGCAGCTCCTGGGAACCTGCTAGGCAGGGCACTCTCAGCCCCGGTCCTGCTGGAGCCCACCCCCACCTGAGCAGCCCTGGCGGCAGCCACAGTGCCTTGGGCTTGGACCAGCGTGCTTTGACAAGTCTAGCTGGAAGGGCCGTGGGTCCCCACGGAGGTGCCTGCACGGCGGGCAGGCTGCCCGCCATGGGTCGGGGCCAGGGCACAGCCACATGCTGACCTCCCTGTGGCACCTGCCCTGCTCGGTCTTGCTGGGTTCACGTGAGCCGGGGGAGGAGCCCAAGGACGTGTGTGCACAGTGTCCAGGACAGGACCAGGAAGTCCAGGAGAAGCCCAAGAGGGTGCTGGCACCTTGCCCTTCTCCACCCCACTCACAGCTAACATTCCTCTCCCAGATGTACTATCTGCTTTTAGGTGACTCCATTTTGAATAGAATTAAGTTTTACAATAAGAACTAACTCACTTAAAATGCAAATCTAGTTGAGACAATTAGCTCCCTGGTGGTAAAGTGACAGGTGACAAATGTCCCTTCTTCAGAAGGATAAGTGGCCCTGGAGAGGTGGAGGGAGGAGAAGCCACGGAAGCCACCGGCGTGTGCTGGCCCGCGCCTGGCCGGCTACTTCCAGTACTGGAAGGCTCTGGAAGCCGTACAGACCAGCCCCTCCTCACGCCCACCCACCGCCCTCACACTCAGAGCTCCCGGGCAT
The DNA here is from genome assembly GCA_025594165.1 of Tamias sibiricus. Taxonomy (NCBI): domain Eukaryota; kingdom Metazoa; phylum Chordata; class Mammalia; order Rodentia; family Sciuridae; genus Tamias; species Tamias sibiricus. The sequence goes on along the minus strand of CM046664.1, from coordinate 134,432,469 downwards.
CCGGGTCCTCGCTGCTGCGTGGGAAGAGCACAGGGCTTGGACTTGGAGGCTAGGGGGCCCAGGGTGCGTGTCGGGGCGGGGTGACCAGACGCAGGACCTCCATTTCCCCTACTGATGAAGTGAGGAGCTTCCTTCCTCCCCGACAGGTTTCAGGAATCAAGATGATCATATGTCAAGGCGCTTTGTCAGGTGCCTGCAAGTCACTCTGTTAGGACGGCCCTACGTTTGGCAGAGGGCCCTACCAAGGAACGGCATCCTCAGAGCATTCATTGGCCAAAATAGCGGGGACAGGAGGTGGCCACTGTTCTAAGTGTGTGATTCTGGTGCCGACATCAGGAATGACAGGCCAGGTAGCATAAGACGATATCTAAGTGCCCAGTGGTGCTATGCACAAGGGACTCTCAGGGTCCAGGCAAGCTGAACCATTGGTCTCTAGTGGCTGCAGGACAGGGCACTTACGGTGCCTTGGGTCAGTTGTAGAGACGAGGCTGAGCAAGCCGTGAAGCTCCCTGGCTCCCTGACTCCCAGCCGGCATGGCCCAGGGTGGGAAGATGGTGCTGTCCACAGGGTGAAGTGACCATGCAGGTGTGATGGGAGGGTGCGTGCGTTAGGGACTCACTGCAGAGGCTGGCTGCACGCGTTTGAGCAAGACTAGGTAGTGACCGGGAAGGGCGTGATTGGCTTTTCCAGTGCTGCTCTTGGACATCCTAATCAGCAGTGGCAATTGGATTCTGTATTTTTTTTCTCCTGTGCTGTCGCAGCCAGACCAGTGGACTCTTGTCCATCTGTGTGACGTCATGGGCGTAGGCCACCAGGAGGGGAAGTGTGTGTAGCTGTTGCCTTCTGGCTTTTAATGGAGAATCAGTTTATTTTGGCATGTTAAGCCATCAGTGCTGATTGCATATTAACTTCCACTTCTTTTTTCTTTAGATTTATCTCCCCCTTTGGCTGCTCCATCCTGGGGAGGAAACTCCCGACTTCGTCAGTGGTGGGCGGTGATTCTTCAGCCCTCAGGGGACTTTCTGATTAAATTTTAAAATTCCTCAAGGCTTCTAAATTCTGTGGTTGAGCATCACCTTTATTAATTCCATGTCTGTCAAGAAGAGGCTCAACAAGAGCCTTTGGTGCAAATGGCTTATTTCAGGGGGTTGTCCAGAGCCGTGGCCAATGAGACGAGGCAGCACTTTCTCAAACAGGGAGGGGGCTTCGTGCACCTGTGAGTTAACATTGAGTCCCCCATCATGCCCAGGCATGGATGCCCGGTCTTTTGGTTAGCCACTGGTCTGCATGCCACTCAGTGGTGTTCAAGCAGAGGCCACGACCCTCCACTGTATGGGTGGGCCTTGTCGCATCAGCTGAGGGCCCAGGACCAGGAACTGGAGCTTCCTGGGGGAGGAGTTCTACCTCCAGATGTGACGTGGAAGCCCCACCTGAGCTTCCAGCCACTGGTTGGCCCTGCAAGTCCCAGCTTGCCACAGTCCTGTGAGCCAGTTCCTTAACCTCCTGGCTGTGTCTCCCCACAGCAGGGTCCACCGGCTGGGTGTCTTGGGACTCCTGTGGACATGGGCGCAGTCTGGGGCAGGTGTTGTCACTGCTGTTCTTTCCTCTGAGCACAGACACACAGGCTGCAGGATCTTGTAGAAGAGGCAGCAGCTGTGATCATCTGGAGTGGAAACCTGTTTGCCCTTCTAACGCCAGGGGTTGTTTTTTTGTGCATTGACTAATGAAACACATCGTTGTTCTCATGTTAAGTACCATCTAATTAGTTTTTAACAAATACCTGTGAGCTTCCGACATCAGGGCTGCCTTTAGCTTTCCAGGGCATCACCAGGGGTAAGAGGCAGAGCAGAGCAAAGACCTGTGTTTGAGCTCCTCTTTAGGCACCTGGGGTCACGGGGACGGGGTGCCGAGGTGGGATTCTGCTCCCTTCCACAATCCCACCATTTCCTGCATTTGATAAACTAGAGAGACAGGGAGGAGGCAAGGACAGCCTTCACTGGTGGTGGGGGGCACGTAGCCCTGGTAAACTCCACAACAGGAAGCCCAGAGTCCCGGGCACAGATGGCACATGCACCTGCTGCTTTTGAATGCTAATACCATAATGTGACCCTGGAGCTCAAGTAGATGGTAGGCTGGCATTGGCCACTGGACGGGTGAAAGAATTGGGTTTTTATTTTTATTTTTGTGGGCTGGGGATCAAACCCAGGGCCTTGCACATGCTAGGCAAGCACTGCTGAGCTAAGCCCACAGCCCCAGAATCAGGTTTTTGGCTAGGAAGAGAGCAAAGGAAAGACTTTGAAATCAGTGTTGCGTGTGCTTGTGCGTGCGTGAGTGTGCACGCATCGGCGGTATGGTGGTTGTGGGATATGATTGAAGTTGATGCTGTTAATAAATGAGGAGGAGCTTTAAATTAACAGCCACCCACGATGGGAGATTGATTGTTTAAATGTTTCCTAACAAGAAAAACGAGGCAAATAAATTCTGACAGCTAGAAGGCAGGGGAGACCCTGCAGGGGTGGCCATTGCCGGGCAGGCGAATAGCTTGTGCTAGGTCTGCAGCAGGCTCTAGGGAGTCTGCATGCTGGCGTCTTGGACCCAGGAAATCATCTCTGAGATGTTTTCCAGGATGTTCTGAGAAAGGCGACACAGTGGAGGTGGCCGAGGGGGTGACCCTGCCCTGTCCACGCCACCCTGCTTGGATAGGGGCATTGAGGTGCACGTGGTCACGTGTGGGGTCTGCATCAATCTCATGCTCCTGGGACGTGACGACTTTGGGCAGAGTGGCCGGTGACCCCTGCAAATGTGGCAGGGAGCGCAGGACTTAGGGCCTGGGGTGGGGGCGGAGCGCTGTGGTCTTGGGGGCACCTCTCCTTGCACATCAGGACCACTGAGCCCGCAGGCCGCCAGCTGCACCTGAAGCAGAGCCCAGGAGTGCGTCCCTGCCCTCAGTGGCCCCTGAGCTGCCCCCGCCGTGCTCTCCAGCTTCCTGGGGCCTTGGGCTCCTGCGCCCTCAGCGCAGACCCGGCTTCAGCTCCTGCAGGCGGAGAGCTGCTTACCACAGCTCCTCACGCAGCCGCAGGCCACCCGGGGCTGGTCTGGGTTCGCCCTCTGAGTGTCACTGCTTGACCCCCCAGTTGTACCAAATCTCTCGGCACTTACATTGCCTCACGTTTCACCTTGAAAACTCTAGTGACACCAGCGGTAATACTCAGGCATTGACAGCGTGCCGGGGGACGTGATTGAATCCACGTCACCCTCACCACAAGCGCAGGGGGAGGGGTTGGAACTTGAAGGAGAAATGAAGTGGCTCAGGCAAGTCCTGTGGCTGGGGTGACCAGGTGAGAGTGATGCTGGCTGGCTCCAGCGTCACTAGATGCTGCTGCGTGTCCTTGTGTGCAGGGCGGACAGCCTGCACCCAAGGGCTCCATGCATAAATGTAGAATGCTGGGATTCAAAAATGCCAACAGGGCCAGAAAGATGGATTTTGTCCCCTGGGTCTCACGGGGACTGGCCTCCCAGGGGGTGTAGGAACCGGGCCCTGCAGGCCGTCTTCCTCACACCCTTTGTTCCCAGTGTGGTGCTCCCAGCTCCCAGGGCAGCGCTGCCGTCCTGCCTGCTCTGCGTCGAGGGCAGGAACCAGGCTGGTGAAGACCAACCGCAGGTCCATGGCTGCTGGCTCTGCGGAGGCCTTTCCTCCCGAGGGGTCTCTGCCTGTTGTTCTTGGGAATCCCCAGGCAACTTTAAAGATGAGGACGTGATTTAATTGTCTTATCTGAGGGTGGGGTCCAGGGTAGGGCCGCAGGGTAGGGTCTGGGCACCAGACCTCTTTTTCTAGATTGTTTTTTTTTAAAATTACTATTTTCTTTTTTTAAAATTTTAGTTTGTCATATCTGACAACAGAATATTACAATTCATATTACACATATGGAGCACGATTTTTCATTTCTCTGGTTGTACACAAAGTAGAGCCACATCATTTGTGTCTTCATGCATGTACTTAGGGTAATGATGACCATCGCATTCCACCGTCTTTCCTACCCCATGTCCCCTCCCTCCCCCTCTCTCCCCTTTTCCCCTTTGCCCTATCTAGAGTTTGTCTAATCCTCCCCCCCAGCTCCCACCACCCCCCGCAGCATATTATGAATCAACATCCTTAAATCAGAGAAATCATTCGACATTTGTTTTTTTGGGATTGGCTAACTTCACTTAGCATTATATTCTCCAACTCCATCCATTTGCCTGCAAATGCCATGGCTTTATTCTCTTTTAATGCTGAATAATATTCCATTGTGTATATATACCACATTTTCTTTATCCATTCATCTCCTGAAGGGCATCTAAAAGTTGTATGTATTTACGATACATGACATAAGTGCATACAGTATGGGATGATTAGGTCAACTGAATTCACTTGTCTGTCGTCTCACATACTTGTTTTTTTGTGTCAGAATATTTAAAATCTCTCCTAGCAGCCTTCAAGCACACGGGGCACTGCTGTTGGCACTGGTCACGTTTTGCACCATAGCTCTCTTGAACTTATTCCTCTTAGTAGAACTTTCACGTCCCTTCATCGGTATCTGCCATTCTGCTCTGGGTGGGTCCCCTGGTAGCCACGTCTGCTCTCGGCACCTGTGGGCTGGGCCTCCTCAGGCTCCGCGTGTAAGTGGGGTCAAGTGGCATTTGTCTTTCTGCGCCTGGCTCTTCTCACTCAGCCTCATGTCCTCCAGGAGTGACAAGATCCTTCCTTGTCAAGGCCGGGCCGTATTCCACTGCACACACGCCACCTTTCTGTGTCTACTCGTCCTTTGTGGCCGTCTGGCCTGCCTCCACGTCCGGCGACCGTGCACGGTGCTGCAGTGAGCAGGCTGCGGGTGTCGGTACCAGAGGTGGGGTGCTGGATCATGCCACGGTCTAGCCTCAGCCTCTTGAGGAGTCTCCACACTGTTTTTCCTGTGGCTGTTCGTGGTCTTCATCCCATTAACAGCATACAAGCTTCCTTTTATGACTGACCCAGGCCTGTTTTGTCCACTGTTCCAGTGGCATGCCGGCTACTGAAACAATGAGTTTTGCGAAAAAGGAAGAGTTTATTTACAAGGTGTCTGAGCATGGAGGGGGTCACCCATGCCTCAGATCTGCCTCCCAAGAATAGGGCTCAGGGACATTTGTGGGGTAAAGCAGGGTGATTTAAGGCCTGGGGCAGGGTGGTTGGAGGTGACATAATCCGTGGTCTGTGCATGTGTAAGCAGATTTCATGGCGCTTCATAGGACGCATGTGCAGGATTATTGTCGCCTGAAGCGATGGCCGCTTGGAGCAGCAAAGCCGCGGGAATAAGTTCAGAGGCAGACTGGAAACAAACAGGATCTTTATTCTGTCCGTTTCTCTCTCTGGCTCTACCAACTCTAACACGTACCACACACCAGCAAACAACCAACAACCAAAATGGCCCCGACCCGCTCCGAGCTCGGCCCAAGTCTCTCGAGATCCCGGGCTAAGTCTCGTGAGACTACGGAAGGCGGCAATGTCCAAAACTCCATGGCCCGAAGTCAACCGCAATCATAGCCATCTCCCCAAACAGGGCTCCTGCACAGGATGTGGCAGTAGTAGCCACAGAGGAGAGGAGGAGGGTAATGATGACCATCGCATTCCACCATTGACCTTCTGAAGTCAAAAGGTCCCCACTGGACGCTGGAGTAGATCCAAATGAAGAGTCAGTGTTGACAAGAACGGCCTTCAAGTCCCTGAGAAGTAACCTAGGCCACGGTTAGCATCATGACCCACGAGTCAGAGGTGTCCGCTACAGCAGAGCTGGTGGGAGAGAAATAACTTGGAGCTCCGCCCTGCAGCCTCCACAGTGAGTGGTTTTCAAAACCAACAGCAAGTGACTACGGGGAGCATGGGGACCCAGAGTCGGAGAAGTGAGAAGGACGCAGCGTTGGCAAGCGGGTGCACCTGGGCCAGCTGCGTTTGCTGGCTGGCAACCTCCAGAGTTAGGATTCTGTCCTGCTTCTGTAGGAGTCCCGCAGCTGAGGTCTTCTTCCTCCTGAGAATGGCTCCCAGGCCTTCAGAGATGTGTGTGAGCTGCAGAAGATCCGTCTGCACAACTGTAAGTGCCCTGCTGAGGGTGTGGCCTGGGGCCGGGGCTGGCTTTACCTGCCTCTCCAGCACCTGTTGCCTGCGTCTCTTTGATAGCGACCCTTCTTACAGGAGCAGGCGACACCTCACTGTGGTTTTGATCTGCGTTTCCCTGATCAGTGGTGTCGAACACTTTCCACACACTCCTTGCTCTTTCTAAGTCGTCTTGGGAGAAACGTCTGTTCAGATCCTTTGCCCATTTGTAAAGTGGGGTCCCACATTTTCGTGCTATTGAAATGCTTGAGATTCTTACATGTTTGGGCTATATTAGCCTCGTATCACATATGTGGTTTGAAAATATTCCTTCCTGTAGGGTGTCTCTTCCCTCAGTTGGTTGTTTCTGTTGTTGGGCAAGAGCTTTTTGTAATCTCATCTATTTTTGCTTTGTGTTGTCTGTGCTGCTTTTGGGGTCATGTGGAAAAACCCCACTATCCGACCAGTGTCCTGGGGCTTCTCCTCTGGTAGACCTAGTGTCCAGTCTTCACATTCGCACCTGGGATCCATTTTGTCTATGGTGTGAGAAGGGTCCGGCGTCACCCCGCATGTGGGTGTCCATCTCCCCCAACGCCCTTCATTGAAAAGACTGTCGTCTCCACTGTGTGCCTGCCCCTGGTGTCTTTGTCCAGGACAGCTGACTGCGTGTGTGGATTTTTTCTGGGCTCTCTGTTCTGTCCCACTGGCCAGGTGTCCGCTTTCGAGGCCTGGGCCCCAGCTTGAAGCGAGCTACTGCAGGGAGTCCAGTGTGTCCTGGAGTGAGCCCCTGAGCGAGGACACTGCTTCGTGAGGTTGTGTCAGTCACCTTGGTGCCATGGCAGGACGCCATGGGCTGGGCCCACCTGGGGTCTGGGGAGGGCCTCCTTCTGGCTTGTAGGAGGTGTCTCCTCTTCCTGTCCTCCAGGGCCCTTCCTTGGTACCTGCACTGGGAGGGGCAGGGTGGGAGGGAGAGAGATCTTGTGTCTCTTTCTATTTTATAAGGACACTAATCCCATCAGGGCATCCTACCCTCGTGACCTCACTAACCCCGATCACCTCCAAGGGCCCCACCTCCAAGTTCCACCACACTAGGGACGAGGGCTTGAAGTTATGAATTTTGGGGAGTCCCAAATATTCAGTCTGCAGCAGGTGGATTCTCGGTGGTTAATTACCCCTGGGGACAGAAGTGCGATTCCTCACGGTGGCCGGGAGGATGGACCCTGAACCTCTTGCCTGTTGGCTGCCCGCCAGGCAATGGCCTGGTCACTCCAGGCAGGACTGATTGTGTAGTCCTAGGTCCCCTGGAGGCTTCGATCTGTGTTGTCAGCTTAGAGATGAGGAAATGGAGATGGGCACACCGTCACGTGGCAGGAGATGGGCACACTGTCACGTGGCAGGAGCGCGGGCAGCAGGGAGGTGTGCCAGGCTTCCGTGAGCGCAGTGCCACAGAGCGTGTCTCACAGCAGTAGCTGCTGAGGGGGTGAGCCTGGCGAGGGCAAGGACAGGAGGCACCAGGCCCTGGAGACGGAGGGGCACGCTCCACGAAGACTCCTGTCATGGGTGCATTGTGTGCTCTGAGAACCCCGAATGCCAGACCCTCACCCAGGACCTCAGAATGTGGCGGGGTCTGGGGAGGGGTCTTTAAGGAGCTGTGTTAAAATGAGGCTGTGTGGGTGGGCCCTAATCCAGTCTGATGGTGTCCTCATAGGAAGAGGTGAGCAGGACAGACACCCAGGTGACTGTGAGTGGAAGACGGCCACACCCACAGGCAAGAAGGGCCTCGGGAGAAGCCAGCCTGCCTGCACCTTGCCCTGGGCCTCCGGCCCCCAGAGCTGCAAGCAGTTTGTGCTGTCTGGGATGCTGAGTGTGTGGTGCTCTGTCCCAACAGCCTAGCAAGCCAGCACAGTGTTCATACTTGAGATCTTTACAAACGCTGACACCTGTCACTCAAGACCAAAGTGGCCCATTTCCTGATTTCTGCCACGGCAGAGCTTCAGCTGTGGCTTTCTGCATGGTCGGGCTCTTGGTAGGACTGTCCACAGACTCCCCTGAAGTGCCCAGTCTCAGGTGCAGGGTTCTTGCTATTGACCTAGAAAGAACAAGGCAAGATCTTTGCTTCCACTTCGAAGAAGTGCCCCTCCAGGATGTCACCTTTTAAATGATGACAACAGCAACGCGGCGTCTCCAGCACTTTCCCTGCAGGCCTGGCTTCAAGTGCTGTGTGTGTCGGTTACTCTGTTTCTTAGTACAGTGTGAATTAACATCGCCATGCCCACTTGCACAGCAGAGACGGAGGCAAGGAAAGCCATTGCCTGATCGTTGCTCTTAATGAACGCTGTCAATTCTACTCACTTACACCTGAAAGACTCAGAGTCTTTCTCATCATCCAAATACCCAGTTCCGGTCTCACCCCGCCACGTGGGACAGGGCGGCACCCGTGCTCTGGTGATTTTGTAGGCAGTGGGGGTATTTGCTCACAATCTTCTATGAATAAAGGTTGAAAAATATCGACTCACCTTTAAACTGGGCTGATGACAGGAGGGAGGGGATGGTGACGTCCTCGCAGTGGGCCTCGTCACAGCTGCTCTCTACTTAGAGTAATGGGATTTTGCTCAGGGTTGGAGGAAGGGACTGGGTTGCCGGAAGCTGTCTGAGCAGTGGTAAGTATTGGACAGTGTTTCAGTAACCGGTAACTTTGTTTTCCCCGTGATTCTAAATAATGAACATAATGTAAATCGTTAGCCCCATTGATGCCAGGGTAGATTCTTAACGAGTTAATCACCAGCAATTCCAAATAGGGGAAAATGTTTTATTATGTTCAGGCATTTAATGACTGTCTCATTTTGAATGTAAAGAAGTATCAAATGTTTTTTAATAGTAAAGTCATTTCTTCCACCCCTGTTAATGTACACAGGTCAAGTATCTGAAGGCCGCTGCTCCAGGGGCACCTGGCTGCCTGCTCTCGTGGTGCGCCCTCTTTCTCTCATTTCTCTCTGCTCGCCTCCCACATTCTGGGTTCCTCCTCTTCTCCACTCCTCACGTTCCCAGCATCCTGAGAACTTGAAGATTGTCCTAGCTGGCTTGCAGATAGGCTTGCCAGATAGAATACAGGACAACCAGTTAAAGGGAGGCTTCTGATAAACAACACGTGATTTTTTTTTAAGTGCAAACGTATCCCATGCATTATTCACGACACACTCTCAGTATTGCATGAGACATGCTTATGATAAAAAATTATTCATTGTTTATCGGAAATTCAAATTTACCTGAATGTCTTGAATTTTTATTTGCTAAATGTGACAAACATATTTGTAAGGATTGACCCGTTAGTGATTTGGAGAAATTTCTAGGAAGAAAACTCTGTGTGTGTGTGTGTGTGTTGGAATTGTATGAGTTCCTGGCTGGGCAGGTTCATCTTGTTTATAATTGAACATGAACTCACTGATTGTATTAGGAATAATGAACGTATGAACGGCAGCTGCCTCACAGAACGCCTTCCTCATGCGCCCCCTCATTTAGTGCTTTGCACAAGGCCCCGAGGCCTCTCTTTGCAACCAGGCCAAGTTCAGGTCCACTGCATCCTGCCTGCCGACCAGGGAGGCTTTGCTGTGGTTCTACCACTGGGTCTCCCCCTGCTCTTCTCCAGCCACTGGTTCATTGTGGTTAAAAACCCTGATGTGGAGACCCAGAGCCAGGGTGTTACCCGGCCCATCACTGGCTACCTGTGTGAACCTGGGACGTCTCTCAGCCTCTCTGACCAACCCCCCACCCCCAGCTTCCAGGTTTCCAAAAGGAGGCTGCAAGTGGAGCTGTCCGGATGGCGGGCGGGAAGGTGGCAGGGAAGTGACTGTCTGAGCGAGGACACCGCTGGGTGGCGCCTCCCTGTCCTTCGACTCCCTTGGGTTTGCACGAGGGAGAGCCACAAGTCCTTCATGCCCCCAGGCCTCCCAGTCCCTGATCCCGGGCAGCCCGCCTGTCCCCGAGGCGGACACCAGAGGGCGCCCCGCCACCGTCGCCTGCAGGGAGCTTGGGGCGGAGGACTGTGCGCAGAGCACTTGTGATTTCAAAGTGCTGAGCCAGTCCGCAGAGGTCAGTTTTGAGTTGAAATCTGGAAGGAGAAGAGGAAGATGACCTGTGCTAACCCTTCCGGGTTATTTAGAAGCCTTTGCACCGCATGGCATGTGGTGAACCAGTGGCTCTTGGGCGACAGGACCTGCTTTCTGGTTTGACCTGTCCAGTGAAGGTGCCCTAAAGCCCTCCGAGCTCCTTGAAAATGAGGACGCAGCCAAGCACGCCTCGAGTGTTTGGAACTCAGTGGAGGGAGGGTCCCCAGGGGCCACCTCCAGACCTGCGAGGCCCAGGAGCCCCTCGGAGCCCGGATCTCCCCCACACCTGTGAGTCGGGAGCAGCGGGGCTGCGGGCTGCAGGTGGCAGGACCGGCTCCGCCCCCGGGACCCCCCAGCTGCCCACCGGCCTGGCGTGGTGCGCGGCTCCTCGGGAGTCTGAGGGACTGACGTGGTTAAAGCGAGGCCTGGCGAATGAGCAATGGGAGCCAGTTTGGCCCTCTCGAGATGCGATTTGAGGTGGCCTCTTATTTATTAGGGTGCCTTGAAAGCAGAACTGGCTGCGGTGATTTGCAGCATCAGTTTCTTATGAAGAGTTTCTGAGCTGCCGGCCTTTGAGGGCGTTAATGGAGGGGCGAGATTTATTTATTTCTTTATTTTAAAGCCTCTCCTGCCTTCTGCTTGGGCAGGCTCGTTGGGGTGGGGACAGGGAGACGGTGTGGCAGTCTGGGTCTTTGCAGGCCTGGTCAGGCCCTGACAACAGCAGGCTCCCCAGCAGGCAGGAGGATCCCACGGGCTCCCGGATGGACCCGTCAACAGTCCTGACCACCTGCCCGAGCTCGGGGAAGCTCCGCCCTGGGTCTGGTGTGGGGCAGGAGGACACTGATCCCTGAGGTGGAGGCAAGGGCGCGGGAGGAGGGATTTACTGTTGAACACTGCACCCAGAATACTGAGCTCTCCTTGAGCTCGGGGCTCCCTCCAGGGTGAGCCCATAGACCTCGCGGGAAGGAAGGCACAGGCAGGAGGAGGGGGAGGGGAGGGGCTGTGTGCCCCACAGCATGGCTCTTCATGCAGCCCAGAGGCAAAACACTTGCGTGTTTGTCTGCGTCCCTCTGCAGAGCGTGGACACACGGATGGAGGTGCATGTTCCCCTGCTGGACCAGAGCAGAGGCTGGGGCTCTGCAGACAGGGCCCACTCTCAGGCCTGCAGGGCCCTTGCTGAAGTGGTAGCTGCAGGCTGGGTCAGGCCCTGCCTGCCAGACACAGAGCTGGTGGACAGGCCCAGACTCACACCCATCAGCGTCCCTCCTCAGGGTGACTTTCCCCAGCCCAGCAGGGGCCCAGGCTGGGCTGGCTTCTCCAGAAGGCAGTGGGTAGCTTTGCAATGCCAGGGTCAGTGCATTCACCCTCTGTCGATTCCCACTGGTGGGTGGGTGTTGGTGCCAGGCTTTCTCTCTTTCACTTCACCTCCACAGGAGTCTAAAAGCCACCATGAGATTTAATTGAAGCTATTTTCAAAAGAGCATGTAATTTGCATCGGGTTTAAGCACTAAAACTGAAAGCCAGCAGGAATGTTCTTGTGACGCTAATAGTCAGGGGTGGCTCTTGAGAGCCTGACTTAGGCCCTGGGGCTCCACAGCCCTTTCCTTGGAGTGCAGACATTTGACTGTTCTCCATTAATAGCAGGTGGCTTCGTGGGGGCTGCAGGCAGCTCATGTGAGGAGAAATCCTACTGTTGTTTTTTCTTTTTTAAATATTTATTTATTTGCTTTTAGTTGTGCACAATGCATTTATCTTTACGTGGTGCTGAGGATCGAACCCAGGCCACGCACGCGCTAGGCGAGCGCTCTACTGCTGAGCCACATCCCCAGTCCCCTACTGTTGTTTTGCAGCTCGGCACTCAGCAGCTGAGAGGCCTGCAGAGCTGATCTGTTGGTCACAGGGGACACTGAAAGAACAGATGAACGCCCTGTGTTCCTGAAGATTCTGGGAGAGGAAGAAATCCCAGAAATATTTAATGCAAAGAAACAAAAATTGTTATCTTTCACTTTTAAAGAAATCGTGCCTAGGTAATGGAATTCAAAGAAGAGTGAGTTGGGCTCCACCCTCAGGGGGCCGGAGGGGCTGCGGTGGACCCCACAACCGGGACCTGCACCCAGCAGGCGCGCTCAGCTGTCAGTCCCTGTGGTTGCCTGGCTGCTTGCAGAGAGGCCCCCAAGTCCACACCTGCTTCCCGGATCCCCCTCCTTCCGCTCCCTGGCCCAGGGATTGGAATGTGGGGGCACGTCCTCTTGGGCAAATCTGCAGAATTCTGCAGGGTCCTCCCTACCTCAGGTGGCTGTCCCAGGGTCAGCTGAGGACTCCATTCAGATGGCATCACCTGCCTTGCCTGACACAGCCCCTGGTTGTCCCCTCCCCTTCCCCACGTTCAGGTTTGGGACAGCAGCCCCCACACACCCCGCACACCCTCTCCATCTCCGGGGCTCTTCCTGACACTGGAGCCTGTGATTCCTAGGACGCTGGTGTGACCGTGTGTGGCCACAGCAGAGGTGGCACCTGCGCACAGACAGGAGGCTCCCACGCCCCGAGCGCTCCGCCTGGGGTCAGCTCTCAGGACTTCCAAAGACACAGAGCCCGGTCAGCAGGAGGTGAGTGCTCGGAGGTCAGGGTGGCAGGGGCGGTCGTGGTGGAGAGTGAGGGGCCGCGCAGTTCCAGGGTGGCTGGTCAGGAGCCTCAGTGCTGTGCTCAGAAGTGCGGCCTTCACCCTGTAGCCGGTGGAGCCACAGAAGGGTTTCGCAGCGGGGAGCCCATCATGACTGGCACTGTCCATGCCTGCCCGACCTCTCCCAGGCCTCTGAGGTAGCCTGGGATCCGTGTTTGTGTGGCTTTCTCCTTTCCTGACTGCGCCAGATGTGTGGTGCATGGCACGTTGGCATGTTGGCACCTGGGACCTGGAGCACCCGCGACCTAGCCTGCGGTGTCTCTTGCAGATTCTCCAGGAATCCTGGGGGGTGGACCCTATTTGGGGCTGCTTGTGCTTCCTGGCCAGGTCAGACTTTGGTTTTAAGAACTGCAATGAGAAAGACGTTGTAAGACACAAGACCTGGAAGCGTCTTGCCTGTTTGGAATGCTCTGCCAAGTGCAGCTCTGAGGGTCTCTGGTTCGCTGTGCTTCTCAGCCCTGGAGGTGGCACCCCACCAAGGTGCCCTCTCTGAGGACCTGGGCTCAGGGGTGGTGGAGAAACAACGCAGAACCCCAGGCGGAGGGAGAGGCCTTGTCAGCATCTTCACTGCCTTCCAGTAATCGTGGATTTGAGGTGAAACTACTTCTTTTTGCTCTCTGTCTCTGTCCGTGCGTCTCTCCCTAACCTACGACCTTCCTCAGGACGGAAGTCCTCCTCCTGGGAGGAGTCTGATTTCCGCTTCCTCTTCTCTGGCTTGCACGTGCCGTGGTAGCAGGGTCCCACCAAGGGAGGCAGCGTGGGGAGACATGGACGCACGCTCTTGCCCGCAGGTTCACGCAGGGCCCCACGAGAACGCAGGGCCCTCCGGCCGCCCTAGTTGCACAACAGGATTCAGCGTGGCCGTCCTCCCTGGCCCAGAAGTGCCGGGCTGCATCCCTGCTGGGCTTCCCAGGGCGCAGGCGTGGCGCGGATGCAGTCATTGCATGCAGCTGCCCTGAAGCGATACTGCGGGAGAAAGCCAGGAGGCAGGATTGAATGAAAGAGCTCTCTTATTCTTCTCTCTTCAGCTCCAGCAACACTCACTCCTGCAGTCACCGCCACGCACACGCACACAACGGGGTCCACTCTGCACGCTCCCTCTCGGGTTCAGTCTCACGTGCTCAACCACAAAATAGCGCCAGCGAGAGTTCTCTCCCCGAGTAATTTTTGTCTCGCGAGATTCTGGGCCAAATCCCGAGGGTGAGATTCTGGGCCAAATTCCCCGAGCAAGATTTTGGGCCAAGTCTAGCGAACAATTAGGGCTTCTGCATTTCCCCCTTTTTTCGTTTTAAAAGAGGGGATGTTGTTAAGGCGACAAGCCTTTTGTTGATGAGCTAAATTGTATAGTATATTAAATTTTTTAAAACAAATCAGCTGTCCTGAGTTCCATCAAGCAACACACTGAGTCTTGTAGGCGAATATCAGCAAGGCATTGTCCCGCAAAGTCACAAATGAAAGACCAAAATGTCCACTCATCACAACACGTTGATCCAGGAGGCCCCATGGATGTAGAGCAGAGGCCACACTGTTGGTGAAGTTGTCCGATGTCTGAGCAGCAGGGCTGTTTGGAGCGACTGGATCTCTGTAGTTGTAGCAGCAGCTACAACTTGATTTTTTATGTCTAGACAATACCGTCAGCAAATCTTCAGGGCCCGCTACCTAGAAACTTCAGCTTTTATTATTGAAGGAAAGGCAGTGTTATTTTTGCACTGAGTCAAGAGGCGAATTGTCAAGCTAAAAAACAGAACGAGATTCTGGGCTAAGTCCCGCGGGTGAGATTCTGGGCCAAATCCCGCGAGCGAGATCCTGGGCCAAGTCTTGAGAACAATTAGGGCTTCTGAAATTGCACACAGGTTTGCTGAGGACCTAGCATGTGCCAGGGGTTCAGGTTCCTGGGGCTGCTGTGACAGGCTGGACGGCTTAACCAGCAGACATGTCACAGTCCTGGGAGCCGGAGGCCAGAGTGTGGCAGGGCTGCTGTCTCCGCAGCCTCTCTCCCTGGCTTGCGGATGGAGGCTCATCCCCGCAGGGCCTGCCCTGTGCTTTTCTGGGTCCAAATTCCTCTTTTCATTAGGACACCAGTCAGACTGGATTAGGGCCACCCCAATGACCTCACTTTACCTTAGTGACCTCTTAGAGACCCCAAGTGCACACACAGCCACCTCCTGAGGCCCTGGAGGTTAGCCCAACAGCTGGCGAGGCCTGAGGTTCTTTTCCTTTGCCTCTGGGTGTGCATGTGTGCACACCCACGCACACTGTGGATCGTGTGCTTGTCTCCTCCCAAACTCACGGTGAAATTTAATTGCCATTTTAACAGGGTTGAGAGGTGGGCCCTTGCAGAGGTGAAGGGCTCCACCTCATGGGCAGACTCAGTCCTCTTTCTCCTTCCTTCCTCCTGACTCTGCCACGGGACAACGCGGCAAGAAGACCTGTGTTTGCCAGATGCTGCAGCTTGATATTGAACTTCTCAGCCTCTAGAACTGTGAGCTGAAAAAATGTCTGTTCATTATAAATCACCCAGCCTCAGGTACTCAAAGTGGAGTCAAATGGACTAAGTGCATGCGTGTCTGTCTCTATACCTCTGTCTGTGCCTGTGTTTGCGTCCATCGCTGTCTCTGTCCACACCTCGGCGTCTGTCTGTGCATGTCTGTGTCCACGCCTCTATTGCAACAGTACTTCCTGGGACCACGTCATGAGGTCTCCTAGAACCAGGCCAGTGTTACGACATGACGCTCGTGTGAAGGAAAGGGAGCAGCGAGCCAGCGCCTCTGCACCGTGTGACGTGTAGCTCTGGCCTCTCCGTCCTTCGCTTGTCACCTGCAGGTGTCTCCCACAGGAGTGTCTCTGCCCTGGACCTCAGTTCTCTCGGGAGCTGGAAGTACAGCACTGCACGGCTGCGCTGTCCAAGTCCTCGGTCCTGATGAAGCCAGATCTGACAGGCAGTCAGTATAGATGGGTACATCGAGTCAGGTCAGGAAGCCAGTGTTGAGTGAGTCCCAAGAAGTTGGAGACTGTTCCCCTGAGAGATTGGAATGTTAGCTCCTTCAGAGCCTTTCCTCCACCCTTATCAAGAATCTGCCCCTGCCCCAACCTGTTGCCAAGGTGACCTGTCCCAGGAACTGCCCCTCCCTACAGTGTCACTGCCTGAAGCTATTGCCACTTGGAGCAACGATGCCGCGGGAATAAGTTCAGAGGCAGACTGGAAACGAACAGGCTCTTTATTCTGCTAGCTTCTCTCTCCGGCTCCAAGAACAACTCCTACCCGCAAATCACACTCCTCCATCAACCACCAAATGGCGCCAACCCGATCCGCAACGTCCTGGGCCAACTCTCGCGAGATCATGGAAGGTGGTGATGCTTGAACATCTTTATGGCTCACAGCCAACCGCAGTCTTAGCTATCTCCCCATTTAGGGCTCCTACACTACAGGGAGCTAGGAGGTTGTTAATTCATGTGTCCTGGGCTGCTCCATCCTGCCCTTCCCCCTTGAGCCCCTCTGCATCTCACCTTTTGGCCATCCCACCCAGCATTCCTGAGCCTGGTCACTGGGCCTGGTCACATACACAGGAAGGAGCGAGATAAGGGGAAGAGAGCAGAAAGAAAGGAAGCCTGGGACATATAAAAAGGGTAGACCTGCCTCGCTTCTTGGGATACCAGGATACCAGCAATGGCCCCCTTCTCCTCCTGGGAGAAGTCTGTTACCCCTTTTAAATAAACCCTGCTTTATCTGCTTGCCTCTGTGTGCTTCTCTAATGTTCGAACTTCAACATTTGGGGGAGCAGAACTCGTCACCGACACCTGACAACCGGCGGTATCACTGACTTGGGTGCCTCTTTCATGTCCTTTCCTAACAAAATCCTCAGTCAAGCTGGGAGTCAATATCTTCCTTTCTAGGCAGACCATAAAGTCCATGTGGCATTTGCAATTCTAAGACAGGTTAAATCTTCTAAATCCTAAGAGTCCCAGCGCTGGGGCTGGGCCCAAGACAGGTGTCCAGGGAGGACGTGGTGACTTCTGAGCATTTCCCCCCTGGGAGTGGGGCCTCTCGTGTGAGCAGCAAGGAGATGGTGTGGCTTTAGGAATATGTTTGCAGATTTCCTTCTACAGTTTGGAAACCACCCGGCAGCGTTATTTGGACTGTTTTAAAGAATTAAGTCACCTGTACACACTTTCTGTGTAGGGCTGCAGATGGTGTTTTGGTTTCAGGCTGTTTCCCAGGGTGATGTGTCTAGAACTGGAGCTGTAAGAACTAGCTACAGAGCATCTGGGGCAGGCAGGGAACCCTGTGGCCCACTCAGCCATGCTTGCCTGGCTGTCCCCTGCCGCCCGGGGCTCGGGGACCCCTGGCATCCCCGAGACGCTCACGGGGTCTGGTGCCTGCCGGGCTCTGCACCTGCCCCCAGCTCCAGATGACGCTGCAGCTTCCCTGCAGAGTGGTGTCCTTCTGGAGAGTTCTGGGAGCCTCGGAGAGCCTAAGGGCCAACAGTGCCCCAGTCGAGGAGTCCCGCGGCCTGTTCCTTCCCTCTCGCCATGCCAGGGATGCCACGGGAGAACCAGGCGTCTGGCTGCGTTCACAGGGCTACAGCACCGTCCATGGGTGGCATCTCCCTGGCCACGCTCACGGGTGGGTTCTGAGACCCCCAGATCCACACGGCGCAGTGTGCTGCTCGCCCCCCGGCCCCCTGCGTTTGTTATGTCATCTACCTTATTCTTTCATTTATTTTCCTAAAAGTGGCTTCCTTGAGCTCAGCCTGTTGGCTTCTGCTCTTGGGCAGGGATAGAGGGTCAGATTTAGGGGGTGGGAAGTAGGGAACAACTAGAAATGGGGTCAACAGGTATGAAGAAGTGTGTGGCTCGCTGTGGGGACAGGAGGAGGGACAGGGTGCTGGTGGCTCTCTGTGACTGTGGAGTCTGTGTCAGCAGCAGGTGAGGCTCCTGGGCCTCCAGAGGATGTCGAGTGGTTTGGGGGGCAGTGGTGGGGTGCAAGCCCTGGATGATCCCCCTTAACGGGGGCCGGGCCTCTGGGGAGCTGTGGCCCACCCTCCTGCTGGTGAATGGCCTGGAGACCACAGGGCTGTGTGGTGAGGGGTGTGATGGGGCTTGTGGTGGGCGTGGCTTCCCAGAGGGTCGCGCTTGCTGCAGCTCCTGCACCAGCCGGGGTGAGGCGGGTGCTGGCCTCTCTGGCCCCTCTGAGTGCCCTCGGGGTGTGGATGTCGGTGTGCCTCCCGTGGGGCTCAGGTGCTGTCAATCTGGGGAGGCTGCGTCAGGTGCACCGGCCTCTGTTCCCAAGCTGCAGCCGTGGGTACCATCAGCTTGGGAGCAGTCACACCCAAGCAGGAGTCCCTGTGCCAGCACGGAATGGGTCGACGCCCGCAGGCCTTCCACGCCAGGGCCGCTCTCTGCACTGCTCCTCCTCCTCTCTGCCTTTCCTGGCACCTGCCCGTCACCCGTCCATCGCAGTGGGCAGCTAGCCAGCCTGACAGAGGGCAGCAGCCCTGACCCGAGGGAGATGCCGCGACAGACAGGACAGGTGGCCTTTGTGACTCTGCCCTGCCTGGGAGCAGGCTGTGGTGCCTTCCAGGGCTGTGTGCTGCGTCAGTGCTCACACGGGCTTCCCTGCAGTCCCTGTCGTCCCCACCTGGAGCTGCGACATGGCGTCCTCGCTGGCGAGGACCCTGCCTGGCAGGCAGAGCAGGCAGCTGGGCTGTGTGGAGGATGGGTCCAGCGGCCACGTGTGTCAGACAGACTTTCCCGAGAGAAACAACGGCAGACGGAGACTTGGGAGATGGGTCCCTCTGTATTTTCCCACTGTCTGTCACCATACTTTTAACAGTTAGACATGATCATAATGTACATTAAAATGACAATGAAAACACATGACCACAGAGTGGGGGCGAGGAGCCTGTGTCCTGGAGAGAGGAGGGTCGATCCCAGCCCCGTGTCTTGCCGGCTGGCCGGTGGTCTTTGGTGGGACTTGACCTCCTCTGTACCGCGCTCTCCTCCCTCGCCAGATGGAGACACAGCGCTCACTAAGGCCGTGGTGAGAACGGGGTGATCTTCCACGAGGAGCAGCCCCTGGCCTGGCAGAGGGCTCACCACTTTTAATTTAGCACGTTCCCTGTGAAATGGGAGAGGTGGGGAGCCACGCATGCAGCTTCCTTTAGGGTTCTAGGTCTGTGAAGACCTGAGGTGGGGATGGCAGTTGGTGGTGGGTGAAGGAAAAGGCAGAGAAAAGGATGAATAGAGGCAGAGAGAGTCCTCATGGCTGCATTCAGCCATCTGATGGCACCATCTGATGACCAAGCCATCACGATGGCTTTGTGATGGCCTGACCAAGGCACCATGATGACATCATCGGGTCATCAAGAGGACATCATGGCACTGTGATGACATCACTAAGCCATCATAATGCCATTATGTCACGGCAATGACATCATCAAGACACAATGGTGACATCATCAAGATACCATCATGGCACCACAATGACATTATTGAACCACCACAATGATACCACTATGCCATTAGAATGACACCTAATGGAGACAACAATGCTTAATAAGGTTGTGTTGAGAATGAAATGATTTTCCACAGTGGACTAGCACCTGGCTTGGCAGAAGGCTCAATACTGTTAATTTAGCACGTTCCCTATGAAATGGGAGAGGTAGGGAAACACGCATGCAGCTTCCTTTAGGGTTCTAGGTCTGTGAAGGTTATATATTAATTATATAATATAATTAATCATGTAATTATATATTATGTATTAAAATCATTTCATTCTCACCACAACCTTATTAAGCATTGTTGTCTCCAATAATTATTATATATGATTATATATACATTATGATTATATAATGTCTCCAATGCCATTAGCAAGCTGTCACAATGATACATGATGACATCACCAAGACAACATGATGACATCATCATGGCACCACACTGACATCATCAAGCCACCACAATGACAACATCATATGACATTATGCTGTCATGATGACACCGTGATGACATCATCAAGCCATCATGATGTCTCCATGATAACACCACCAAGACCATGGTGTCGGGACGGAGATGGCGCTGCTGCTTCTTTGAACTCCAACCTGATGCCCACAGAGCAGACACCGGGCAGACCTCTTCCTGCGACTCCCGGGCCCTTTCAGACTAGCAGCACCTCCCCCATCCCTCAGGTTTCCTCCTTGCGCTCTCCTCTTTATAGTACGCAATGACAAAGAGGAGACCTGTGGTGGCTCCTTGGCTCCTCAGCACCTGGAGAAGAGGGTGGCCTTGGCAGGCAAGCAGCATGCAGGAAGCAGCTGGTCACACTGCGGGGCGCAGCAAATGCAGCAGAGCCCAGAGGAGCAGGGGGACTTCATGCTGGGTTGTGCAGGGGAGGAGTTTCTGCCTGTGGCGCCCTTTGCTGTCCTGGGCAGCCACCCGTGTGGGCTTCAGAGTAGTCCCAGGCATGCATGGAAGCCCCCAGGCAGCCTGCTGTTAACCCCAGCTCCAGATGCCTTTACCAGGGGCCTCTGTGGGAGGCGCGTGCCGGGAAAGGGTGGTCTCCACGTGGTTTTCTGAAATGAGCACTCGAACCTCCATTTAAACTCACATGTTTAGTTGGCAGTAGGAAGGATCTAGGCTCTTAACCCAAGATGTTTTATAAGCTAACAAGAGAATTTATTCAATTTTATAAGGTAATTTTACTCACAAGAGATTGTTAGGTCAAAGTTATTGAGTTAATTATAACAAGGTTGGCAAGTAAACTCAATTTTCTAGGGCAAACATTGTTCATGACTCTAAGAGAACAGACTTGACCTTCTGCAACAGACATTCTAACACAGACAATTTCCTGTAACAAACATTGAAGGGAATCTCCAGTTAACGCAGATTTAAGGTTATAGGTAGGTAATGAGGGCAGATTCTCTGAGGATGGAGGAAGCATGTCCTAGAGTGTCCAGTCATACTTAGCAGACAGAGCAGCTCAAACTTAATCTTAGGAAGATTTCATCCTCCTTGGCTGAGAGTCTGTTTAGTGCTGCTACAGCATATGCGGTGAAGGGCAAAAATCGCACCAGAGACAACCGTGCAGCCAAGAGATTTATTCAACAGCCTTTATGGCTGGTCGGAGGTAGAAGAAGTACGGGGAGAGAGGAGGCAGGGAGAGGGGAGTGTGCAAGCTCTGGTGGGAGAGAGGAGTCAGGGAGAGGGGAGTGTGCGAGCTCTGAACAGAAGGTGGGTGCCTGGTCATGCTGGCTGTGGTTTCTGGAGCTGTTGGTTGGGGAAGCTGCCATCAGGCTGGAGACTGGAGCTGTTGGCTGGGGCAGCTGCTGTCGGGCTGGAGACGGTGGGTCTGGAACTGTCGCAGTGGCTGCTTCCTCTCAGCAGGGATGAGCTGCTGTGTCTGAGCTCCGGGCAGGCAGGGACTTAAGTAGGGATTTCTGGGGGGGGGGGGGTATACCAGAGAGGCCTTTAATGCTATTGGCTCTTTGCCCAGGGAACAGGGCGACCTTTAAGCCAATTGGCTCCTGCCTGGGGAACAGAGCGACCTTTAAGCAGATTGGCTCCTGCCTGGGGAACAGAGCGACCTTTAAGCAGATTGGCTCCTGCCTGGGGAAAATGAAACCAGGTTGCTCGTCATGGAAATTTCCATGGGGGAGGTGGCCCGTGGGCCCAAGCCTATCTATCATGCAGTTGTAGTGTGAATGAACCATATATGCAAGTGGCTAGCAAGAGATTATTTCAGTGTAGCAGTAGCTACATTTTCATAGGTAATAATTACGATTTGGATATGAGGGGTCCCCCAGAAGCTCATGTGTGAGAAGGTTCAGAGGTGAAATGATTGGGTTATGAGAGCCTTAACCTAATCAATGCATCAATCTGCTGATAGGGATTAACTGGGTGGTGACTATAGGCAGGTAAGGTGTGGCTGGAGGAGGTGGGTCCCCGGGGTATGCCTTAGGGGTTTAGCAGAGAGCTCTCTCTCTCTCTCTGCTTCTCGGTGCTAAGTCCTGAGCTGCTTTCCACCACCACACACTCCTGTCATGATTTCTGCCTCACTGGGGCCTTGAGGAATGTAAATGGCTGTATATGGACTGAGACCTCTAAAACTGTGAGCCCCCAAATAAACTTTTCCTTTTCTAATTGTTCTTGTTGGTTGTTTTGTTTACAGCAGTGAAAAAACTGACCCAAACAGTGATTTTGCTAGCATGCAAAGCATGAGCAAAAGAAGAGCAGGTAAAAGCCAAAATCAGCAGAAGAAAAGGGACTAAAGATCAGATCAGAAATCAGTGAGATACAACAGATAAAAAAGACAGAAAATCATCAAACCTGAGAGTTGGTTCTTGGAGAAGATCAACAGAATTGATAAATCTCCAGCAAGACTGATTGGGGCATAAAGGAATAAGGTCTAGATCACCAATGGCGGACTGAGAAGGGCATGTCCTCAGGATCAACAGATTTTACAAGGCTAAAAGAGTCATAATTTAGATGAAATGGATGAATTTCTTCAAAGACACAGACATAGGAACTTGCTTTGGAAGAAGTAGATGTACTGAATAGTTCTACATCTATTAAAAATCAAATTGGTAATTACAGACTTCCACATAAAGAAAATGTAGCCTAACTGGTGATTCCACCAAAATTTAAGGAAGAGTTAATACCAACTCTGTGTGAACTTCCAGGAAGCTGAAGAAGAACCGGAAGAGTTCCTCCTCCAAGGCCAGCGGCACTCCTGCCCTACCCCAGAGAAAGACCTTGTAAGAAAGTGAAACCCCACCCCACCTCGATCCGTCGTGAACATAGAGGCACACGTTCCTAACAGATTTTAGTGACTTGAATCTAAAAATACAGGAAAATATACATCATGACCATGGTGGTTAATTTTGGGCATCAGCTTGACTGGAAGGTGGGTGTGCCTGTGAGGGTGTTTTTAGAGGAGATGGACACTCAAGTAAGTGGACTGTGTGAGGAATACCGAGGTGGGCAGGCATCCTCCAGCATGCCAGGGTGGGAACAGAACAATTACTTTCTCCTCTGAAGCTGGGATGCCCATCTTCTGGCTTTGGAGGCCAGAATTCCAGGGTCTCAGGCTTTTGGGCTCCAAGTGAATCATACCTCCAACTTCCCTGGTTCCCCAGCTTGCAGACGCAGTGTGTGGGACTTCCCAGCCCCAGGGTTGTAGGAGGCAACTCATACCACATCCTCTCTGTCTCCCATCTATTATCTATCTATCTATCCATCTATCCATACATCCATCCACCCATCCATCATATCTATCTATCTAACTATCCATTCACCCATCCATCTTATCTATCCATCTATCCATCCATCATATCTATCTATTCATTCATCTATCTATCCATCCATCCTATCTATCTACCATCATATCTATCTATTCATTCATCTATCTATCCATCCATCCTATCTATCCATCCATCATGTCTGTCTATCATCCATCTTATCTATCTATCCATCCATCCATCAGATCTATCCATCATATCTATCCATCATATCTATCTACCTATCCATCTATCCATCCATCCACCCATCCATCATATCTAACTATCCATCCATCTATCCATCCATCATATCTATCTACCTATCCATCTATCCATCCATCCACCCATCCATCATATCTAACTATCCATCCATCATATCTATCTATTCATTCATCTATCTATCCATCCATCCTATCTATCCATCCATCATATCTATCCATCCATCCATCCATCCATCATATCTATCTATCCATCCTGTCTCCTACTGGTCCTGTTTCTCTGGAGGACTCTGACCAATACAACAGTCAACAGGGGTTTAATCTTAGGAATGTGAAGTTGGCTTAATATCTAGAAATCATGCCGCTGGGCGCCATGCTGAGGCAGAAGAGCTGCGGGTTTGAGGCAGCCTGGGCAACTTACTGAGAAGGGTCTCGAAATAAAAAACAGGAAAAGGGCTTGAGATATGACTCAGTGCTAGAGCACCCCTGGTTCAGTGCCAGTACTGCAGAAAAGCAGATCAGTGCCATTTTAGCATATTTGCAAATTAGATAAGGACAAAGCCCATACTGTCACCTCAATAGAGGCAGAAGGGACTCTTGACAAAATCTAATTTCTGTTTCTAATAAAAACATCTAGTGACTATCTGTATGGCTGTGGCCACCTTGCCTGGGTTCTGGTGACAGTGTCTCCCTTGCCCCGGGGGCGGGGGGCGGGGGCGGGGCCCTCCCCCAGTGCTGGCTCAGGGAGTAAGTTCCCTCTGTCCTACCACAGCTTACCAACAGTCCCTGCACTCAGTTGGTCCCTTCCAGTGTACTCTTTGTGCCTCATGGGACCCTGAGTGACGTGGTCTATCTAGGGACTGTGTCACATCCTCAGGAATGTGCCTAGTAAACCTCTATTTTATAAATAACACAGCAGCACATGTATTTCCAAGTTGTATGAACAACCAATGCTAGCTATTTAGTATTCAATCAGTGCTTGGTTTAAATACAGATTTGTAGACCCCTTGTTATTATTTCTCAGACACCCAGCCAGTATGCAGAGCCCTCAGCCTGGGAGCCCATGGTAGAGACAATTGCATATTGCTGGGCTTGACTATTTCCTTAGAAGTTACTTGTGACTTAGGGTGTGGTCCCTAACTTGGCTGGTCAATAGAATTCCTGAGCCCTTTAAAAGGCTGGTTCCTCGGTGCCACCCCATACCTTCAGCGTTTTGCCCCCAGTCACCTCTGATGATCAGCACATTTGTGATCAATGATGTGAGGATCCAAGAGTTCCCTACAGGGACTGGGAAGCTGGACCCAGGCGGGGCTGGCTTTTGAAAACAAAGCTGAGCAGCGAGAATGCGCCACGTGGGGAAGCCAAAGTCAGGCACAGGGATACTCATGGTTTGCAGCCCTCTTCCCTCCTGGACACGCAGAAGACTCTCCTAGCCCTGTGGGGGCAGTCACCCCGGCCAGCAGGCTGGGAGCGGAGGCGATGTGAGTCACACAGGAGGCGGTGGGTGGAACTGCTGCGTGACTCTGTTCCCTCCCCTCTGCAGAGGTTCCGGAGTCACAGTCCCAGGAGGGGCCGCAAAACCCAACAGCTTGCACCTGCAAGGGGCCCTTGGGGGTGGCCGCCTGCACAGTCTTCAGACGCACGGTGGGCTCGGGTGAGGACACAGTACCCTCATGTCATAGTCGAGAATTGATCGCGAAGCACGGTAAAACCCAGCTTGACTTAATGGATTTGCCGGTGCTGAGGTGCTGCACAACTACAATAAATTATAATCTAAAATATCATGTGTATCTTGGGAAAATGTTTATTATATGAGGTTATGTGAAAAAAATTCAAGCTACAAAGTTGCTTGACGTTGATTTTGTTAGATGAATTCGGGTGGACAGGCCACACTCCCCAGGTGCCTTAAATAGGCCACGCCTCAGGTGCCCTAGGTTATCCAGTGAGCGTGAGCTTTAACTCCCCGGATGTGCCCCTCTCTCGTGAGAATTCACCTTTGGTGGGTTCCAAGTCGCTGCCCTTTCTGATTCCTGGGGAACACTCGCCTTTCATGGGAATTCACCCTGGGGTAGGCTCTCCATTTCTGAGCCAACCCTGAGTGTACAAGTCCCGCTTCCGACCCCCGGCAGCCTATGGAGTTGGGGGTCCTTCGGACCATCAGAGTCGCTACTTAAACCCCCACTGGGCTGGAACTCGGCCCTTTTTTCTCCTTTACTGCCACCTTCTCGCTGGCTTCCCCTTCCCCTTCTCCCCTTCTTTCCTTCCCCCTTTTCCCTTCCCTTTCCCTTCTCCCCTTCCCCCCTTTCCCCCCCTTTTGCCCTTTTTGTCCCTTTTCCTTCGATGCCCCGTCTCCACCTGTCCTCTTCTTGCCAGCCTTCCCTTCCTTCCCTTCACTTCCCTTCCCTTCCTCATGCCCCTTTGGTCCCTACTGGCCGTTAGGGGCTGGTTAATAAACCCTTTTGCTACACGGCAGTTTCTGGCGTGGGTTTTTTGCCCTTCATATTTATAGTTGTGTAAAAATATGCATGAACATGGACCCGAGTTCCATGGGAATATATAGACACTAAAATACTTGTATTAAGATGGTGGGAATTAGGAGGTGTTGAAAAGAAAAACAATCTTGCCTTTGAACCCTTTGACATGATTAGTTTCTTCATCCTCTTCCTCCCTTGTCTTTCTTTTTGAAAAGAAGGAGGTGGGCATGAGGGGCTGCTCTCTTAGGGGAGTGTGGGGGAAGGAGCTGAGGTTGGCACCCCCAGGGCTGGTCCTGGGACCCGGGGGCTTGGATGTCATGAACTTGTGTGAGGATTTGGGTGAGCTTTTTAGGAAGCAAACCTAGACTTCGGGTTGATTACTTCTCGGCTGTTCATGCTTCCTATAATCATCATTTTTGTTCAGCGCCAGGTTTTAGTTATGGTCTGTCAGAGGATGATCAGCCTAAGGTGGCGGTCCTCAACCAGGGACAATTGTGCCCTCCAGGCAGCTCTTGCTGTTCTGGAGACATTTTGATTGCTGGCAGCTGGTGGGCAGTGGCCAGGGCTGCTGATTGTCTGTGATGGACAGGATACCACATCTCAAAGTGCCCTACTCAAGTGCCAGCAGTGCCCTGGACAGGCCCCTGGTGGACAAGAGGAGGGCTTTGTCTTTCCTGCTTCACAGTTTTCCAGGAGGAGTGGGCCGTTGCTGCCCTGGTAGCTGATGACCTTGGAAAATCAAAGTCCCAGAACTCCAAGGGAGGGTTGAGGTCCAGGCCACCTGCCCGGGTACCCCCTCACTGGAGGGGCTGTGGTGCATCCACAGAGGCCCTGTACTTGTTCCCCCTGGAGGAATGGTCACATTAACAATCACATTTTAACTTGGAGACAGGCAGGACCAGGGTGTTGTGGGAATGGTGAGTTTTGTCTTCCAAACCTGCCTCACTGGCTTTGCTGCGGCTTGACCTTGACTTAATCCTCCCCACAGGGAGAGCATTAACCTTGACCTAGATCCTCCATTCAGGGAGAGCACTGACCTTGGCCTGGTCCTCCCCACAGGAGAGCACTGACCTTGACCTGATTCTCCCCACAGGGAGAACATTGACCTTGACCTGGTCCTCCCTCCAGGAGAGCACTGACCTTGACCTGTTAGTCCCCCCAGGAGAGCACTGACCTTGACCTGGTCCTCCCTCCAGGAGAGCACTGCCCTTGACCTGGTCCTCCCCCCCCAGGAGAGCACTGACCTTGACCTGTTAGTCCCCCCAGGAGAGCACTGACCTTGACCTGGTCCTCCCTCCAGGAGAGCACTGACCTTGACCTGGTCCTCCCCACAGGAGAGCACTGCCCTTGACCTGGTAGTCCCCCCAGGAGAGCACTGACCTTGACCTGGTCCTCCCCCACAGGAGAGCACTGCCCTTGACCTGGTCCTCCCCCACAGGAGAGCACTGCCCTTGACCTGGTCCTCCCCCCCAGGAGAGCACTGCCCTTGACCTGGTCCTCCCCCACAGGAGAGCACTGCCCTTGACCTGGTCCTCCCCCACAGGAGAGCACTGACCTTGACATGGTCCTCCCCCACAGGAGAGCACTGCCCTTGACCTGGTCCTCCCCCCCCAGGAGAGAACTGCCCTTGACCTGGTCCTCCCCCCCAGGAGAGCACTGCCCTTGACCTGGTCCTCCCCCCCAGGAGAGCACTGCCCTTGACCTGGTCCTCCCCCACAGGAGAGCACTGCCCTTGACCTGGTCCTCCCCCCCAGGAGAGCACTGCCCTTGACCTGGTCCTCCCCCACAGGAGAGCACTGACCTTGACATGGTCCTCCCCCACAGGAGAGTACTGCCCTTGACCTGGTCCTCCCCCCCCAGGAGAGAACTGCCCTTGACCTGGTCCTCCCCCCCAGGAGAGAACTGCCCTTGACCTGGTCCTCCCCCCCAGGAGAGCACTGCCCTTGACCTGGTCCTCCCCCACAGGAGAGCACTGACCTTGACCTGGTCATCCCCACAGGAGAGCACTGACCTTGACCTGGTCCTCCCCTGATGGAGAGCACTGACCTTGACCTGGTCCTCCCCTGATGGAGAGCACTGACCTTGACCTGGTCCTCCCCCACAGGAGAGCACTGACCTTGACATGGTCCTCCCCCACAGGAGAGCACTGCCCTTGACCTGGTCCTCCCCCCCCAGGAGAGAACTGCCCTTGACCTGGTCCTCCCCCCCAGGAGAGAACTGCCCTTGACCTGGTCCTCCCCCCCAGGAGAGCACTGCCCTTGACCTGGTCCTCCCCACAGGAGAGCACTGCCCTTGACCTGGTCCTCCCCACAGGAGAGCACTGCCCTTGACCTGGTCCTCCCCTGATGGAGAGCACTGACCTTGACCTGGTCCTCCCCTGATGGAGAGCACTGACCTTGACCTGGTCCTCCCCCACAGGAGAGAGCACTGACCTTGACCTGGTCCTCCCTCCAGGAGAGCACTGACCTTGACCTGGTCCTCCCTCCAGGAGAGCACTGACCTTGACCTGTTAGTCCCCCCAGGAGAGCACTGACCTTGACCTGGTCCTCCCTCCAGGAGAGCACTGACCTTGACCTGGTCCTCCCCCCCAGGAGAGCACTGACCTTGACCTGGTAGTCCCCCCAGGAGAGCACTGACCTTGACCTGGTCCTCCCCCACAGGAGAGCACTCCGTGTTCTTTTCACACATTGTGAAGGTCAAATGAAGTGGGAACACTTGAACTCCTGGCAAGAGCTGCGTGTATTTGGGGTATTTTATGGGGGTGAATACGTGCCACCCAGACCCCTGCTGCCTATGATGTTGGGGCAGTGGGGGTGCCAGGATCTGCCTCAGTGACAGAGGGTCCTCTCAGTTACGAAGACCTCCTCCCTTCCCCGGGTGGACTCAGGTTCCATTGGCTGACCGTGACTGCAGGACAGCCCTGCATCCTGCCCCACTGCCCCACATGCCCTCAGGCTCCCCGTGGGGTGGCGGTGGCTTTGTGAGCAGCCCCCTGTGTCCACCTTCTTCCTCTGCCCTCCCTGCCACACTTAGATGCTCCTCAGCGAGGGGTCAGGGATAGAGTACTGCAGGTGCTCAGCCCTCTCCGTGTCCCAGGCTTCCGGAAGGGTCTAGAAAGCCAGAGCTGTGGGAAGAAGTCCTCGGGATGGAAATGGCAGAGCCTCTGACCCGAGCCGCTGGGAAGTGCTGAGCCTGCGTGCTTGGCGGGGGCTTCCTCCAGGGGCCATCACTCACCGGGCTGTAGATTTTCCTGGCTGTGCTGCTTCTGACAAGATAAAGTGCTTTCCTGACACACAGAATTTTCCAATAAAGATTTCATTGTCTTGTTCCCCTGTGAGAAGTGATGAGTGAACTTGATATTTCTCTCTTCAACCTTCATCAATAAAAAATTTTTCTGGTTGGGTTATTCCTGTCGATTCTTAATGAAGTGGCGTTTTATGAGGTGCCATTCAGTCTTGAACTTCAGAAAGAGCCGGGGATATATGACATGTTGAAGTGGGTGCATTAAACGTCGGAATGTATATTAATGGCCGTGTGCATACATAACACGGGAAGTAAATACACAGTTATTGGGGATTTAATACACCTCGTCCAGAGGAGGATATATCACACATTAAAGCATAATTACTGGCTGGAAGTAGGAATAGATCACCTGCGCAGCCAGATCCATCAGCCTGACTCTCGCACATCAGCCGCTGAGCCAGGTGGGGCACCCCTGGCGCCTGCCGTCTCGCCGCTCAGCCCAACACAGAGACTGGTTCAGCTCCGCAGCACTACTGTTCTAAGCCGGTGACACCCTGACTGAAACGCATCGTCACCGGTGAAAACATTCTTTGAAGTGGAAGACGCCGTGTGGCATGTGGTGCTCAGGGTGGCCTGGCCCAGCAGGTGGCCTGGCCTTGAGGCCAGTGTGGGCAGGGAGGTGGCCCAGGCTGTGGTCAGTCAGCAGTGGTGGTCACAGCCGGGGCCTCCTCTCGTCCCCAGCTGGTTCTGCGTGGGTCCTGGTGGGAAGAGCCCCGTAGAGCTTCCCAGGAAGCTGAGCTCCTCCTCCTCTCAGGCCACCTGTCACCACCCTCCAAGTGTAACTCCCAGAGGAGTGCATGCATATGACAGATGATGGTGTAGTATGTAAGTGTAAGCTTTGTGTGTGTGAGGTTGGCATGTGTGTGTTGTGTTTGTGTGTATATGTGTGCACATATACACATATAAACAACAACATCATCATCGTCATCCTTACATTCAACACCAGCACCATCATCACCACCACCATCATCACCATCACCATCATCACCACCACCACCATCATCACATCATCATCATCCTTACATTCAACACCAGCACCATCATCACCACCACCATCATCACCACCACCATCATCACCATCACCATCATCACCACCACCACCACCATCATCACATCATCATCATCCTTACATTCAACACCAGCACCATCATCACCACCACCATCATCACCATCACCATCATCACCACCACCATTATCACCATCACCATCATCACCACCACCACCACCATCATCATCATCATCATCCTTACATTCAACACCAGCACCATCATCACCACCACCATCATCACCACCACCATCATCACCATCACCACCATTATCACCACCACCATTATCACCATCATCATCATCATCACCACCACCATTATCACCATCACCACCATCATCACCACCACCATTATCACCATTACCATCATCATCACATCATCATCATCATCCTTACATTCAACACCAGCACCATTATCACCACCACCATTATCACACCACCATTATCATCATCATCACCACCACCATTACCACCATCATCATCATCATCACCACCACCACCATCATCACCACCACCATCATCACCACCACCATTATCACCACCACCACCATCATCATCAGCAGCAGCAGCATCCTTACATTCAACACCAGCACCCTCGTCATCATCACTTGCACAGAGCACTGAAGATTTCTACGTAGTTTCACAGTCATAATACTGTCCTTTTGTATGACCCTCAAGGCATGTCTTATCTTTCTGTTTATAATATAATATTGAGGCCCAGAGGATCACAGCCCAATCTTGTGTGGCACAACAGAGTGGTCTGGAGCGAGGACAGGAACCTGGCAGCCAGGATGGGTGGAGCAGGCACCTCTCAGGGGCAGACCTCTCCTGAGGCCACACCCCACCTACAGGTGTCTACAGGATCTGGAGCCCCTGACCGTGTTTGAGGCTGGATAATCTTGACCACCTCTAACTTCAGGTTAGAAACAAGACAAGAAGACAAACAGAAACGGAAGAGAGGACTTCGCGAAGACGACTGAGGCCTGTGCAGACTTCACTGGCTACTGGCGTGCAGGAGGAAGCAAAGACCAGATCAGGGGCTGGTGTGAATGGAGGGGCCTCGCCCCAGGACCCTCCAATCCCAGAGGGGTAACATGGAGCTGATGACAGAGCTTGCCTCATGAGCTTGCTGAGAAGATGAGATGACTCGCATGAAGCACTAAAGCAGGGCGAGGGCGCCTGGTGCGCGCGCGGGGGTCCTCGCTGCTGCTCTCCCCCGCCTCATCTTCCCTCTCCCCCCTCCCCACCTCTCCTTTCTCCCTCCCTTCCTCTTCTCCATTTCCTCTCCTCTTCCTTCCCCCGCTGTTGGGCCTGGGTGGCACTCAGGAGGTACACTGTAGGGGGCCACCTGTCCTCCACCAACGGCCAGGGCACAGTGCCCTCTCACACCCAGGGCTGCAGGCCGCTTTCTAGTGTCCACTGGTTGGAAAGGCAGAGAGGGCTTGGCGTCGGGCCCAGGACTTCATGAGGGGGCCCCTCGCCCCCCTCTGCCCTTGGTGGCAGGTGAACAGTGAAGTGGCACTGGGGGCTTGGTAAATCTGCCGCCACCCCGTCCTGGACAAGTGTTCAAGTGTGGGCGGTCCTCGAACGTCCTGTGTGTAAGAAGCCACATGATCTCATTGCCTTCCCGTCGCTCCCTGGGGCTGCTTTTCTGGTTTGGTTCAAGTTTGGATGTTGGGAGCCCGCGTGGTTTTTGCAGGGATCCGCTGTGAGCAGCGGTGCTTGCCTCCAGGCAGCCCTCCCGGTCCCGGGTTCCCCTCCCCTCATGGCCAACACCTTGCAGGGCTTCAGTGCTCTTGCTGGGGTCAACGGGCCCCTGCTGATGCACAGGTGTGGACCAGAGTCCTCACCCTTGGTGCTGTGCATCCTGGGGTTGGGATAACAGTCAAGACACACCCGTACCCACGGGGACGCCATGCAGGACCGTTTCCCTGTGCTCCATCCCTCCAACCCCCCTCACAGCCCCCTGGGGACCACTGAGGGTTTTCTCCTGTCTCTGCAGTTCTGCCTTTTCCAGAATGTGATGTGGTGGCCTCAGGGCACTTCTATCCCTGGGCAACAGCAGTTAGGCTCCTCCTGTGTCTTCCAAGGCTTTGTGGTTTATTCCACTGACCCAATGTCCCTTGGCTCTGCTGTCCATTCACCTGCTGAAGACATCTGGATTGCTTTCCAGTTTTGGAAACTGTAAGTAAAGCTGCTCTAAATATCAGTGTGCAGATTTTTACATGGATATAAATTTTTGACCCATTTGGGCAAATACCAGGAATGTGACCGCTGGATCTTGTGGGAAGAGTCTATTCAGTTTTGTAGGGAAATGCCAACCGTCTTCCCAGGTGGCCACGCTGCCCTGCACCCCCTTTCCCTCTTGGCTGGCTCTCCAGATCACTATCTCACCTCGCAGACCGTGTCCCCCCTCCATCAGTGCCCTGGGACCCTCGGGGCGCCTGAGGATCCAGGGACCCCTGTGGCTCCTCACCAGGCTGGTTTCTTAAGAGGTGACCCCGTAGCTACTCTCATCTAAACCTCCTTCCTCAGTGGTCTGGGCTGTTAGAAAAGAAATGCTCAATTTGCCCGATTCACAAAAAATGTGAGACAGCCTGATAAGCCCCGACTTCCTCAGGTGGTTGTGTTCTGAAAATACTAGTCTGCTGTTTGTTCAGTCTGAATTTTGATGCTAAAGACCCAAATTAATTAAAACCCAGAATTCCTAGATCTCTGGATTTGTTTTCTCACCTAGAAAATGATCCTCCTGGAATCTGAGAATGAGTTTCTAAAAGTCTCACCTGACCAAAACGATTAAAGACGAGACAGTGGAATGAATATAGCAGAACTTTGGTGGTGGGTTGGGGGCAGTGTCTGCGACATAGGCAGCAAACCCTCTCTCTTCTCCCTCCCGCCCCATCTCTACCCCGGTGTGTGGTCTCTGAAAGCCCCTCGGGCTTGTCTTTCCAGGCCACAGAGGCTCCCCTGGCAGTGGCGTCAGGACCTACGACTGGGAAGAGGGGGTAACGGTGGCCACTGCGTGTGTGTGTGTGTGTGTGTGTGTGTGTTCCTGATAAGCAGGGCCGCGGGCTCCTCTGGCTATTTGGTCCTCTGTTGCCGCCGGAAGCGATGGCCGCTTGGAGCAACGAAGCCGTGGGAAGAAGTTCAGAGGCGAACTGGAAACAAACAGCTTTTTTATTCTGATAACTTTTCTCTCTGGCTCTAACAACGACTTTAACATGCACCACACACACCACCAAACAACCAACACACCAAAAAAATGGCGCAGACCCGATCAGCAATCTTGGCTCAAGTCTCTCGAGATCCCGGGCCAAGTCCCGCGAGATCCCGGGCCAAGTCCTGTGAGACTACGGAAGGCGGAAATGCCCAAACATCTCCATGGCCCGTAGTCAACCGCAATCTTAGCCATCTCCCCAAACAGGGCTCCTGCATTCCTCTTGTGAAGAGCTCCACTGGAGAGGGGTGCAGAGCGATGCCGGCCTGTCTGCAGCCTGCCCAGAGGTTCCCAGAGCCCAGTGTGCAGGGCAGCCCCCGGGGTGGGGTGGGAGGGCGAGGCTGGGCAGGCACCCACTTGCTGGGTTCTGATTCAGTAGGCCTGGGAGGGGGCACAGGAACCTGGACCATCATCAGCAATACAAGTGACTCTATGCAAGGTCTTTTTTTTTTTTTTTTTTTTAGATGTTGATGGACCTTTACTTTATTCATTTATTTATATGTGGTGCTGAGACTCGAACCCAGGGCCTCACACATGCTAGGCAAGCGCTCTTACCACTGAGCCACAACCCCAGCCCTATGCGAGGTCTTTTTATGAGCAAAGAAACCAAGGTTAACCGCTGTGGCTGAGTCAGGCTGTTCATGCTGCAGAGTCGACGTTGACCTTGGCCCCTTGGGCTCCAGGGCCAAGTTCCTTCCACTCCGCCATCTGCCTCTCTGTTGGGCCCACGTGGGATTTGCCTTCGTGACTGGTGGCTGAGGGGAGGAAGGAGCCTGCGGGCGCCTGAGCCACGTGGGCACGCTGTTTGACCGATGAGCATGTTGAGGGCTGCAGAGGAGAGGTGTGGCTCAAGGTCACAGCCAGACAGTGGCCGAGTCTGGCTGACCCTGGCCCAAGAGAACCTTGTTTTTATCAGAGGGACACTGCTGCCTCCCCAGGTGTCCTCTGCAGCCTCTGTTGGTGACACGCTCCCCCCCCCCCACACTCCCTGTGGTGTCCTTGGCCACCTCTTTTCTCCCTGTATGCTGTGGTAGGGGCCTGAAGGGCATCCGAGCCTCCCGCTTGTCTTTTCTGAAGCCCTGGATTTATGGGGTCCATTTCCTCCGTCTGTTTCCTTCTTCCTTCTGGTGTCTGAAGGCCGGCGAGTAGCCTTTCCTGGAGCCACGAACCTGGTGATATTTTACCAGGGCGGCTTTGTGGGCCTCGCTCTGTGCTTGGCAGGCTGTTCCTTCACCTTAGGTGGCGAGAACATTCCGGGAAGGTACATATATTTCTTTCCAATTGATTTCTTGTCAGGTCTAACAAGATCAATCAAATCATACGGCCAATAAAGCTGATTTAGCACTCATAAAGCTCCGTGACATCGCCTGGATCTGAGGATGAATGACAAAGAGGCGGAGCGGCCGTGTCTCTTCAGCCCCCCCGTCATGGACAGCTTTGCATCTGAGACCCCCTGCCCGTCCACCAGGGGGATGCCAGGGAGGACACAGGGCTCGGACCCGGATACTGGTAGGAAGCAAGGCTGGCAAGAGAGGTGGCACGGCAGATGTCACCCCCAGCTAGCCGGAGGCAGCAGCCTCAGCACGGCCGTGCCGGGAGGAAACAGTTGGGAAAATAGGCTTTTTCCTTTCTGATCTCATTTTGGGAAGCTCTGTTCTTCTGCCATCTGTGGCCTAATGCAGCCACACAGCTGGGACAGAACACGCCTCTGGCCCTTCTTGCCACCACTGCTGGGTCAAGGGTGGGCGCTGGGTCTGAGATAGGCCCAGAGAATCCTCCGCTCTGGAATTGGAAGGTGGACACGAGAGACTGAGCCAGGAGCAGAGGGGCAGGGAAGACCTGGTGCTGGGTAGCTCGTCTCGTCGGTGGTGAGGAGCCGGGCTGAAGGTCACCACTTCATTTGGTTTAAGTCCTGGAAGTGTCCCTGTTTCTTCAGCTCTTTTGGGGGGTCCTCAACACTTGTAGCCTGCAACAAATCCCTCATTTGTGGAGTCAGAGTCCACACAAGCAGACACACCCTGGAAGAGCAGGCTTCCTTGGGGGATGGTCTGCCCCAGCTCCTATAGGTCTGCCGGAGTCATTAAAAGGGGGCGCGAGGGACTGACCAGCCCTGGAGCCCCTGGCTCCTCTGGGGTATCTCTTACCGACTGCCCTGTGGGGTGCTGAGTCTTGTTAGGTGCTCGTGCACGCCTTCCCGCTCACCTGCGACACTCCCTCTGGGCTCACGTCCCGCCCGCTCCACGCAGGGGACGTCCAGCCTTGTCGCTGCCTGAAGCGATGGCCGCTTGGATGACGCTGCGGGAATGAGTTCAGAGGCAGACTGGAAATGAACAGGCTCTTTATTCTGCTAGCTTCTCTCTCCGGCTCCAACAACAACTCCAACACCATCCACACTCCTCCAACCACACCACACAATGGCGCTGACCCAATCCACAATGTCCCGGGCCAAGTCTCGCGAGATCATGCAAATGGCGGTAATGCTTGAACATCTTTATGGCTCACAGCTAGCCGCAATCTTAGCTATCTCCTTAATTAGGGCTCCTACACAGCCTGGGATCCTGATCGAACCCAACTCTCCAGCTTTGCAGAAGGGCGCTGTGACGTCCCCAAGGCCACTCCGTTAGGCATTGTCGTGGCCCAGGGGTTGGAATGAAGACTCCCCGACTTCCAGGAAGGGTGGCATGGAACGCGGGCCCTGTGGAGGACCTGCCGAGGTGCTGAAGTCCAATCCTGCTGTGCGCACTGCGGTGCTGGAGATGCGGCAGGGAGCCAGACGAAGACGAGCTCTGGAGGAGCTCACGGTCCAGTGGAGGGACACCGTGTTCCTCCGTGGTGCGCTGCGTGACATCACGTCGTGTGGCAGTAGCAGGCGTCACGAAGGAGAGCAAGGCCCAGCGTGTATGCGGGAGGGGGTGAGCGTGAGAGGGGTCTCGGGAAGCCCTGGCCAAGGTGAGGGTGAACACCTGGATCACAGGTGTAGCAGCATCCAGGGGACCAGGCAGGGAGGTCGCCCAGGGCTTGCTGGGTTGGCTGGAGCCAGGGGAAGGAGCTGATGGTGGGGGGGAGGCTGGGAGGGAGGCCAGAGAGTGCAGGTGGGGGGGCCGAGGGAGGGGGAGGAGCACTGTTTCCAAGGGGCTCGAGCAGCTGCTGGGGAGAGTTGGACCCAGGTGTGGACTCACCATCCTTGTGACTGCAAAGCACCGGTGGGCTGGCCTGGAGGCTGAGGCCTGGGAGGCTGAGGCCGGGGAGGCTGTGCGGGCGTGGGAGGCGGTGGCAGACGCAGGCGGGTGTGGGTGCAGTGGTCCCTTGCCGGGACTGCTGTGTTATTAATGGGGCCGAGGTCTAAAGCTACCCCCCTTTTTGGGCCCTAAAAGGGGTTTCTTTCTGCCAGCAGAAAGAACATAGCTTACCTGGTCGAAGATAGGCTTAGTGGGCAAAAATCGTCGGGCGACTCACCCCGTGTGATTGACTGATACCACGCCACACCCGGGGAGTTTTGTAGAAAGCAAGAACCAAAACTCAAATTTATTAAGCAATAAACTGCACTTAAATAGGCCCCAAAATAACCAATCCTCGACCTACAGGGTGGTTCGGACTCTCACGATACATCATAGCCACACCCCCTTGCTTAGCCCAGGTCCTCTAAAGGGCGTGGTAAGCAACCAGAGCTCATCCCCTTGGCAGACAGCGTCCAGAGTCCCAACAGTCCCTGTGACGCCTTCTTGGAACCTCACAGCACACAGTGCTTCCAGCTCCCGGCAGCAATGACAACCCAAGCCCTCCTCCCTGTGGGGTAACCCCGCGTCTCTGGATCGCGAAGCCCCTTTCTTACACGATTACTGTTGACATTCTACAAAACTAGTTTCCAGAAAACACCATCTGGGGTCACTCTGTCCTGTGCAACTTGAAATAATCAGGTCATGGGGAGAGTGGTGGCTGACGGGTCTAGCAGGCATTTTGACCAGGCCCCCTGCCTCTGCCCGGCGGGGGCACAACTCAAGGCGTTTGTTACGTGTAGCTTGGATGGCCTGGATGGCCTTGGGGACGTCACCTCGCCTTTCTGCAAAGCTGGAGGGTTGGGCTCGATCAGGAGCCACAGGCTGGATGTCCTTGGGTCTAAAAGGAGAGCCCTCGGCTGTCCTGAGCCCCGCCCTTCTCTGCAGTCTGGGGAGGCCGAGGCTGAGAGTCCAGGGTGGCTCCAGGAATCAGTTCCATTCTGTTGCGGGGTGGAGGGTGGAGGTGTGCAAGGATCCCAGTCCCTATGGGGTAGTTTGGGCCCAGGCTGACCCTTCTCATTGTCCCCCACGACCCTGGCTGTTCCTGAGGCTGCAGGTGCACAAAAGTGCAGCAGCTCTGGAAAGGTCTCGCGAGGCCATTACCTGCCCACTTCCTTCCCCTCAAATTGTTGGCTCGTTAATTGCCGTCTGGCCAACCCTGAGCTGACCTCCAATTTC
This sequence comes from Tamias sibiricus, assembly GCA_025594165.1. Taxonomy (NCBI): domain Eukaryota; kingdom Metazoa; phylum Chordata; class Mammalia; order Rodentia; family Sciuridae; genus Tamias; species Tamias sibiricus. The sequence goes on along the minus strand of CM046664.1, from coordinate 134,394,595 downwards.
ATGGCTGTTTTCCAGCATCTGTGAAGGTTTCTGACTTGAAGGGCGCACTGGGCAACGTCAGAGAGTCTGGCTTTAGAGCGTGGAGGCCCATAAAGGCTGAGCTGGGCAGCTCTCAGTGGCTCAGTGCCGTGGGGACGCAGGAAGACAGCTGCTGCCACACAGGGTGAGGCGGAGGTCAGTTAGGGCTTTTAAGTGTTCTTTTTGCTCTAACAGGCTGGAGGAGGTAGCACGGAGGTCCTGCCAGTGTCCCTACCATTGTGTCACCTGGGTGGGTACCTGCCTTTGGCCTGCATGTTTGTGGACATCAACACCTGGGTTCCCTGAGGCCTCCTAGAAGTGTTGCCTGGGCCTCCTGCGTCACTGGGCAGGAGTTTTACCTGTTGGCCTGCGACCTCTGTGCCCAGCGTCCTGTGCTCTGGGGGCAGTGCTATCCTATGTGCCACCTTATTTTGGGTTTTTCACTCATTCCCAGAGCGGACTTGCTGGGGACAATGAATCATGTCCTTTTGTCACCTGGCCACCTCCCCCTGAATCAATGACTAACGGGAGTGGTGTGAGCTACGACCTGTCACAGCAGCTCAGCAACACATGCCGTGCCATTCCTCAGAGCTGCTGGCATTGCCAGCCACCAGGAGCTGCACAGGCCCGTGCCGGCCAGCCCGGCACGTGTGTGTGTGTGTGTGTGTGTGTGCGCGCGCGCGCGCGGGCGTGTCTGTCTTTTTATCTCCCCTTTGCCCGAGGCTCAGCCAACAATTCAGAAGCAGTCAGGGGTGGGGGGGAAGCAGCTCACTACTGGAATGACAGTCATAAATGTGTGCAAGAGGGAGAAGTCCCACCCAGCCTCCCAGACTCCCTGCATGGTGACAAATAGGAACAGTTCACAAGGGCACATTATTCTAACTGATAAACAACCTATGAGTTTTTTGAACACTAATAGCAGCAAAATATATATCGCAACAATTCCCAAGCTACGCCCTGTAACAAGCAGGTGCTGTTGGTGGCATCGATGGAGCCGGGATTCCATGCCTCAGAGTCAGGCTCGTGTGGTGTCTGTGGGCCCCTCTGGCAGCAGCTGTTTCCTGTGCAAGCTGTAGCATCTTGGGGTGCTGGGCACTTGGGGCTGCAGCCTGAGATGGGGGAGTACGTCTGCTCCTGCAAACGGGCTCTCACTTCTGCTCCATGACTCGTGCATTGAACCTTGGAAGGGTGGAGTAGAACGTGGGGGAGATGCTGGTGCCCATCCAGGCATACCCAGCTAAACAAAACCCAGAGGAAGCGGCTCCAGCAGAGGGAAGGAGCCACACCCCCCTGCGGGCAACTCACACAGGCTGACCACTAGCTTTCCAGATTCCAGGGCCATGACACACGCCTGTCCAACATTGAAGGTCAACTTCCTCAGATGGTTAGAAACAAGCTGAATTCCAGGTGAGCATGTCCCCAGAGTGGTGCCCACCCCCATCACAGGGCCATTCGGGGCATGCATGGAACCAGCACCATCCCCTCTTCGCCCTGTGCGAAGGGGCTGCGTGGGATGGGGCGGCTTAGTTTTGGGTAGTTCCTTCTCGGTCCACCTGCAGGGCACAGACCTCTTAATTCCTGCTCACCCCTTGTGGGGTGAGCCTAGGGATGCTCGAGCCCATGCACCCTGGCCCTCAGGGAAACAGCTGGTGCTCTGGCTCCACCGTGGTAAGGGGCTGCCGCTTTGGTGGCAGATTATTTCTTGATGTCACACGCGATGCTGCTTTGAGGCATTTTGGGATTATTGGCAATTGGTGATTTTCCTATAATGTTGGTTTCAGGCACCAACTCTGATAAGCAGCGTCTCCCCTTTTGTCAAGCCCCCTCCCCAGCCCCCTGCTCTTCTAGGAGAGTCCTCTGTCACCGCAGGGTGGGGTACAGCACCCCACGGTCCAGTGTCCTTGGAGAAGGAGGCGAGTAGGGCGGTGGAGAGGAGCAGGGCAGGGCCCAGCGAGGAGCCGCCCACTGTCTGCTCTGCCTGGACGTGGGGACCCTTTTCTTAGAGTGAGGGGTGGGCACCCCAGGCGCCTTGGGAGAAGGGACAGGCGCTCCTGGTTTGGAAAGAGGAGCAGTGCAGTGGGGTTCAGCTGGAGGGGCTGGCCCGGGAGACCATGAGGACGGAGCGCGGGGTGGGTGAGGGCAGGGGCGGGAGCAGCACAAGGAAGGGACGCCTGGGCTGGACACCGTGGGCAGGTGGCTCTGGCCCGCTCTGACTGCGCAGAGTAGAAGCTTCATAAATGTTTCCTGTCTGCCAGAAAAATGTCACTGATTTCCTGCCCCTCGGAAGCAGGGCTGGCGTCCTGAGAGGAAGAGGGGGACGCTGCGGATTCCTGAGCGTCAGTGCGGAAGGTGACATTAATCGGGAGAGCGAGCCAGGCTGGAGCCGCGGGCGGGAGGAGATGGGGCGAGCGATAGACGAGGGATAAGATGAAACGCGGGACGGATGTGGCTTCAGCAGAGCAGGGAGTCTTAGCAGTCACTGCCCGGAGCCGCGGACGCAGAGGCTGCGGGAGGACGGCCCGGGGGGCAGGCGGGGAGCACTGGGCCACCTGGGGGACCGGGAGCAGCCTGCCCTGCGCGTCCCCTCCCAGCACTCGCAGGGTGGTGACTTCCCCGCCGCACGGGGTCTCTTCAGCTTCCTCTCCCTCCTGCGCCATTCCCTGAGCAGCCCTGCCCGCCAGCCCTCACCCGTGGGAGCAATGAGAGCTGCGCCCAGGACCCGGCCACCATGACCCTGTGGGCAGGAGACCAGGACGGCAGGCCAAGCGGAGGGAAGGCCGGGCAGCCTGCAGCTCCCCAGAGACGTCCGGCTGGGAGGAGGGGACGGCGGGCACAAGGACGGGTCCCCCTCCCTCACGGCTCATCTCTCTGTAGTTACATATTTGTAGTGGGTCAGGAAGCCCAGTTAAGTTTCGCATTTATTATTACTTTTTAAATGCATATGGTTCTATATTTTTAAAATATTTATTTAGTTGTAGATGAACACAACAACATCTTTTATTTTTTTAAAATATTTATTTTTTAGTTGTAGTTGGACACAATAACTTTGTTTTATTTATTTATTTTTATGTATGCTGAGGCTCGAACCCAGGGCCACACACGTGCTAGGCGAGTGCTCTATCTCTGAGCCATAATCCCAGCCCGATTTAGTTGTAGACGGACACACGGCATGTTTATTTGTTTTTATGTGGTGCCGAGGATGGAACTCAGTGCAAGTGCTTTATCACTGAGCTACAGCCCCCGCCCTTTGCATTTGATTTTTTTATGATATGAAATCAGCCTTATTATTATTACTATTATTTTTTGCTGATTAGGAAACTATCAACTACTTATTGGGTGGAATTTCTGAATACTCACCCAAGTTATTTGAATAGAGTAGAAAATTCTTGACCTCTGACTATACATTTAGCCAATGCAGATATTTTCATGTATAGACTTAAAGAATTTTTTTCTAGTAAGATCAAAACAGGTATTACTGTTATAATGCTTGGAAACTGCTTTTTTCATAAACCACTTGCCTATTTTGCCAATTAATTAAATATTTATGTCATGGGTTTTATTATTTATGATGACTATTTTTCACTTTTTATCTTACTTTTTTTGAGACAAGATCTCTCTGTGTTGTCCAGGCTGATCTCACATTCCTGGGCTCAATGCATCCTCTTGCTTCAGCCTTCCTGAGTCGTTGGGACTACAGGTGCACACCACCACACTGCCTCGTGATTTTTATTTTTCTCTGTTTTTTTCTTTTTCTTTCTTTTTTTTTTTTTTTTTTTTTTGTACCAGGGATTGAACTTAGGTGCACTCAACCACTGGGCCACATCCCCAGCCCTTTTTTTTTTTGTTTAGAGACAGGGTCTCACTGAGTTGCTAAGTGCCTCGCCATTGCTGAGGCTGGCTTTGAACCACTTGCTTCAGCCTCCCAAGTGCTGGGATTACAGGTGTGCGCCACCACGCCTAGCATATTTTTCTCTGTATTTTGAAGAACTTTTACATTTAAACCCTTTGTAAGGATTAAAAATTTCAGATAGACAAGAGGAGTAAGTTCAGGAGATCTATTACACAACATGGTGACTACAGCTACTAAATATATCATGTGCTTGAAAATTGCCAAGAGGATAGATTTTAAATGTTCTCCTACAAGTGATGGTGAGTATGGAGAAGATGTGAAGGTTAAGCAGCATGTTTAGCCGCTCCACAATTTATACATAGACCAAGCCATCACAAATAGACGATTTTATCCATTGATTAAAACGGTTATACCTTTTTATAAAGTTGCTAGCGTCTTTCTAATGAATCTTGACAAACCTGAGTTTCTGTGGATGCTCCCCGCCCACCCCCAGATTTATTGAGGTGTGACTGGGGTGCAGGCAGGACTCTGCACGTGATTGGCGCGGACAGCTTGGTGAGTTTGGGTGTGTGCCACGCTGGTGTTTACATCACCACCTCCTAACAGCGTCCCCATGCCTGGGGTTCCCAGTAAAGTTGTTTCTTCCTCTTGCTTAGCTCTGCCATTTGCCCCTACCTGAGTGATTTTCAGTGAGTTCATAACTTTCCTGGGAGGCACCCTGAGCTCTCTTTGGGTGAAGGTCCTGCGTGCTCTGATCCAGCCCACCTGCTCTGTCGGGTCCTTACTCGGTCTCCTGTCGCCGCCTGAAGCGATGGCCGCTTGGAGCAGCAAAGCCGCGGGAATAAGTTCAGAGGCAGACTGGAAACAAACAGGATCTTTATTCTGTCCATTTCTCTCTCTGGCTCTAACAACTCTAACACGTACCACACACCACCAAACAGCCAACAACCAAAATGGCCCTGACCCGCTCCACGATGGGCCCAAGTCTCTCGAGATCCCAGGCCAAGTCTTGTGAGACTACGGAAGGCGGCAATGTCCAAAACTCCATGGCCCGAAGTCAACCACAATCATAGCCATCTCCCCAAACAGGGCTCCCGCAGTCTCCCCGCTGTCTGACGTGCTCTCTCCATCCTTCCTTTCTTCAGCTTCTCCGTCCAGTGTGGGGGTCCCCTGCCATGGAGACCGGCATCCCCTGCTGATGAAAACCGAGGTGCTTCTTTGGGTCCTGCTCATTTGCCGAGAGCAGAGTGTAGCTTTGTGCGAGCTTCGGTTTCATGAGCTAGTTACAGGCTTTGACGTATTTTCTGCTTTTCCTAGGTGAACATGTGTGCATGTCTGAGTTCAGTTTTGAGTTCCCAGGGGAAGAGGTCACCATCTTCTGCAGCGGGACAACAGCAGGCGGAGTGTACGTAAGTAAAGGTGAGACTCGCTGCTCGGACCAGTGGGTTAGCTGGAGCACCTGTGCGGCAGCAGGCACTCGGAGTGTCTCACCTTCCAGTTCACACAGAGCTCCGGAGGGCTCTGGATCCACCACGCAGACTCCAGGGCCCTGTTCTAATGAGTGAATGGATCTTTAACAAGGACTTGTGTTAGATTTTGGCTTATTTTATGTTAACAGGCTCCTTACACATTCAAAAAGTTTCTTCTGTTAGATTCAGTTAAATATGCACCTTGCAATATTGTTCTATTTCTTAGCAAACGTTCTTCTTTTATATTTATACTACACTTGTAACTTTCGGATAATTCAGAGGAAGTTTTACATTTGACCTAGATGTACATTTCAGGATTTTGGTGGCCTGGACCTTCCCTCCATGGACACCCACTTGGAATGGGTGGGCTCTGGGAAAGGAGACCTTTGTTTTCCAACCCTGGCTCCCGGAGCTGGAGCCCAGAACACTGGGCTTCCAGTGTCCCGCTGAGGCAGGGCTGGCCGCTTCCGTTTCCACACTGAGCGGGTCTGATGACCACCAGGCTGTCTTGTGGGTCTGTGAGTTTGCATGGGAATGGGTCCAAAGGGACCTTCAGGAGGCAGGAACTCAAACACGGAAGCCTCTGGTGAGCAGAGGCCCAGTTGGAGGCTGACCTCCAGGATCCTTAGGCCGAAAAGGACATCCTTGATTTGGGTGTTGGAAACTCCGTGCTCCAAACAAGGGCTGCGTGGGTTGTCCTAGAGAATGCCTTCATCTTGCTCTCCCTGGTCTGCAGCAGCTCAAGGAGGAGAAACCAGAGTGGCCGCAGCTGGTGTGCAACTCGAGAGCCTGCGGACACCTCCCACACAGGACCTGGGGACCCCACAGCAGCAGGGCCGTCATCTGACAAGGAACCTCACCCACCCAGTGATGTCCCCACTGGTTTCTGCACAGCTGGGGTATGGATGCTTCCACCCAACTCCCCCCCGACTCCCTGAAAGTCTCTTTGGTGGTTGAAATAAAATAGTAGCAATTAAACAATAAATAGGAATTATTGGCTCTTCGGTAGCTCCAGGGGTATTGATTCAAGTCCTGCGAGCATGAATTGTCATCCCCTTTGACTTATCTGGGATTATATTTCACACTGATTAAAGTTCACCTGGGGAGTGAACGCTGCATTCAAGGGAGAATGACGGACTCCTGGCTGGGTGACCTCGGGGTCTGGCGCTGCAGGTGTGGTCGCCATTGCAGCGTGCTGCTTTGTTGGGAATCCCAGAACATCGTCTGATTTAGTAAAATGGACACACCGTCCTCAGGGCACAGGGAGTTTTCTTGGCCCACAGTTTCTGAGGTTGACCTCCCTGCTGACAGCTGGCCAGCTGCTGGCTACTTTTCATTAATGGTGCTACAATCAAATCTAAATGGAAAATGCAATAAAGTCAGCGATAATTTGTGTTGACCCAGACTGTCTTGTTATTTGGAGGATAGATTGTTTCAAAGAGCCGGGCAGAGATACGGTTGCTTTTAGTTTGAGATATTAGCAATCTCGCCTTGGTGAATTTTAATACCATTTGGTTTAAATGCAAATGTTAAATAATAAATAATGGCTTCCCTATGGGCTGTGGTTGAGCAGGCGGAGAGGATCTTACAATTAGGCACATGGATAAGATGAATGTTTTGAAGGAAAAGCTTGATGTGTTATCAGTTATTTTACATAGGAGAATTAACAGAAGAAAAAAAAAAGCTCATTACAGGAACTTCCTGTTCTCCAACCATGCACAAAGTGGCTGCGGTTAGCTGAACTTGGGAAGCATCTCACATCCCAGGTGGACAGGGAGTTAGGAGCAGGGAATGTTCTCACAGATATTTACTTATTATATACAAAATGTTTTATTTATTGGGAGGCTGAGGCAGGAGGATCGTGAGTTCAAAGCCAGCCTCAGCAATGGCAAGGCACTTAGCAACTCAGTGACACACTCTCTCTAAATAAAATACAAAAAAGGGCTGGGGATGTGGTCCAGTGGTCAAGTGCCCCTTGAGTTCAATCCCTGGTACCAAAAACAAAAAAAAAAAGTTTTATTTACTACATCTACTTTTTAAAATTTTAAATAGTTATTTATTTGCTTCGGTTGTACATAATGCGTTTATTTTTACATGGTGCTGAGGATCGAACCCGGCTGTGCACATGCTAGGCGAGCGCTCTACCGCTGAGCTACAACCCCAACCCCTACTACCTCTACTTTTAACATGCTCTGTGTACTTCTAAATATCTATAAAGTCCAACTGTTTCAAATAAGAACTGAAATTTGCCTACTACATACACAGTAGTGTTGAATAAACTGTACACTCATAGCCGTGTTGTACTTGAAAGTGTCTACGTGGAGCATTTGACCCTGAACCCTGCATTTGTTCCATTTCCTTCCTCCTCTACCACATGTGATAGACGCTCGTGCGTCACTCAGATGTGATGTGAAAACCTCACTTCCCAAAGCCTTTTCAGAAGAATGCCTCTCAACAGAAAGTGTGTAAAATGCATTAGTTTACTACCTCCAGTTTAAAGATTTGTTGTTTTTAGATATACATGACAGTAGGGTGTATTTTGACATATTATACATACATAGAGTCCAGCCTATTCCAATTAGGGTCCCATTCCTGTGATTGTACATGATGTGGAGTTTCACTGGGCATGTATTCATTTATGAGCAAAGTAGGGTGGTGTTTGATTCATCCTACTGTCTTTGCTATTCCCATTCCCCCTCACTTTCCTTCACTTCCCTTTTTCCACTCCAATGAATTTCTACTCTCCCTCTCCCTACCCTCCCTTGTTGTGCGTTAGCATCCATATATCAGAATGTCCCGTCTTCAGTTTTTGAGGATTAGCTTATTTCACTTAGCATGATGTTTTCCAGTTCCATCCATTTACCAGCAAATGCCATAATTTCATTCTTATCTGTGGCTAATATTCCATTGTGTATATAAATCACATTTTCTTTATCCATTCATCTGTTGAAGGGCACCTAGGTTGGTTCCATAATCTAGCTATTGTGAATTGAGCTGCTATAAACATTGATGTAGCTGTGTCATTGTAGCTTGCTGATTTTAAGTCCTTTGGGTATAAAACGAGGAGTGGGAGGAGTGGGATAGCTGGGTCAAAGGGTGGTTCCATTCCAAGTTTCCTAAGGAATCTCCATACTGCTTTCCATAGTGGTTGCAGTCCCACCATCAATGTATGAGTGTACCTTTTCCCTCACAGCCTTGCCAACATTTATTGTTATTTGCAATCTTTTTTTAAACTTAATTTGTTTTAATTAGTTATACATGAAAGTAGAATGTATTTATGCACTTTGATATACATAGATGGAATATAATTTCTCATTTTTTCTGAGTGTACATGTTGTTCCATCCATATTCCACCATATTGGTTGTGCAGTTACATATATACATAAAGTAATAATGTCTGTTTCATTCTACTATCTTTCCTATCCCCATATCCCCTCCCCTCGCCTCCCTTCACTTCCCTCTACCTAATCTAAGGTAATGCTATTCTTCTCTAGTGCTCCCACCTTATTGTGAATTAGCATCTGCATGTTAGAGAAAACATTTGGCATTTGGTTTTGTGGGATTGGCTTATTTCACTTAGCATGATATTCTCCAACTCCATCCATTTACTGGCAAGTGGCATAATTTCATTCTTCTTTAAAGCAGAGTAATATTCCATTGAATATATATACCACATTCTCTTTATCCATTCATCTATTGAAGGACACCTAGGTTGGTTCCATGATAAGCAAAAATTAAAAGAATTTACAACTATAAAGCTTACACTACAGAGCATTCTCAACCAAATATTCCATGAGGATGAAGTGAAAAAAAAATGAAAACCAGCAAAGGGAGGATCTACACTAAAGGGACATTCAACCAAATGAGAAACTAAGACAATCAAAAATAGAAAATCGGAAATAGATCAAAATGACAGGAAATACAAATCATATCTCAATGATAACCTTGAATGTTAATGCCCTAAACTCATTAATCAAAAGACAGACTGGAAGATTGGATTAAAAAGCAAGACCCAACAATATGCTGTCTTCAAGAGACTCACCTCATAGGCAAAGACATCCTCAGGTTGAAGGCGAAAGGATGGGGAAACCTTATCACTCATATGGGTTGTGTAAACAAGCAGGGGTTTCCATTCTCATTTCAGATAAAGTAGACTTCAAACCAAAGTTAATCAGAAGAGACAAAGAAGGACATTTCATACTTCTGAAGGGAAGTATATAGAAGCAGGACATAACAATTATAAATATTTATGCCCCAAGCAATGGACCATCTATGTACATCAAACAAACCCTTCTCAATTTCAAGAGTCAGATAGACCACAATACAATAATACTGGGTGACTTTAACACACCTGTCACTACTGGACAGATCTTCCAAACAGAAACTAAATAAGGAAACTATAGCATTAAATAATACAATCAATAGAATATTTCATCCATCAACGAGCAAATATACTTTCTTCTCAGCAGCACATGACTCCTTCTCTAAAGTAGACCATATCTTATACCACAAAGCAACTTTTAGTAAATACAAAAAAAAAAAAAAAACAAAAACAAAAAACAAAAACAGAGATAAAAAAACTGCATTCTATCTGACCACAATGGAATGAAATTAGAAATCAATGATAAAATAAAATAATAGAAGCTACAGTAACAAATGGAGATTAAATAGTACACAATTGAATGATGAATGGATAGCAGAAGAAATCAAGGATGAAACAGAAAAATTCTTAGAGGTAAACGAGAACACTGATACAACTTATCAAAATCTCTGGGACACTATGAAGGCAGTACTAAAAGGAAAGTTTATTGCATTGAGTGCATTTATTAAAAGAATAAAAAGTCAACAAATAAATGACCTAACACTACATCTCAAAGCTCTGGAAAAAGAAGAACAAATCAACACCAAAAGCAGTAGAAGACAGGAAATAATTCAAATCAGAGCTAAAATCAATGAAATTGAAACAAAGGAAACAACTGAAAAACTTGACAAAACAAAAAGTTGCTTCTTTGAAAAAATAAATAAAATAGATAACCCCCTAGCCATGCTAATGAAGAGAAAAAGACAGAAACCTCAAATTAATAAAATACAAGATGAAGAAGGAAACACCACAACAGACAGATCTGAAATACAGAAGATAATTAGAAACTATTTTGAAATTTATACTCTAATACAATAAAAAATATCGAAGACATCGACAAATTTCTAGAGACATATGACCCACCCAAACTGAGTGAAGAGGTCATACATGATTTAAACAGATCAATTTCAAGTAATGAAATAGAAAATGCCATCAAAAGCCTACCAACCAAGAAAAACCCAGGACCAGATGGAATCTCAGCTGAGTTCTATAAGACTTTCAAAGAAGAATTAACACCAATACTCCTCAACATATTCCATGAAATAGAAAAGGAGGGAACCCTTCCAAACTCATTGTATGAAGCTAATATCACCCTGATACCAAATCCAGACAAAGACACATCAAGGAAAGAAAACTTCAGACCAATATCCTTGATGAACATAGATGCAAAAATCCTCAATAAAATTCTGGCAAATAACTAAAGATTATATATATATATATATGTATATATATATATATAAAACTGTAATACATACTACTGTAAATAAAAATTAAGAAAAAATTAAAAAAAATTCTGGCAAATCACATACAAAAACATATTAAAAAGATAGTGCACCACGATCGAGTGGGATTCATCCTAGGGATGCTGGGTTGGTTCAACATATGGAAATCACTAAACATAATTCATCATATTAATAGACTTAAAAACAAGAGCCATGATCATCTCAATAGATGCAGAAAAAGCATTTGACAAAATACAGCACACCTTCATGTTCAAAACACTAGAGAAACTAGGAGTAGTAGGAACATACCTCAGCATTGTAAAGGCTATATCTGCTAAACCCAAGGCCAGCATCATTATAAATGGAGAAAAATTGAAAGCATTCCCGCTAAAAACTGGAACAAGATAAGGATATCCTCTTTTACCACTTCTGTTCAACATCATCCTTGAAACTCTAGCCAGAGCAGTTAGACAAAAGAAAGAAATTAAAGGGACACAAATAGGTAAAGAAGAACTCAAACTATCACTATTTGCTGATGACATGATTCTGTATCTAGAAGATCCAAAAAATTCCACCAGGAAACTTCTAGAACTAATAAATGAATTCAGCAAAGTAGCAGGGTAAAAAATCAACATCCATAAATCAAATGCATTCCTATACATCAGTGACAAATCTACTGAAAAAGAAATTAGGAAAACTACTCTATAACCAGTAGCCTCATAAAACAAAACAAAACAAAACAAAACAAACAAACAAACAAGCAAACAAAAACCAACCAACCAACCAACCAACCAAATAAACAAACAAACAAACAAAAAAACCTGGGAATCAATCTAACAATAGAGGTGAAAAACCTCTATAATGAAAACTACAGAACACAAAAGAAAGAAATTGAAGAAAACCTCAGAAGATGGGAAGATCTTCCGTGCTCCTGGATAGGCAGAATTAATATTGTCAAAATGGCCATACTACCAAAAGCGTTATATAGATTTAATGCAATTCCTATTAAAATCCCAATGACATTCTTCATAGAAATAGAAAAAGCAATCATGAAATTTATTTGGAAAAATAAGAGACCCAGAATAGCTAAAGCAATCCTTAGCAAGAAAAGTGAAGCAGGAGGCATCACAATACCAGACCTTAAACTATACTACAGAGCTATAGTAACAAAAATGGCATGGTACTGGCGCCAAAATAGATATGTTGACAAATGGTGCAGAATAGAGGACACAAAGACAAACCCACATAAATACAGTTATCTCATACTAGACGAGGGTGCCAAAAACATTCGCTGGAGAAAAGATAGCCTATTCAACAAATGGTGCTTAGAAAACCGGAAATCTACATGTAGCAAAATGAAATTAAACCTCTATCTCTCACCTTGCAAAAAAATCAACTCAAACTGGATCAAAGACTTAGGCACTAGAACAGAGACCCTGAGCCTAACAGAAGAAAAAATAGGCCCAAATCTGCACCACATTGGCCTAGGTTCTGACTTCCTTAACAAGACTTCTAAAGTGTAAGAAGTAAAATCAAGAATCAATAAATGGGATGGATTCAAATTAAAAATCTGCTTCTCAGCAAAGGAAACAATTAATAACATGACGAGAGAACCTACAGATTGGGAGAAAATCTTTACCACATGCACCTTGGATAAAGCATTAATCTCTAGGATATATAAAGAACTCAAAAAACTTAACACCAAAAAAAAAAAAACCCACAAAAATAAAACCCAAATAACCCAATCAATAAATGGGCTAAGGAACTGAACAGACACTTCCCAGAAGAAGAAATACAATTGATCAACAAATATATGAAAAAGCGTTCAACATCTCTAGCAATTAGAGAAATGCAAATCACAACTATTCTAAGATTTCATCTCACTCCAGTCAGAATGGCAATCATCAAGAATACAGGCAACAATAAATGTTGGCGAGGATGTGGGGAAGAGGTACACTCATACATTACTGGTGGGACTGCAAATTGCTGCAACTACTCTGGGAAGCAGTATGGAGATTCCTCAGAAAACTGGGGATGGAACCACCATTTGACCCAACTATCCCATTCCTTGGTTTATACCCAAAGGACTTAAAATCAGCATACTACAGTGACGTAGCTACATCAATGTTTATAGCAGCTCAATTCACAGCTTCAATTCATAGCTAGACTATGGAACCAACCTAGGTGTCCTTCAATAGATGAATGGATATAGAAAATGTGGTATGTAAGAATGCAATTGAATTATGGCTGTTAATTTTATGCTCTCCTACTTTGCTGAATTGATCTATGAGTTCAAGAAGTTTTCTGGTGAAGTTTTTCAGGTCTTCTAAACATAGAATAATTTCATTGGTAAGTGGGTATAATTTGAGTTCTTTTTTTTTTTTTTTACCTATTATATCCCTTTAATTTCTTTCTTTGTCTAATTGCTCTGGCAATCAAGGACTATCTAGAATAGAAGTGGTGAAAGAGGGCATCCCTGTCTCGTTCCAGTTTTTTAGAGGGAATGCTTTCAATTTTTCTCCATTTAGGATGATGCTGGCATTGGGTTTAATATGCATAGCTTTTACAACATTGAGATTTGTTCCTACCATCCCTGCCTGCAACCCAGCTTGCCCAGCACGCCACTACCTCTGCTTTTGTCCTGCATTGGCAAGCTCTTTAGTATGTAGAGACTAGAATGATCACATCAGGACTCCTTTGCCCGGCAGAGATACAATGTATACAGCATGGCAAAGGCAAGTGAAATTTAGGGAGCACATGGGGCAGGGTTGAGCTCAGGTTTCCTAGCACACTCTATCAAGCCCCTCCCACCACATCTCCATCCGGCCTCCCTTGGCCCAGTGAGCAAGTGCACAGGGGATACTGTTCAGAGGGGGGTTAATGATTCCAAACACAGTACTTCCCACCAGCGTTTAAAGGCTATTTACAATGAGTTTTATTCTACTACTTCTACTATTAAATGTCAAGCACATCTAAGTATCTCGGAGGACTAGAGGTTCCACACAAGAACCTGTCCACTGTGCACACACATTCTGAGGTATCTTCTAGTATGACTGTTTTGTCCTTGAACTTTTCCTTCCTCACTTCCTTCTCTCTACTTCCAGGACCCTGGACAAGTACAGGCCTATGTAACACTTAGAGGTGGTTGAATAGATTTATATCCGGAAGTCATTTGCAGAGGACAAACTTTCCTATGAATTGCAACACAAAGTGTACAAAATGAGCTGATTTTACTAATTACTTGGCCACAACTGGCAGCCTCTTTAAAGGCTGGAGACTAGATGTTGCAAAACTGGGCCTCGTTTGTCCATGATATACGCTGCATCCCCAGCAGGGCACAATGCCCAGAGCATGCAGAGAGGGATGTCTGAGACTGTCCCCGTGTGGACTCACTTGCAAGAGCTTCCTCCCTCCTCGACAGCACTTAACAGGTTCCCGTGGTACTGTCCTGCTTGCAGAAGTGCCTCAGAGGTGCCACTTCCCGGAGACGGCGTTTCACATGAATCTTAACAAGAAGGCATTGACAGATTGACATCTCACCACTTCTGCATTTAACACACACACCAGGCATTTAGACACTCAGTCTAAACGTGGAGAGGGACTGGATGTTTCAAGGCAGGACACAGTCTGTCCACCAGGTCCACAGCAGTCCTGGACAAACTGCCCTCACGCAACGATAGGTCTAATTTCAAAAACGTCTTCAAAATATGAGCTTCTGCCCTTCACCACCCAGTGGTGGTAACGCTCAAGTTTTCAGAAGACAGTCTTTCCTAAGAATTTAACTGAAAACACACAAAATTTGTTTACTAATTTTATTTTTGTGGTACACTGGCAACCTCTTTGACATCTAGAAAGACGAGGTGGAGGTCATACCTGTTTGTCCTTTCTGTCACCAAGGGAGTACGCGGCAGAGCATGTGGACACAGGGCAGGGCGGCTCCCTGGGCCCAGGGTGAGCCACTGGCCTGGGCTCTCTGCCTTTCCTCCTGCTCCGAGGACATCACACCCGTGACTACTGAACAGGGGTGTGGCTATCCCCCCAAACAAGATTTCATAAGAATTTTAACACAAAAAAAATTCACAAACTGTTTTCTTTTTAGTATTGCTACTTTTAACATATACCAGGCACTTTAGAGCATCTAGAAAGAGTAGATATTTCAAAAACGTGCTTAGCATTGTCAACTGTGTATACAGTAATGAGGAATAAAATGCCCACACGAAACAATGGTTATAACACAAAAAACGTGTTTTCCGGTGACCCACCTGGCACAGGACCTTCTCTTCCTTCCCAGGTCTCTGCTCCGTGTCCTCTAACCCACTGAACATGCCTGGACACGGATGGGTGTCGCTCTTGGAGGTGGTCTAACAACTCCACTTCATAGTCACGTCCAGAAGACATTTCTTCGCTGATTTTTTAAAACAAATGGGCATTTACGAGATGTGTGATTTTCTAACTGTATTGCATGGGGGCCACCTCTTTACATCTGGAAAGTTCAGACGTAGCAAAAAGTTTTTTTACGGGGTTGTGGGGATGCTGAGTGTAGCATTGTCACGTCATACACACAGGCCTTTCCCAGGAGGCCAGTGAACCTTCCCCAGGCCCGGTGGCGTGTCCCACAGGCCACGTGCCATGGTGCGTTCCTGCCTGTTTTCCCTAGAGCCGAGGCCACCACCTGTGTCGTCCTTGCTCATCCTCCAGGACTGGTCAGGACTTTGCTTGTCCTTGTTGGGAGGAGGGGACTTGTCCACCCTGCAGGGGCTACGCCCCGGGCCCAGGTCTGTGTGGCTTAGTGTCAGGTGCTGCTGAGCCTCAGGCATCCGTGTCTTCTAGGGCCTTGAGCCCGTGACCCACCTGTGGCCAGTAGGTCATTGGGGTCAGGGAGTCATCCTTCATCACCTGGGCCAGGCCAGTGGGCTCGGGGCATCTGCAGGGCACAGGCTCAGCCTGTCCTGCCCCCTAGCTCACCTACTGCCTGAGCCTGGGACCCCCGGGAACAGCTGTGGAGCGCTCTCACCACGGCCCTGTGGGAACTCAGTGTTCTCACACTTGGTGCAGTTTCTTACGCAAAACGCGTGTGTGCCGTGTGATGTTTGAGGCTTCTCTTTCCCCACACACTACACCACCTTCTGGGTGAGTTTGATTTCTATTTTCCTGGTCAATCTTCTGCTACAGGCCTCTGACTCCCACAGACAGGCTGTGAGGCCCCGCATGCCCACCCACCAGCTGCTCCTGGCCAACCTCCTTCTACGGGAGGCAAGTGGAGACTGTGGCACCGACGAGACCCAGCCCCGGGCAGGAGACGCGTTTCTCCATGCCGGGCCTGTTAGGTCCTTGGGTGTCACCACTTAGTGCACCCATACCTGTCCTGCCTCCTGTTTGTGGCTTTAGCTTCTTGTCTCACCTGGCCTTTGCATGAAGGACACCAAGGGACCTGCATAGCCACTGCCCCTCATGCCAGGCCTGCTGTCCGGGTCTGGCCCTGGCTGTGGCAAATAGGCTGTCCAGTGCCTCACCTAAAGTCAGCCATGTCCCAGCTGCCTGCTCTGGAGACCCTTGACATCACGGTATAGGAAACACTCATATATATGTGACCTGAAGAGGAGAGCCTATCCCCACGGAGCCCACTGCACCCACGGGACCATTGCACCCAGGGAGACCCAGCTGCACCCATCATGGAAATTCAACTGCACCCATGGAAACCCAACTGTGCCATGGAAACCCAGCTGTGCCCATGGAAACCCAGCTGTGCCCATGGAAACCCAGCTGTGCCATGGAAACCAGCTGTGCCATGAAAACCCAGCTGTGCCCATGGAAACCCAGCTGTGCCCATGGAAACCCAGCTGTTACCCAGGAAACCCAGCTGTTACCCAGGAAACCCAGCTGTGGCCATGGAAACCCAGCTGTCCCCATGGAAACCCAGCTGTGCCCATGGAAACCCAGCTGTCCCCATGGAAACCCAGCTGTGCCATAGAAACCCAGCTGTCCCCATGGAAACCCAGCTGTGCCCATGGAAACCCAGCTGTGCCCATGGAAACCCAGCTGTGGCCATGGAAACCCAGCTGTGGCCATGGAAACCCAGCTGTGCCCATGGAAAACCAGCTGCACCCATGAAAACCCTATTGTGCCCATGGAAACCAAGCTGTACCCATGGAAGCCCAGCTCTGGCCATGGAAACCCAGCTGTTACCCTGGAAACCCAGCTGTGCCCATGGAAACCCAGCTGTGGCCATGGAAACCCAGTTGTGCCCATGGAAACCCAGCTGCGCCATGGAAACCCAGCTGTGGCCATGGAAACCCAGCTGTTACCCTGGAAACCCAGCTGCGCCATGGAAACCCAGTTGTGCCCATGGAAACCCAGCTGTTACCCTGGAAACCCAGTTGTGCCCATGGAAACCCAGCTGTTACCCTGGAAACCCAGCTGTGCCCATGGAAACCCAGCTGTGGCCATGGAAACCCAGTTGTGCCCATGGAAACCCAGCTGTTACCCTGGAAACCCAGTTGTGCCCATGGAAACCCAGCTGCGCCATGGAAACCCAGCTGTGGCCATGGAAACCCAGCTGTTACCCTGGAAACCCAGCTGCGCCATGGAAACCCAGCTGTGGCCATGGAAACCCAGTTGTGCCCATGGAAACCCAGCTGTTACCCTGGAAACCCAGTTGTGCCCATGGAAACCCAGTTGTGCCCATGGAAACCCAGCTGTGCCCATGGAAACCCAGTTGTTCCCATGGAAACCCAGCTGTTCCATGGAAACCCAGCTGTCCCCATGGAAACCCAGCTGTTCCCATGGAAACCCAGCTGTGTCCATGGAAACCCAGTTGTTCCCATGGAAACCCAGCTGTGCCCATGGAAACCCAGCTGTGCCCATGGAAACCCAGTTGTTCCCATGGAAACCCAGCTGTGGCCATGGAAACCCAGCTGTGCCCATGGAAACCCAGTTGTGCCCATGGAAACCCAGCTGTGCCCATGGAAACCCAGTTGTTCCCATGGAAACCCAGCTGTGTCCATGGAAACCCAGTTGTGCCCATGGAAACCCAGCTGTGTCCATGGAAACCCAGTTGTTCCCATGGAAACCCAGCTGTTCCATGGAAACCCAGCTGTCCCCATGGAAACCCAGCTGTTCCCATGGAAACTCAGCTGTGTCCATGGAAACCCAGTTGTTCCCATGGAAACCCAGCTGTGCCCATGGAAACCCAGCTGTGCCCATGGAAACCCAGTTGTTCCCATGGAAACCCAGCTGTGGCCATGGAAACCCAGCTGTACCCATGGAAACCCAGTTGTTCCCATGGAAACCCAGCTGTGTCCATGGAAACCCAGTTGTGCCCATGGAAACCCAGCTGTGTCCATGGAAACCCAGTTGTTCCCATGGAAACCCAGCTGTTCCAGCTGTTTCATGGAAACCCAGCTGTCCCCATGGAAACCCAGCTGTTCCCATGGAAACCCAGCTGTTCCTATGGAAACCCAGCTGTGCCCATGGAAACCCAAATGTGCTATGGAAACCCAACCATTGCCACGGACAGTGGGATCTTGTGCATAAATGCTCCTCTCTTTCCTCTTGGGTGAGTGACACCTTCAGGATGTCTCTCCAGAAGCTTCCAGAAGGACGGAACACCAGGCAGTCCACTAACAGTGGTCAACTCTACAACAATACTTCCAGACTCCCCATGCCTGCATCTTGAGATGCTTCCTAAAGAAACTGTGTGCATGGCCAGGAACCGTGGCACATGCCTGTAATGCCAGTGGCTCTGGAGGCTGAGGTAGGAGGAATACAAGTTCAAAGCCAGCCTCAGGAATGGTAGGCACTAAGAAACTCAGTGAGATCCTGTATCTAAATAAAATACAAAATTGGGTGGGGGATGTGGCTCAGTGGTTGAGTGCCCTGAGTTCAATCCTTGATCCCTGGTACCAGGGGGGGAAAAAAGAAAGAAAGAAAGAAAGAATCCGTGCAACTTTTGCCTGGGGCTTAGAATGGAAGGTTCTGGAGTCCCAGCCACGGGACCAAAGCTTTCCTACCGATACTCAATCTCAAAGGGGTGTGACCACTAGATGACGCCAAACTGCAGCGGGGACCAGGACCCGCTGGGAGGCTGGAGCGGGCCAGGCTGGCTCTGTGCAGAGGTTTCATCCTCACAGTGTCTCACTGCGTTTTCTGGAACCCACCTGTAACAAGGTGCTGAATTTCACCCTCTCTGACCCGGGCAAGGAGGCTTCCAGAGCTAGGCATGGGGACCTGGTTACTGACGCCAACCAGCCAAGCACACGGCAGTGCTTGGGAGATCTCACTGTACAGGGTGTCAGATGATGGTGGCTTTGATCTGAAGCGGAAGTCGAAGATTCAACTCAACAAAGGCTCTTACGTGGCTCTCCAAGCCATACATTTTTTCTGGGTTTTAATGGTCTTTTGTAGTGTTGTGTGGGACATCCCTGTTAAAAATGAATCTTTTCCCCTCTGTGTATTGAGCCTCTTAGCATTCTGTTACTTACATCCCCTTTTCACTTTAAAAAATATTTTCCACTGGGGCTCGAAATTATCCCAGGATTTTTCCTTTGTCCCCACAGTCTGTCAGTATTGCAGTTTCCACCAGACTCTGGTGGGCACAGCTCACTAGCAGGTGCCCAGGCCGAAATTCCAAAGATCACCTTCCTCCAAGAATTTGCTACCATCCTGCTCAGGGTGCAAGCGATTACTTTCAAGAGCACCGACTTCCACAGCTGATGAAACTGTGCAGGGAATGCTCTCTGGGGTCAGCCCTTCCCAGTGGCCACTTTGTGACAGTTCTGGACACAAGGCATGGGCTGGTGCTTTGGGATTTCAGGATACTTCTGACCTCCTGGCTTTCTTTTTTGGTTTTGATTTAGAAAGAAAAATGGTGGAGTAAGCAAGGGTGCAAAAAAGGAGCATTGCAGGGACCATACAAGTATTTATGATACCTTGTAATTATCAGTGGGACATCACTTGACTCTTAAAGAGATGCTTGCTTGAAGTGGAGTCTGTTTAGGTAAGTAGAAACAATCAAGAATGTGAGGAGAGAGCCTACAGAATGGAGAAAATCTTTACCACATGCACCTCAGATAGAGCACTAATTTCACAATGTATAAAGAACTGAAAAAACACAAAAAAAAACCCACAAATAACCCAATCAATAAATGGGCTAAGGAACTGAACAGGCACTTCACAGAAGAAGAAATACAGTTGCTCAACAAATGTATGAAAAAATGTTCAACATTTCTAGCAATTAGAGAAATGCCAATTAAAACTACACCGAGATTTCATCTGACTCCAGTCAGAATGGCAATTATCAAGAATAGTAGAAGTATCAGCCTGGCGTGGTGGTGCACGCCTGTAATCCCAGCACTTGGGAAGCTGAGGCAGGAGGATCGCGAGTTCAAAGCCAGCCTCAGCGATGGCGAGGCACTTAGCAACTCAGTGAGACCCTGTCTCTAATAAAATACAAAAAAGGGCTGGGGATGGGGCCCAGTGGTCAAGCGCCCCTGAGTTCAATCCCTGGTACAAAAGAAAAAAAGAAAAAAGAATAGAAGTATCAATAAATGTTGGCAAGGATGTGGGGGAAAAGGTACACTCATACACTGCTGGTGAGACTGCAAATTGGTGCAACCATTACAGAAATAAACCATTACAGTAGGAAGATTCCTCAGAAAACTTGGAATGGAACCATATTTGACCCAGCTATCCCACTCCTTGGTTTATACCCAAAGGACTTAAAATCAGCATACTACAGTGACACAGCCGCATCAATGTTTATAGCAGCTCAATTCACAATAGCTAAGCTATGGAACCAACCTAGGTGTCCCTCAATAGATGAATAGATAAAGAAAATGTGGTATATATACTTAATGGAATATTACTCAGACTAAAGAAGAATAAAATTATAGCATTTTCAGGTAAATGGATGGAGCTGAAGAATATCATGATAAGTGAAATAAACCAATCCCAAAAAACCAAAGGCCGAATGTTTTCTCTGATATGTGGATGCTAATTCACAATAAGGTTGGGGAGCTAGGGAAGAATAGAGGTGCTTTGCATTAGGCAGGGGGGAGTAAAGGGAGGGGAGTGGGTATGGGGGCAGGAAAGATAGTAGAATGAATCAGACATTTTTACCCTATGTACATATTCGATTACCTGACTGGTGTGATCCTATATCATGTACAACCAGAAGAATCAGAAGCTATACTCCATTTATATATGTATCAAAATGCTTTCTACTGTCATGTACAATTAGAACAACAACAACAAAAAAGATGCTTGCTCGAAGGGGAGTCTATTTAGTTAAGTAGACATAATTCGTGGAATAGGTTCTAGCTGGTGATGTCCGGTGTGTGCAATAGCTAATACACGAGGTAACATTCAAATTTGCCAACATTTAAATTTCAGGGGCCACCATCTACAATTCTGGGTGTCTGGCTTCTCCTGGAGTCAGACATCTGACCCTGTAGCCTGCATGCCCCAATAGTCACAGCAGGGGGCCTCAACAGGAGGGAGCTGGCCAGGGCCAGGAGCTCTCGCGATCCCCCTGGAGTGGTCCCTGGTTTGTCCATTCATTCACAGGCTCTTCAGTGAGCGTCTGTTGTGAGTGGGTGGAGGCTGCTTGCAGTTGGAGGCCAGGCTTGTGTTTCTGGGAGGCTAAGAGGCTACGTCATTCAGGGATTAAAAGAAGAAGGATCCTGGGACAAGGAGGCAATGGCACGATTTCTTGCTGTTCCTGCTACTTTCTACTTGGGGTGATTTTGGGTGCATTTAATCATTCTGCATCAGACTCCTCATGGGTGGAGGACGCTGTCCTGGTGACCTCCTCCTCCGGTAGCTGTATTTACAGATAGTGACAATGGCAAGAGTCGACACTTGCAGAACGCAGTCCACGCTCAGCTCCAGGCTGAGCCCTGTGTGAGCGTGCACCTGTCTACCCGTTCGTTGGACCCTCTGCAGCTCTGAGCTCCCTGCTGGGAGCTCGGTCTCCCTCCTTGCCTTTCTGTCCTTTTCTCCCATTGACTTGTTGACTGAGTCCTTCTCTCGCGCTGTGCCGGGATCACGGGGCATATTGACAAACAATTTTTAAGGGGGAGTGACACTCTCCTGACTAGAGGTTCTGACCGACTCTGATGCAGTCTCTGGACGTTGCGCTGGGGCTTGGGCTGGTGGTTCTCTGTTCCTCCATCTTCTCGGCGGTGGGCTCCCCGCGACCCTGGCCTGAGCTTGCCCTTTGCTTGCCTGGCTGCAGCGGCCGGAGGAGCCCTGCACGTGAGCTCCGCGGCAGCCGTGCCTGGCCTATCTGTGTGTTTCGGGAACCTCTTTGTCCAGCTGCGCAGGACCTGACCTCCTCACGGTCGCCTGCTCTGACACAGCCGTGTGGCTGAGGAAGAGAGCAGGGAAGCCACCACTCCCATGATGCCTTTAGATGTCACAGCAGTAAGATGTCTGAAACCAGTTTCTTGCAGGCTTTTGTTTTGTTTTCAGTTTGAACAGATTGAAAAATAACAGGACAACTAGGGGCACATTTAAGTTTTGCTGCAGTCTGGAGGGAGTTAATTTATCCCTTTGTAATGCAAGATTAGATCCAGACATTATTTTTAGCTGTAGGCTTTCTTAAGTCATGTAGAATTATTGGCAATTGCATATTTTAAGTGCTTTTTTTTTCACTCTTGAATTTCTGTTTGCTCATTTCTGACTGGATTGAGGCACAGACAGATGGACTTTTTTTTTTTCTGATGGTCTGGTTGATGCTGGGAAATAATATACTTTCCCCTTCTTCTTAGTAATTAAAATAAAATTGAAATGTCTTCTATGTGTGGGATAATTTAGCAAATCAGTGGGAGTGAGTGACGGAAGTTGCTGGGGAGGTGGCCCAGGGTGAAGGTCCCACAGCCAGACAGCCTGGGCACGGGTCTCCGCTGCTTGTTAGCTGTGCAAATACGCAATGGGAAAATGACTTAATCTTCCTGTTTTCAGATTTCTTCACCTGTAAAATGAGGATTATGTTGGAACTTATCTCACAGGATTATTGTAAAAATGCAAAATAATATTTACAGTTCAGAGCAATGTCCTGGTGCCTTGCAAGTAATTAATAATTATAAAACGGTGGTTATTTTGAGCATGTTTTTTTCTTTTCTGGAAAATAGCATAGTTGGCGGCAGAGTCCAGTCGCCATTGGGCACACCGAGTGCCGAGGCTGTGGGGAGCCGCTAGCTCTTCCAATAACTTAGTGGTGCCTTTTTTTGGCTTCTCCTACCTCCTCCTCATGCCCCGCCAGTCCATGCCCACAGCAACCCAATGGGGGAGGACACTGAGACTGGAGGTCATGTGATCTCCCAAGGTCACAACAAGGGCAGAGCTGGGATCATGGCTGGCGTGAATGACATCAGAATATGTGCTGGTGACAACGGCCTCCAACTGCTTCTTCTGTGTGGTCGTGACAATGATGGCTCATGGACTAGAAGCCACCCCTGAGCCCATGCTCTGCCCTGGCTTGCTCTCCAGGTGACGCCTGTTCTCGCTCTAGGCAGGCTTTTCCACGATGGCCTCCTCAGAGGGAGGGACGGTCTGAGACAGTGTGGCTGGCACTCGTCCAGCACCTCTGAGCCCGGCTCTGCCTGGCTCTGTGGCAGTGGGCACAGAAGGACGGCGGTTTCTACTCCGCGGTTCCTTGCGGGTGGTGGGAACAGCCACACACGCAGATAGACCTGCCAGAGGCCAGAGCCTGAGACGCTGGGACGTCAGCCTTCTTAAGTGTCACAGCTTGAGCCACCTTTCCCTGGTGCTGGCTGAATGTGGCTGGCAAACCTGCTTCCTCTGAGCACAGAATCCCCGCGCCCCTTTCCAGGTCGGGAAGGGGGCACAGAGCACTGAAGACTGCCCGAAGTTACCTAGGCAGGACACTGGGTCCCTTGGAAAAGGGTCAACTCCAGACCCCCGAGTCCCCACGTTCTGGGCACAGGAAAGGAGCCCCTTGGCTGCAGGTGGACGGGAGAGAGGCGACATTAACAGTCAGTCAGTAAAGTGAGGTCCAGTAGTGAAGGGCAAAAATCACCCCGGGGATGGCCGTGCAGCCAAGGGATTTATTCACCAGCCTTTATGGCTGGTTAAGGGTAGAAAAGGAACGGGGAGAGGAATCAAGGAGAGGGAAGTGTGCAAGCTCTGGTGGGAGAAAGGAGTCAGGGAGAGGGGAGTGTGCAAGCTCAGGAAGTGTGCAAGCTCAGGAAGTGTGCAAGCTCAGGAAGTGTGCAAGCTCAGGAAATGTGCAAGCTCTGGTGGAAGAGTGTGCAAGCTCTGAACAGAAGGTGGGAGTCTGGTCGCTCAGGCTGTGGTCTCTGGAGCTATCAGCTGGGGCAGCTGCCATCGGGCTGGAGATGGTGGGTAAGCCTGCAGTGGCTGCCTCTTCTCCGTCTCCATCGTCTCTCTCTTCTCATAGTCTGTCTTCTCGTCGCCTGGCTCCCTCATCGTCTCTCTCCGTCTCCCTGCCCCCAATGGACGGGAGTCCTTTCTCGCACCCCTGGACCATCAGGTTGTCCGTTAGAACCGTTGGTGGTGAAGCCTATTGGCAACTGTCCAGGGAGCAGAGCAACCTTTAATCCTATTGGCTCCTGTCCTAGGAATAGAGCAACTTTTAATCCTATTGGCTCCTGTCCTAGGAATAGAGCAACTTTTAATCCTATTGGCTCCTGCCCGGGGAAAGGGAAACAAGGTTGCTTTGGGGAGGGAGAGGGGTAGCCCATCTATCAAGTAGTGAGAACACTGCTGAGTTACTAGCGATATTCCTGCACCCGCAAAGGAGCCAAGGCCATCGTACCCCTCCGGAGCTCTGGACAACGGCCTACAGCAGGGTGAGTCTCCAAATTGCTGACTCGGGCGGGTCCCACACCGGAGACAAACAGCGCACAAGGTATCAGCAGCGGTGCCGGCAGGGAACGGCGTGGAAGAACAAGGACTCCTGCAGCAGTGCCAGTGGGGAATGGCGCAGGACGATAGCCGCTGACCGTCCGGCTACCCAACTCGCTTTCACACAAGTCACCTGGCAAATTCCCACGTAGAGGAACGCCAGTCAGGTCCTGTGTGGTTCCATTACTCCCAGGGGGATTGATCACCACCATTTTTGAAAGTGGCTGCTGCACAGGGAGAAAGAAGAAATAAAAAGGGAATCACCTGTGTAGAGAATCAGAACTACGGCAACAAGAGTTCTTGCAGAACTTGTCTGAATTTACACGTCCCACATTTCTGCTGTTTCTCTCACTAGGAGAGTTTGCAAGAAGTAACCTATCTACAGGCAAACTTAAAGGTCTAATCTTGGTGCTTGGTATATGCCTCTGTATGTCATTTGTTGCCCTATCAGATTTCAGATTAAGCAGCTTAGTGGTTTTACACGTATCCTCCATCTTTTGGGATGATGGTTCAACTTCTTTGTTACCAATAAGACATGCATCACCTTTTTCCAATGCATTTTGCTTGCATTCTGATTCCTCAAATGATGTAGCTGGTACGAAATTTTCGCTTTCACTCTCTGTAGTGTGGATATCCACTTAAGATGTACAATAAGGTAACGAAGACTATTAAAATTTGCTGTTGGCAACTGCCTAACGAGGTCCTTACGTTTGAGAACAATTTGGTGTATTTCGACACATGTATTGGGGGATGTTTTGTCCTTTTTGTTTCCTGGTCTCTATTCATATGTTGGATCTGTTTGGCACAGTCCATGAATTCTTTGTACCATCGGAATAAAATCCGTGGTTCCGGGAGCTGTCTAAGATATGACTTTAATAGTTCACAGATGTCATGTGATTTAAATTTGGACATATCTACCAAATGTGCTCCATTCTGCAGAGCTTGAGACAGTTGTTCAGTTTGTGCTTTACTTCCACTGATCTGATAAATCCCCTCTAAACACAAGGCTCTCTTTTCAATGTCTGAAACGCATAGTTTGAGTATAGATGGAATGCCATCTGGCTCCTTTTTGGTAGCTCTTGTGAATTCTGCTCCAAATAACTGTGTTTTGCGCTGAAGTTTCCGATGACCACAATTGTTTCAAAAGGTGAGCAAAAAAGGAAGTTAACACATGAGAGAAAGAAATTAAAAGATTCTAGATATGGAAACTATATGTAATAAAGGTAAAGAAATATTTCAAGATAAGAAAGTCTTTATGTAATGAAGTAAATAAGAGGGTTTACATAAGTGATGTGAAAGTTCTGTGTAAGTGGTTAAACAAATATATAAAACAATCAGAAAAAGCTATTTGAGGTTCCTTTTTAAATGTTAATGTACTGATATAAACCAAGATTTAATCTATATGATAAGAGGACAAAAATGTCTTAAAACATTGATTTACTCATAACATTGTACTTATTAAGTTTTGTTTTTTGAGCAAGTAATCTAAAAGAAATTAAAGATTATACAGCTATGGTTAAACAATAACTATTATTTTAAAGTATTATAATGTTATTTCTTTAAGAGCTAAACTCGATTGATATAAAGACATCAATATAATTTTAATGAAATAATACCCTTCTTTGTATATTAAATGTGTTTCATATCTTTCAGGTATAGAAACCTTAAAGTAAAAGCTTTAAAAGAACATTATATCAAGCTGGTGTTCTCCAAACTAGGGTTATATGGTAATTTGAAGCTTATAAAGATAACATTAGAGGTTTATTTATATCATTTAAAATATATTCTACAACTGGACCTGATATCAATGAGCTATAAAGTTTTATGTTACTTTTTACACTTATATACAATTTAAACATATATTTATATATATACATATATATACAAACTCTATATAATCCAAAATAAATTAATACTAATACTAATAATAATAATAAATGACTATATAATTATAAAGTTAAGCCCAATGATCTTAATTTAAGACTAGTGAAACTAATTTGCTAGATGTTTAAGATCAAGACTTTAAAGCTAAATTATTTTTTTTAAAATTCTGTTTGTTATTATGTTTTGTTGTTATGGGCCTACCAGCTGAAATTTAAACTAACTATGCTCCTGCTTTTGCCTCTCAAAAGTTATTTAACTTTCTACAGCGCTTTCATATAACAGATACTTTTGGTATTCCCTATAATAGTGAAAATCAAGCTATTATTGAAAGGGCTGATCGCACCCTTTATGAATATATTTATAAAATAAAAAGGGGGTATATGCAGATAGCCTATACACCTCAAGCTGGTGTTCTCCAAACTAGGGTTATATGGTAATTTGAACTTCTTAGAACTTTATTAATTTTAAATTTTTTGAATGTTTGGTTTGCAGCAGACCTTCCCTCAGCACAGAAGCATTTCTCCAGGGAGGCATCCACATTGTTTAAACAGTTCAAGATACTTATTTGGTATAAGAATAAAAACAAGGAATAAATGTCTAAATTGTTACATCATATAGGGAGGAGATTTGCTTTTATTTCTACAGGTGGAGCACCTTTTTGGATTCCTTCAAGATTTCTTAAGTTGCAGGATGAGCAATCCCTTCATCAGACAGTTTCAGGAGTTGTCGATGCAGAGAAACTTCACGATGGTGACCAGAACAACGGATCCCCTGACATGGGGGCAAATGAAAAAGCTAACCCAGGAAGCTGAGCACACTCTCCAGAAATCGAATCAAACTTTAAATCTCGCTAATCTTTTGTTGGCCACACGCAATATTTTGAAATGTGACTGGAATTCTTCTCATTTTTGCATAACTCCTGTGCCATATAATATTAGTGAATCTTGGGACAAAGTTCAGAAACATTTGACTGGACACCAAAATTTAGCTGTGGAAATTATGGAATTAAAAAGAACTATAATGGACACAGTTAGTAAAATGTTGCCCAATATCACCGGGTCTGACATCATTCAAGGACTTACTACCACTATTGCTAATCTTAATCCATTGGGTCTTAACACTACTATGTTATTTACTTCCTTGGGTAATATTATAATAATTTCTCTTGTATGATTTGTTTTACATATAGTCTTCTGGCGCTATAAGAAATGACAGCAATTGAATAACGACAAAAATTCTGCTCGAATTGCTTCAGCCTTGGCATCTTACAAAAACAGAAAGGGGGAGATGTAGAGAATCAGAATTATGGCAACAAGAGTTCTTGCAAACGAGGCCTTGTTGCCCTTGGTGGGCGTGTCTTCAAACGGAACGTTCTGCCAAGAGGTGTAGAACAGATAGAGAAGAAACAAATGGTTTATCAGAAATAATGGGTGCAAGCGTTCTTGCAAACGAGGCGCTTGTCACTCCCTTGGTGAACGTATCTGCAAATGGAACATTCTGCCAAGAGGCTAATCAGAAAGTATGGCAACAAGTGTTCTTGCAAACGAGGCCTTGTTGCTCTTGGTGGGCGTGTCTGCAAACAGAACGTTCTGCCAAGAAGTATAGAGTAGATAGTAAAGAAACATTGCTTGCAAACGAGGGTGTTTCTTTCTTGTTTCTTCTACATTGAAAAGAAGCGGAGCTCAAAGTGTTCTAGCCCTAACTAGTTTAAGATATCTTTAGGGAAAGTTTATCTGGCTGATTGCTGATTCGCAAATTTGTGTTCGTCATTGCTACTGGCTATTTGCCTTCATTGTCTGTAAATGTTTGCTGTTGGCTAATTGCCTTCTTTGTCTGGAAATGTATAAAAAGGCTGAAAGAAATATAATACAAAAACACTGCATGATGATCCTGTGTTGGAGTAAGACCTACAACACACCTGCGTGCGGAAGCCTGCATACATCCAAGGAGTTTGCACAGGCTCTGAGGACAGCCCACAGCTACACAAGCCACACACAGACAGCAGCGGAGCACGTATCTGAACCCAGGGTCCCGGCCCCATAACTCTGCAACTATATTGTGATGTGGAAAGTAGATGCCTACATCTTGGGTCACCTTTCAGGGCCATTTACCAGGGGGGCCAACTCCCAGCTCCAAACTTTGGCTGACCAGGTACACAGATTGTAACTCCACTCCAATTCCCCAGCCAAAGCTAGGGCGGGTTCTGTGACTACTTGGTTACCTTCAACATCTGGAGGGTGGCAATAAAATCCTCACGACCAACAACAGATGACTATACCTACTGGATGTGACGGGAACCAGGAAATCTTTCCTCAAGATTTCTTGTCTGTGATTTATTTGTGTGTTCATCTTTGTGGATTTTTTTTTCTTTTTTGTTTTGTTTGTCTTGTTTTTTTCTTTTTTTCATTTTTTATCTTCTTTCCTCTCCCTATTTAATCCTCTGCCCTCACACTCTCAACATATGTGAAACCAAATTTTATACATGAATTAGGATTTTGAGAACTGGGGCAACTGAATAGTATATCAAAGTTGTGTTATATATAGTTTCTTTTCTATTTTTGGCTCACTTTCTTTTTCTTCTCTTTTCACCAATTTCTACTACTTTGACATTTATTATTTCTATTAACATACATAAGTTTGTTTTATACACACCTTGGTCTTCCCACTGACTTGTTCACTCCATTTCATTTCCTTTCTCTCCGGCTGATATTAAACTATATCCATAGATTTCTCTTTCACACTTCCTAAGAAACAATAACTCAATATCCTCGCCTCCTTCCTCCTCAGCATATCATATCTGTGTCCAATATCAGAAATTGTAAACTCCTTTACAAACCTAAAGAGTATATTAGGGACAATATTTGAATTCACTAATTCTGTACATTGTGACCAAATTGTGAATATCTGAATAGAAAATGTCTGGTTTTAGAGTGTGAAGTGTTTATATGGGGATCTGATAACATTGTACTACAGGGGCATCATAAGACTTTAAAGTAAAAATGAAAAAAAAGTCAAGGTTCCACAGCACTAGAAGTCACACAAGCAATATGAAAAAACAAGGAAAGAAAAGTGTCACAAACAAATCAACATACCTGCTTAGTAGGTTCCATGGCAAGCACAGCAGATGAAACAACAGAGAAGGAGTTCAGGATGTACATAATTAAAATGTTCAATGATATGAAGAACGAAATGAAATCAAATACAGGTAGTACAAGATCATTTTGACAAAGAACTTCATAAACAAACACAAGAAGCAAAAGATAACTTCCTTAGGGAGATAGAGGTTCTAAAAAGAAACCAAACAGAAATTCTGGAAATGAAAGAAGCAATAAACCAAATTAAATGTTCAATTGAAAGCATCACCAACAGATTTGACCACTTGGAGGATAGGACCTCAGAGAATGAAAACAAAATATATAATCTTGAAAAAATGTAGACCACACAGTGAAAATGGTAAGAAATCATGATCAGAACATTCAAGAAATATGGGATAGCCGAAAAAGACCAAATTTAAGAGCTATTGGGATAGAGGAAGGCATAGAGTTCCAAACCAAAGGAATGAGTAATTTATTCAATGAAATAATAGCAGAAAATTTTCCAAACATGAGTAATGAATGGGAAAACCAAGTTCAAGAGGCTTACCAAGCACCAAATGTACAAAATTACAACAGATACACACCAAGGCACATTATAATGAAAATGCCTAACAAAGAATAAGGAAAGAATATTAAAAGCTATGATGAGAGAAAGGAATCAGATCACATATAATGGGAAACCAACTAGATTATGTACAGATTTTTCAACCCAAACTTTAAAAGCTAGAAGATCCTGGAACAATATATATCAAGCTCTGAAAGAAAATGGATGCCAACCAAGAATCTTATATCCAGCAAAATTAAGCTTTAGATTTGAAGATGAAATAAAAACCTTCCACGATAAACAAAAGTTAAAAGAATTCACAACTTGAAAGCCTGCACTATAGAACATCCTTGGCAAAATATTCCATGAAGGAGAAAGGAAAAATAACAATGAAAAGCAGCAAAGGGAGATATTAAACTAAAGGAAACATTAACCAGAGGAGAAAATAAATCAAGTTAACTCCAAAAACAAGCAAAAATGGATGGGAATATAAATCATATCTCAATAATAACCCTGTATGTTAATGGCCTAAACTCACCATTCAAAAGACACAGACTGTCAGACTGGATTAAAAGAAAAGAATCAACAATATTCTGTCTTCAAGAAACTCACCTCAGAAAAAGACATCAACAGACTGAAGGTGAAAGGCTGGGAAAAATCTTACCACTCACACAGGCTGCAGAAGCAAGGAGTGGTTTCCATTCTCATATCAAATAAGGTAGACTTCAAGCCAAAGTTAATCAAAAGGGACAAAGAAGGATATTTATTACTGCTTAAGGGAATCATTCATCAACAAGACACAACAATAACAAATTTATATGCCCCAAATAATTGAGTGTCTACATTCATCAAACAAACTCTTCTCAAGTTCAAGAGTCAAACAGACCACAACACAATTATTCTAGGTGACTTCAACACACCTCTGTCACCTCTGGATAGATCATCCAAACAAAAGCTAAATAAAGAAACTTTAGACCTCATTAATATAATTAACAACTTAGACTTAACAAACATATATAGAATATTTCATCCCTCAGTGAACGAATATGCTTTCTTCTCAGCAGCACATGGCTCCTTCTCTAAAATAGACCATATATTATGCCACAAAGCAACTCTAACAAATATAAAAAAGTAGAGATAGTACCCTGCATTCTGTCAGATCATAATGGAATGAAATTAGAAATCAATGATAAAAAAAAAAAAAAGTTACTCCAATACCTGGAAGCTAAACAACATGTTACTGAATGAACAAGGGGTTACAAAAGACATCAAATAGGAGGTTAAAATATTCCTAGAGGTGAATGATGATAGATAGGCTTGAGCTGACAGGCCACCTCCCCCATGGACAATTCCACTAGGAGCAACCTGGTTTCAATTTCCCCAGGCAGGAGCCAATCAGCTTAAAGATCACCTTGTTTACTGGGAAAAGAGCCAATGGTGTTAAAGGTCGCTCAGGCACCCCCCCCCAAGAAATCCCTACTTAAGTCCCTGCCTGCCTGGAGCTCACTCACGACAGCCCGTCCCTGTGGAGAGGAAGCAGCCGCTGCAGCAGCTCCAGACTCACCATCTCCAGCCCGACGGCGCTGCTCCAGCCGACAGCTCCAGCCTCCAGCCCGTCGGCAGCTGCCCCAGCCGACAGCTCCGGAGACCGCGGCCGGCCAGACTAGGCACCGACCCTCCGTCCAGAGCTTGTACACTTCCCTCTCCCTGACTCCTCTCTCCCCATACTTCTTCTGCCTCTGACCAGCCATAGAGGCTGGTAAAAAAATCTCTTGGCTGCACGGTTGTCTCCGGTGTGATTTTTGCCCTTCAAATTGTATTGAAATCTCTGGGACACTATGAAAGCAGTATTCAGAGGTAAATTTATTGCATGGAGTTCATTACTTAAAAGAAGAAAAAAACAACAAATAAATGACTTAACATCACACCTCAAAGCCCTAGAAAAAGAAGAACAGATCAACACTAAAAGCAGTAGAAAACAGAAAATAATTAAAATTAGAGCTGAAATTAATGAAATTGAGACTTAAGAAACAATTGAAAGAATTGACACATCAAAAGGTTGGTCCTCTGAAAAAAATAAATAAAATTGACAGACCCTTAGCCATGCTAACAAAAAGAAGGAGAGAAAAAACTCAAATTACTAACATCCGATCACAACAGACACCTCAGAAATACAGAAGATAATTAGAAATTATTTTGAAAACTTGTACTCTAATAACATAGAAAATATCAAAGGCATTGACAAATTTCTAGAGTCATATGGTTTGCCCAAACTGGATCTGGACATTATACACAATTTAAACAGATCAATTTCAAGTGAGGAAATAGAAGACACCATCAAAAAAAAACTACCAACCAAGAAAATCCCAGGACCAGATGGATACACAGCTAAGTTCTACAAGGCCTTCAAAGAAGAACTAATACTCTTCAATTTATTTCAGGAAATAGAAAAAGAGGGAGCTCTTCTAGACTCATTCTATGAGGCCAATATTACACTGATTCCAAAGCCAGGCAAAGACACATCCAAAAAAGAAAACTTCAGACTAATATCTTTAATGAACATAGATGCAAAAATTCTCAACAAAATTCTGGCAAATTGAATACAAAAACACATCAAAAAGATAGTGCACCAGTGTCAAGTGGGGTTTATCCAGGGATGCAAGGTTGGTTCAACATAAGGAAATCAATAAACATAATACATCACATCAATAGACTTAAAGATAAGAACCATATGATCATCTCAATAGATGTAGAAAAAGCATTTGACAAAATACAACACTCCATTATGTTCAAAACACTAGAAAACCTAGGGATAACAGGAATGTATCTCAACATTATAAAAGCTATCTATGTGAAGCCCCAGGCTAACATCATTTTAAACGACGGAGAAAAATTGAAAACATTCCCTCTAAAAACTGGAACAAGACAGGGATGCCCCCTTTCACCACTTTTATTTAACATAGTACTTGAAACTCTGGCCAGAGCAATTAGACAGACAAAAGAAATTAAAGGGATCCAGATAGGAAAAGAAGAGCTCAAATTAGCACTATTTGCTGATGATATGATTCTATACCTAGAAGACCCAAAAAATTCCACCAGAAAACTTTTAGAACTAGTAAATGAATTTGTCAAAGTAGCAGGATACAAAATCAACACCCATAAATCAAAGGCATTTATGTATGTCAGTGACAAATCATCTGAAAGGGAAATGATGAAAACTACCCCATTTACAATAGCATCAAGAAAAATAAAATACTTGGGAATCAACTTAATGAAAGATGTGAAGGACCTCTGTAACAAAAACTACAGAACACAAAAGAAAGAAATTAAGGAAAACCTTAGGAGATGGAAATATCTACCTTGTTCTTGGATAGGCAGAATCAATATTGTCAAAATGACTATATTACCAAAAGCATTAAACAGATTCAATGAAATTCCAATCAAAATCCCAATGACATTCCTTTTATAAATAGAAAAGGCAGTCATGAAATTCATCTGGAAAAATAAGAGACCCAGAATAGCTAAAGCAATCCGTAGCAAGAAGAGTGAAGCAGGTGGCATCACAATACCAGACCTGAAACTATACTATAGAGCAATAGTAACAAAAACAGCATGGTACTGGCACCAAAATAGACATGTAGACCAATGGTACAGAATAAAGGACACAGAGACTAACTACAGCTATCTTATATTAGATAAAGGTGCCAAAAACATACATTGGAGAAAAGATAGCCTCTTCAACAAATGGTGCTGGGATAACTGGAAATCTGTATGCAACAAAATGAAATTAAACCTCTATCTCTCACCATGCACAAAACTCAAGTCAAAGTGGATCAAGGACCTATGAATTAAACCAGAGACCATGCATCTATTAGAAGAAAAAATAGGCCCAAACCTCTATCACGTCGGTTTAGGCTCCGACTTCCTTAATAAGACTCCTATTGAACTAGAATTAAAATCTAGAATTAATGAATGGGATGGATTCAAACTAAAAAGCTTCTTCTCAGCAAAAGAAATAATCAGTGAGGTGGATAGAGAACCTACTAATTGGGAACAAATCTTTACTATATTCCCGTCAGATAGAGCAATGATCTCTAGAATATATAAAGAACTTAAGAATCTTAACACCAAAAAAAAAAAAAAAAAAAAAAAAACAAATAAACCAATCAATAATGGACGAAGGAATTGAAAAGACACTTCTCAAAAGAAGATACACAATTAATCAACAAATACATGAAAAAATGCTCAACATCGCTGGCAATTAGAGAAATGCAAATCAAAACTACTCTAAGATTTCATTTCACTCCAGTCAGAATGGCAGCTATTAAGAATACAAACAATAATAAATGTTGGCAAGGATGTGGGGAAAGGGCACACTCATACATTGCTGGTGGGACTGCAAAATGGTGCAGCCAATATGGAAAGCAGAATGGAGATTCCTTGGAAGACTGGGAATGCAACCACCTTATGATCCAGCTATCCCACTCCTGGGTCTATTCCCAAAGGACTTAAAAACAGCATACTACAGGGACACAGCCACATCAATATTTATAGCAGCACAATTTACAATAGCTAGGCAGTGGAACCAGCCTAGATGCCCCTCAGTAGATGAATGGATAAAGAAAATGTAGTGTTTATATACACAATGGAATATTACTCAACAATAAAAGAGAATAAAATAATGGAATTCGCTGGTAAATAGATGAAATTAGAGAATATAATGCTAAGTGAAGTTAGCCAATCTCAAAAATCCAAATGCCGAATGTTTTTTCTGATATAAGGAGGCTGATTCTCAGTGGGGTTGGGACAAGGAACATAGGAAGATTAGAGGAACACTAGAAAGGTCAATGGGGAGGGAGGGGAAGAGAGGGGGCAAGGGGGTAAAAGAAAAAAAAAGGATGATAGAATGAGACAGATATCATTACCCTAAGTGCACGTATGAAGACAGGAATGGTGTTGAATATACTTTGTATACAACCAGAGATATGTAAAAATGTGCTCTATATGTGTAATATGAATTGTAATGCATTCTGCTGTCACATACAACAACTATGAGTTAAAAAAAAAAAAAAAAAGAAAGAAAGGTGTAAATGGTACAATTGCCCTGGCACTTGACCTTGAGGAGTTCTGAGTTTTGCTTGTCACCTAGCATGCCAGAGAAGTCTGAGATTGCCGATGACCCTGAAGTGGTGCTGGCAGTCACCTGTGGTCAGAGCAGCAGGTGGGGCAGGGCTACTGGGGACACTCAGGCGACTGAGCCAACCAGGAGCTTCTCGAGGGTCCCAAGTGCACCTGTGTGTTACGTGCTCCGTGGTGCTCAGCTGGGCGGGGCAGACTTCTGCATTCATTTTCTATTTCTTGTCTACAAAAATGGCAACATAAACAAATGAAACATTCTTGTTATGCTGAAAACGTTCCCTAATGTATCAAACACACTGGAACAACTATGTGTTTTTTAAGACAAGCGTTATGTGGCAGAACTGAGTGGAGTGTGAATATTTCAGATTATTTCCTAGAAGAAGTTTTTCTGTGTGCATAACAAATCAACACCAGTACACATCTCCACAGTATTCTTCTTTTCCTCAAGCAGGATTACTGCACTTCCTGCATTCCATTTTATTTTATTTTTGTGCAGCATGGCTTGCCTCTGCCAGTGTGTGTAGCCCTGTCTTAATCATTTCCACATGAGCTAGTTTTCCAGGGTACAAAGACACCACATTCATTTAACTCTTTCCCTTTTGACAGTCACCTAATTTTTTGCCATATTTTTACTAAGAGGTTGTAATGAAGATTATCTTTCTTGAATACTCACCTTCAGTGAAGGCTACGCCAGCTCTTGCTCGGGGCATAGCAAGCTGGGAGGAACAGCCCTTCGTCTTCACAACAGCGGCCTGTCATCCATGGCCCACCCCCAAAGTTCCTTGAATTCGTTAGGAAGCTGGAACCACAGGGCAACCAACAGCTGAGATCGCAGGGAAGCTGGGAGTGCTGAAGAGAGGTGCTCATGGATGGGCTACCCCGCCCCGGGAAGTTTCCGTATCCTGAGCAAAGCAACCTTGTTTCATTTTCCAGGCAGGAGCCAATGGGCTTCAAGGTCACCCTGTTCCATGGGCAAAGAGCCAATAGCATTAAGGGTCGCTCTGGTGCACCCCCCACCAGAAATCCCTATATAGGGTCCCGTTCATTCGGGGTTTGAGACTCACAGACACAACAGCTCGCCCCTGCTGAGAGGAGGCAGCCACTGCACCAGCCTTAGACCCACCGTCTCCAGCCCGATGGCAGCTGCCCCAGCCGACAGCTCCATCCTCTAGCCCAACAGCAGCTGCCTTAGCCGAGAGCTCCAGAGACCACAGCCAGCGCGACCAGGCACCCACCTTCCATTCAGAGCTCGCACTCTCTGAAGGGCAAAGCATCACACCAGGGACAGCCGTGCAGCCAAAAGGTTTATTCAACAGCCTTCGTGGCTGGTAGCAAAAACCGGAGAAGAGGTGCTCTGGTCGAAGGTCGAAGAGGTGGGAGAGGGGAGTCAGGGAGAAGGGAGTGTGCAAGCTCTGGTGGGAGAGGGGAGTCAGGGAGAAGGGAGTGTGCAAGCTCTGGTGGGAGAAGGGAGTCAGGGAGAAGGGAGTGTTCAAGCTCTGGTGGGAGAAGGGAGTCAGGGAGAGGGGAGTGTGCAAGCTCTGGACAGAAGGTGGGTGCTTGGTTGCACCGGCTGGGATCTCTGGAGCTATCAGCTAAAGCAGCTGCTGTCTGGCTGGAGGCTGGAGCTGTCAGCTGGGAGCGGCCGTCGGGCTGAAGGTGGTGGGTCTGGAGCTGTCGGCTGGGGCGGCTGCCGTCAGCTGGAGGCGATGGGTCTGGAGCTGTTGCAGTGGCTTTCTCCTCTCTGCAGCGACGAGCCGATGTATCTGTCTTCCTCCTCTCAGCAGCCGACGTTGTGTGTCCTTGTGTCTCTGTCTGTCTGATCTGAGTCTCTCAGACAGGGCCTTATATAGGGATTTCTGGTGGGGGGTGCACTAGAGCAACCCCAATGCCATTGGCTCTTTGCCCCTAGAACAGGGTGAACAGGAAGGGAGAAGACCCCCTCCCATGACCGAGGGACACAGCCCTGCCTAAGACTCAGGCTGAATCAGGGCAGCAGAGGACACGCCCTCTCTCCAAGCCTCGCAGTCTCTAGGTAACAGGCCAAACTGGATGGGGAAGGGTACGGAGGAAACCCTCTCTGAGGTGCCACACAAAGAGAAGGGCTGGAGCTGAGGGTGGAGCAGACTTCTGGTCATCCCGCCCCAACCCTGAACACGGGGGTTTGAAGTCTGTGGTGTACCGAGGCATAAACCCAAGCCTGCCAAATGCCTGACTAGTCCTACCAAACTCTGCTGAAGGCCCGGCAAAGGAAGAGATGGGCCACTTCCAGGCTAGGAGCCATTTGTCATTGACTGCTCTCCGCGCACACTGTCTGCCTTTCAACAGAAAATAGGAGGCATAAAGAAACAAGAAGAGGGCTGGGACACAGCTCAGTTGGTGGAGTGCTTGCCTCACACGCACAAGGCCCTGGGTTCAATCCCCAGCACCACACACACACACACACACACACACACACACACAAAACAAAAATAAACAAGAAAAAATAGGATCCTACTATGAAACAAAGCAACGGACATGTTCAGATACACCCCAGATGGTGGAACTATCAGAGCTACTGCTGCCATGCTCAAGGCTCCAGTGTGTGTCCGGGGTTTTCTCCGCAGAGAGCTGGCAACTGTAGGACAGAACCAGAGATGCCCCAGGGGCTTGCCAGCGGGCCTGCCCAGCCACAGCAAGGGTGAGCAGCATTCAACACAGGGCAGCAGAGGCTGCCTGGAGCCGGGCACAGAGAGCAAACAGAGCAGAGCACTCCGGAGACATGGAACCCCACGAAGGGGCTCGGAATACGTGTGACTCGAATCTCAAGAGGAGAAGAGAGAGAAAACGGGACGCAAGACATTTTTGAAGGGATGATGGCTGAGAATTTCCCAAAACGAACGATAGGCACCAAGTCACAGATCCAAGAAGCTCTGAGAAAATGAGGAAGAGTATATAGGTATACTCCCTATACCTTAATGGCATTTTCAAACTGCTGAGAACCAAAGACAGAGAGAACTCTTGAAGACAGAGAAATAAAGACACACTGCTTGCAGAGAAACTGAACATTACAGGACAGTGCTCATCAGGAGCTATGTTTTAGGGACTGAATTGTGCTTCCTCAAATTCGTATGTTGAAGCCTTTACCTTCAGTGCAACAGTATTTGGAGATGGAGCCCATCAGGAGGTAATAAAGGTTAAGTAGGGTTGCAAGGCTGGGCCCCGATCCAACAGAACTCGTGTCCTTATAAGAAGAGGAGGAGGCTTCCGAGGTCTCCCTGCTTGTGTGCATGGGAGAGCCATGTGATGATAGAGTGTAAGCCTTCCTCTGCAAGCCAGGGAGGGAGACCTTGCTGGGAACAGTGTGGGCCAGCACTTCAATCTGGGACTTCTAACATTCAGGACTATGAGAAAATAAATGTTTGTTGTTTTGTTACAGCATCCCAAGCAGACTAATACACTATGCAAGGCAGAAGATCACAGAGTGGCAGCTTTGAAATGTTAACTGAAAAATTAACCTGTTGGGGGGATTCAAGAGAGTGGAGTAGAGGAAGCTGCATTCCTAGTTGCTCTGTGGCTTGGGATTCAAGCAATGGGGGTACTGCTTCTCAGTGAGGTGGGTAAAAGAGAGGTTCCACTAAAATTCAGTATTGCACAGTTGTAGTGTCTTAGAGACTCAGAAATTCAGGTGCATTGAAAAAAGAAGAAAGAGTATATTGGACCAAGCTGGTTGCAGCAGCAGTAGCAGTGCTGGTTCAGCACAGAGGGAGGGAGAACATGGAGAGAAACATAGTGGATAAATTTGGTGCAGAAAAACCTGAGATCAGAAAAGCAGTCTGAACTGATGGGACCCAGAGGCTGCACTGTGCACTGGTACTTGAAAAGTGTGCTGCTTCTCACCTGGCCATGAGGGGCTGAGGCTGGGCCATCGGAGGCGACCACACTGCTGCTGCTGCTGTAGGCACCCTGGAGATGAGAGCAAACAGCGCCACGCTGTCCTGGCAAGAGCCTGCCGTGTGGCCTGGGGTGTATCCAGCAGCATGTGATGCAAACAGGCACAGAGCAGGCTGTACCCAGGGGACTTCAAGCTGGAGAAGCAAAGGGGAGCCCACCTCACTTCTCCTTTGAGTCCGGAAGCTCACAGGACCAGCGGAAGGGGGTTAGTAATCTGAACAGGTGGGTGTGAACACACCGGGACTAGGTCTGGGGAGAGTGTGGGGAGGACCGGTTCTCCTGCTCCGCGAGTGGAGTTCCTGGGGGGCTGCCGAGGCCCAGAGCCCCGGCAGAACTCAGCATCTTCCAGGCTCTCGGGGCGTGCTGGTCCAAGGGCTCCAGAGCAGACGCCACTCCACAAAGTCCCGAGGCCTGATTGGATTTAAGTCCCAGCCACTGGGAGGGCACTGATCTGGTTTGTGCAGACGAGACCTCAACTGACAGTGCTGCTCACTCCCTCCTGCCTCCTCCTGGGGAGAAGGGACGCCGAGAGCCAGTCCAGCCAGCTCAGCCTAGGCCACGCGAGCTGGCAGCGCAGTGGGCAGCTCAGAACAGGAAGGGTCAGCAACCCTCAGCCCTGTGGTCTCTCTCTCTCTCTCTCTAGCCCAAGAAGAAACAGAAAGGAACAATTGGGTATAGACAATGGCCATCTATTCTCGTTGACTGTTTTGACCACCTCAGTGGATAAGTGGGATGATTCTTTCATTTTTCATTAAGAACTCTTTTTCTTTTCTTTTTTTTCCCCGGATGTTCTTGACATGCCAATGTAGTTCGTGGACATATTTTTCCCCCTCAATTTTTAGCATTTAAAAAATATAGTTATTTGTAGTTATTTTTCCATGACTTGTCTTTTGATGATTAGGGTTTTTGGTTTGCTTATTTTGATTTTGATTGTTTGTTTCTCTTACTTTCCTTTCTTCTCCCACTAATAGCCAAATCCTCTTTTCCCCTCTCTTCCCCCCTACATTTTAATTTTCTGTTCTTTTCTCCTCCTTTAGAACCATCACTGGCTACATCTCCTATGAATTCTCTCTGTGCACATTTTGCACATTCTAAACTCTCTTCTTCCTCCCTAGCATATTTCCTTTCTCTTAATCTTTTAGAAGTGTTTGGTTTATATAACTTTTGCCTCCACTATTCATGTTGTTCAGTTATTACTGCTGTGGATGACAGAGTTGATCCCAGGTCTAGCTCATGGTTATTTATTATTTTTGCAGTTGGCAATTCCTGACCCCACCATTCCTTTCTTTGTGGTGGTTAGTGCTGTAGACGTGACAGTAGGCACCGGGCATTTGTTTCGATGCTCTATGTTGTTTGTCGTAAGGTGTTGCTATTGTTTGTTTCCCCTATTTTGTGAAGTGCTGGAGACCTAGGACGCTACAAGTTCACAGGGTAGAGTCTCTATTGCTGAACAAAACTCAGCCAAAAGACAGCACAGCCTGCTCCGTACACAGATTAATGACACTCAAACTTCTGCTATACTTTGATACAGGGAATGGAAGAGGAAAAACCAAAACTAACAACCAGGCCCCAAGTAGGAACAGCTGGGAGTGGTCCCTCAGGTCCACTCATGGACAACCACTCCTACAGCAAACTAGAGAGAACTGACAGAAAGTCCGTGGACACCACACCTATGGCGGGGGGCGGGGGTCTCAATCTAGATCGCTCTTGGCAAGTGAAGGCTGTGCCCTAAAAAGGCCCACACGTAAGAGTGGAGGAGAAATCCTCCCAACGGATGCATGAAACCCAACACAGGAATGTAAGAAACATGGAGAAACAAGGCAACGTAATGTAACACCTCCTGAAGTTCATAATTCACCTGCAACTGACTCCAAAGATACCAGAGTGGGTGAGATACCAGACAAAGAATTCAAAAGAATGATTATAAAAATGATCAATGAATTCCAAGAGAACAAAGAAAAACAACTGAACGAATTCAGGAAATCAGTAAAGGACAGGAATGAGGAATTCAGGAAGTGTTGTGAAGTTATAAGGGGTTGGGGTCTTTAGCGCCCCCGTTGCCCGGAATGGACCTCTTTTGTCCAGCAAAAGAGGCCAGAGAGGCCTACCCCAACAAAGAATTGGGAAAGCGAAGGCCACCGATATTCCCTCCCCCACCCTCAAAGGACACAGGAACACACAGGGGAGTCCAGTCGGTCAGTGCAGGAACTCGGTTTATTGAGGAAGTTGGACGGTCTTATAGAGGACATGGGCCAATCAGCAGAAAGATCATAGGGACACATAAGGAGCATGGGCGGATGCCATTGGCGGAACCA
Organism: Tamias sibiricus; assembly: GCA_025594165.1. Lineage (NCBI taxonomy): Eukaryota > Metazoa > Chordata > Mammalia > Rodentia > Sciuridae > Tamias > Tamias sibiricus. Next base: position 134,352,881 of record CM046664.1, on the reverse strand, counting down.
TTGGCCTATCCTTGGGGTGGTTTCAGTTCTCACAGCCACGCCCCCTGCTTAGCCTAGGTCCTGTAACAGGGCGTGGTAATGTGGCAAGCAGCCAGAAAGCCAGAGCTTTTCCATCCCCTTGGCAGACAGTGTAAGGTCCCGACAAGGAAGGAGAGGGAGATATTGAAAAGAACCAAACAGAAATCTTGGGAATGAGAGCCATAATACATCAAATACAATGTTCAGTTGAAAGTCTGATAGAGTCGACCACGCTGAAGACAGGCTCAGAGCTGGATGACAGAGTGGCCGGCTGGGAACAAAACAAGTGACCATGACCTGAAGATGGAAGAACTCTGGGACAACAAGAAACTAAATTTATATATATGTATATATATATATATATATATATATATATATGTATATTTAAAATATTTATTTATTTGCTTTAGTTGTACACAATGCATGTATTTTTACGTGGTGCTGAGGATTGAACCCGGGTCGCGCACGTGCTAGGCAAGCGCCCTACTGCTGAGCCACATCCCAGCCCCAAGAAACTAATTTTAAGAATCACTGTAAATGAAGAAAAATGTGAGATGCAGGCTACTGGCAGGGATAACATCCTCAGGGAAATAACAGCAGAACATCCCTGAACTCTGAGAACGAGACGGACACCCAGACACAGGAGGCACTCAGGGTCCCAGAAGACAAGATCAAAAGGCACCTTTCCGTGACACATCATAGCTGACATGCCTAGCATGTAGAACAAGGAAGAATTTTGAAAGCTTCAAGAGAGAAACACCAGGTCACATTTAGAGGCAAGCTGATAAGAATCACTTATAACTTCTTAGCACAAACTCTAAAAGCCAGGAGGACTGGGAACGATGTGTTCCAAGTCCTGAAAGTAAAGAACTGTCAACCACACTTGCTATACTGGCAAAGCTATCCTTCACAATGAAAGAGAATTAAAAACCTCCCAAGATAAGTGCTGAGGACGGTCGGGGCTGTGCCAAGACAGGAGGCTGGGGCCACTGGCGCATCAGGCTGGAAGGGTGTGGGGGAGGGAAGCAGCTGGGGGCATGGCCCCAGGAAGCAGAGAGAGAAAGAGACTCCACTCGCCAGACAAAACAGATACCTGGAGTCGCCCCCCAGTGGCCCACCTCCTCCACCACACCCCACCTGCCTGCCGTCACCACCCAGTTAATCTCTGCCAGGGGATCAGTGCACTTGTTGGTTAAGGCTCTCATAACCCAATGATTTCACCTCTAAATTTTCTTACATATGAGCTCTTGGGGGATACCAAACATAAACCATAACAGTACCTAAGTTTGAGTTTGTGTTTATGTTAAGCTTAAGAGATGTCCTAAGTTGAATATTTAAGTGTTACAAAGGTGTATCACATGGTGCAGAAGGTGTAGATCTTAGGTAGACAGGTGGATGAACTCGTAGATGTTTATGCATGTGTGTGTTCCCTATTCTGGAGGGAGAAAATGCTTCCAGCCCCCAGAAGGGCCCCTCATACCCTTTCCTAAGTCAGTAGCAACCCTTCCAGCACAGCTCCCCACCACAGGCAACCACCTGTCCCGGGCAGGGGTCTTAGAGACAGAAGCAAGAGGGTGTATCAATAGATAGATAGATAGACCAACAGATAGATGACAGATGGACAGATAGATAGTTATTAGATAGATAAGAGGGGATCTAGCAGGGGGATTGAGCTGTGTGACTACAGAGGCTGAGAAGTCCCAGGACAGGCCGTGTGCAAAGTGGGCCCTGGGGTGTTGGAGGTGTGGCTCAGTCCAAGATAACAGGCCTCAGAACCAGGCAGGCTGGTGGTGTAACTCAGTCTGAGGCTGAAGGCCTCAGAACCTGGTCCACTGGCGAAGTCCTGGAGTCCAGGGCTGGGGGACCTGGAGCTCTGGGGTCCCAGGGCAGGGGAAGAAGGGAGTCCTGCTCCAGGAGGGGAGAGAATCTGTACTCCAGTGCTGTTTTACTCTATCCAGATCCTTAGCCAACTGGCTGGTGCTCTGCCACCCTGAGCGAGGCGGAGCTCCAAGGACCAGAGACACGCCCAGGAGCAATGCTGGGCAGGCCGTCTGCTCCCCCTAACCCACTCAAGTTGGCACCTGCATTTCTGACTCTGCTCTCCTTTGGTTAGCTTTGCCCTTCCTGATGTCCCCACGCCGTACCCGTATGCAGCTTTCCGCGTGGCAGACTGTCACGCACCACCGTGCCTGTGAGATGGCCCACCTGTACGCCTGGACCGCAGCGGTCGCCGCCGGTTCTACCGTCAAAGTGCAGTTGGGCTGTTTCCAGGTTGGGGCGGTACACATAAAGCCGCGGTAAATCGCAAATTGTCTTTTGTACACGGAAGCACCCATTTCTCTTGGCCGTACGTGCAGGAAGGGAACCGTGGGTTTTCGGGGAGTTGCATATTCAGTATCAGTAGCACCCCAGCGCCCCCCGCGATGCCAGCCCTTGGTGTCATCTGTCTTCTGGATGTCGGCCCCTCTGGGGGTGTGCGTGACGCCTTTCTCATCTGCATCTCTCATTTCTCCGCTGAGTCAGGGTGCTGGCGACTTCCACAGGCGCGTGGTTATTTGCCTGTCCTCGTTGGTGGCTGCCTGTTTAAGACTAGATCTATTTTAAAAATTCTTTCTTCCTTTATGACTTGCACAAGCCCTCTGTCAACATGCATGTCCCTTAGCCTGTGGCTCATCTTTCCAACCTCCTCATGGTGCCTTTGATGGATAAAGTTCTTAATTCCCCTGCAGGCCAATGTACCTTTTAGGTTGTAGTTTTGATGTTCTCTGTAAGAATTTATTTTTTTCTCCTGTGAGAATATTCTCTGTTTTCCCCTGGAAGCTATTGTCTCATTTTCCAGTTAGGGCTCTGGTCCATTTTGAGCGGATTTTCATACACAGCACAAGTTAGGAGTTGAGGCAGGTGTTTTCCATGCAGGGGTGCAGCTGACGGCCCGGCCTTCCAGTGGATGCTTAGTTCTAATCAGCGCCCCATGAATCAGAAGATGTGGCCCCTCTCTAGACTCTGGTTCCCCTGGTCCATTTGTCTGCTCTTTCACCAGGAAGGGTTAACTCTCATGCAGCTAACCAAACCTGCAAGCTTTTTTCTTACAGCTGAGGGCTAGAGAGGATCCTGAGCTCACGACCTTTGTAGGGCCATGGTTGATCAGAGCGGCTGGCCCGGCCCTCTCTGGCTCTTTCTTTATTCTGTCTGGTCCCTGGCTTCCGGCCACTTGCTTCTCTTGGAGCCGTCTTGGTCTCTGGCCTCCAGATCCCACTTACTCTGCCAGTAGAACAAATCACCCCCAGACATTGGCCTTTGAAGCTGGCCACCCATCTCGCTCACGAGCCTGCAATCTGTGCAGGAGTCGATGGTGCGTGAGTGTGCGCTCCCTTCAGCACCGGCCAGGGTGGGTGGAAGGCGGGGCGGGACTCTTCCGAAGGCTCTCTTGGTCACTCTAGGTAGAGTTGATGCTGGCCGAAGCCTCAACCGGGTCTCTTGGATGGCACGTTTCATGTGGCCTGGCTTTAAGACCATGTGGCAGCTGGGTTTCAAGGGCACGTGCAACCTGTGCTTGAGAAAGATGCAGAAGGTCCTGTCCTTCATGACACAGCCCTTGCTATGCCGTGTGACTTGCGTGGTGGGATTTTGGTGGCCCTAAAGTCTCCTGTGTCTGAAGCTTGGTCCCCAGAGTGGTGGGGGGAGGTGGTGTGCGACATTTGAGAGGTGGGCTAGTGGGAGGTCCTTAGGTGGTTGGGGGAGCTGCCCTGGGAAGACCCCAGGTATTTCCCGTGGGACCTCAAGCTCTCGGGTCGTTACAGAAGCCTGAGCTTGACCCCTGAGCCTCTTTCTTCTTGCCTGATGAGGTGATCGCTCCCTCTCTCACACGCCAGCCTTTGTGATTACCACGAAGTCCTTGCCAGAGCTGAACTGATGCCACCACCAAGCTCTTGAATCTCCAGAACTATGAGGCAAGTAAGCCTTTTTTCTTTAAAAGTAACCTGCTTCAGGTATTTTGTTACAGTAATGACAAACAGAATCATACAGCCCTGGACGTCGCACATCACCACTTCTTCTGGATCCCATTCATGGAGGCCTTCCCAGCTTCAAGGTAAAGGGCAGGATTCACAAGCATGTGGGACTGGAAATGTTGCTATGGGCATTTTTGAAAAATGTGTTCTTCTCACATGTATTTATGGTCTGGATAATCCCCAAACCTCTTCCCAGCCCTCTCCTTGCCTCTCCCGGCCCTGGCTGCCCTCTCTCCCTCATGTGCTGACTGTGGCTCAGGAGCACAAGGTGAGTGGGGCACAAGCCTTCTTGTGTCTGAACAAACAAAGTGATCAAAGGTGACAGCGTCACCTCTACAGGCCCTGGCGGGGAATGCCAAAGCCAAGAAAAACGTCTGTGAAGTCTGGGCCTTCCAGAATTTCCTCTCTCGTCAGCAAAAACAGTGAGATTTAGGGACTTGTAGTTAGCAGTGAGATTTAAGATGTTTAGTCACACAAATCAAACCCCACAGGTCTTCTGGGGTTAACAAGGACAAATTTATGATAGAGAAATTATGTTTTTTAAGAGATTCTGAGAGATGAGCTAAGGTTTCTCTGCCTGTAGGGCAATTTTTCCTTTTGAAATTTTCAGTCTCTTGTCAAGGTGGAAGGTGCTGTTGGTGACCTTGTTTATGACTGAGAGAGTAATATATTTGCAAAGCAGGGTTCTTCCCAGGAAGTTAGTATGTCCCTGACTTTTGTTGCAAAGCTGCTTTGATTTATCCACAAGCCAAACTTTCCCGACAGAAGGGATGATTAAACCAGCGAGCGGCTGAAATATGATGAAGCCACATGCCTGGGACAGACTCCCCACCAGTGCCTGGTGACCCTGGGACAGGTGTTTTGAGAACATTTATAGGATGAATGGAAAAACAAAGATTGATGGAAATGGGAAAAATAAATCCCATCCTGAAGCCACTGAGAGAGAGTTTGAAGGAAACTCAGATAAAAATGAACGCCTCACCATTTTTAAAAAGTGCCTGTGCAAAATGGGGTGCCACGCCAACGCTGTATTCTGCATCAAGAACCGTGAAACTCCAGCCATGGAGATTCAAAAGTCATGATGACGATGAGAAAAAATATGGATAGATAAGTAAATTCACTCACTTAGCAAGCTTCGTTGTACACTCTCAACATTACTAGGCTTTGTAAAAACCTTTGCAAAGACAGTTGAAAAGGCTGTTCTTGGCCCTTGTAAGTCCATAGACTCATGGGGGAGAGTGGTCAAATAAATGCCCTCTGCCACCAAGAGGTCTGTCCATCTTGCTGGACCTGGGCAGGTGACTTATGTCACAGCAGGCATTTTGCAGAAATGATGAAGTTCTGGGTCTTGAGTTGGGGAGATTAGACTGATTTTATGGGTGGGTCATAAATGAAGTCACATGTCTCTTTGTGAGGGAGAGAGAGAGAGAGAGAGAGAGAGAGAGAGAGAGAGGAGATCTGGCTGCAGCAAGGTCGCATGCTGCTGGCTTTGGAGCCGGAAGAAGAGGCCCGGAGTGGAAGAGCAAAAGGATACAACTCGGAGGATGGAAAGGACGTGGCCCCGATGACAGGTTCAGCCACTTGCAGCCCCGTTAGACGTCTGACCTCCAGGACTGTGGGAGAAGAGATTTGTGTTGTTTTAAGCCACCACGTTTGGGGTAATTTGTTACAGCAGCCACAGGAAGCCAACACAGGACTCAGACTTAGTAGACGTCTTCGAGATACAATCTGAAGGAATGGCCCACCGCCTTTCAGGAAGTGGTCATCACCTTACTCAGGACGAACGAAACATTTCCCCTGTTTATTTCTCTAACTTTAGGATTTGTTCATAGTCAGCCATCAAATGCCTTTGAGGGATGGCGATCTCAGTCTCTTCATTGCTCTTGCTAGGAGATGTCAATCATGGCCTGAGAGATGGAGGGAGTTTGAGGAGATTCATTTTCCATTCTGGGATATATACAAGGTCACAAGAGGTCAAAAGCCAGATAGATTGGAATTTATATATCCAAACCATTTTTGTCTCCGTTAAATATCCATCTGGGGTATTGTGAGATAGCCACGGCTTTGCCATTGCTTAGAAGCAGGTTAGATTTCTTTCCCCTTTTTAAAGCGTTTGAATCACCTCGTTGGTGGCAACTCTCGCATCCAAAGGAGAATCTGATTTTCATGAAGACCCACATTGTCCCTGAAGTCCCGTGGTGAGGTGGGGGTGAGGCGGGTGTCTTCGTATTGCTGCTCTGGATGAGGACGGAGTGCTTCACACTCACCAACCGATCCCGACCCCGAAGTGTGGCCTGAATGCGGACAGGGCTGTTTCCTCGTCCGTCTGGTTTTCAGGGCGGCTGTCGCATTGAGTGTGCGTCACCGGGGCTGCAAGAAGCTGATTTTCTGTCTTGCTAATTACACGATGACAGCCTTCTTTACTAGAGTTTATTTTTACGTTTAGTGACAGGGGCATTTTCACCTTAGATTTTTAAAAAAAGTGCCATTGTTCATGTTTGAAAAAGAAGATCCAGTGGCTGTGGTCAGGAGAGTCCCAAGTGTCTCGCATGTGGTGACTGACGCGGGCTCACTAACACCCACGTTCTCTGTGCACCCAGAGCCCTCCCCCACCTCCTCCCAGGTTCCCTCCTGTCTCCCTCGTGGTGCTGTGCTGAGGTCGGTGTGCTTCCTCCGAGGATGACGGTCACCTTGGTCCTGGCTGTTCTAGTAAATGCCTTTCTGTTTAATGCTGAGTCATGTCATTTTTTTTTTTTTTGGTACTGGGGATTGAACTCAGGGGCACTCGACCACTGGGCCACATCCCCAGCCCTTTTTGTATTTTATTAGAGACAGGGTCTCACTGAGTTGCTAAGTGCCTCGCCATTGCTGAGGCTGGCTTTGAACTCGAATCCTCCTGCCTCAGCCTCCGGAGTGCTGGGATGACAGGCGTGCGCCACCTTGCCCGGCTGAGTCTTGTCCTCTTTTAAAATGGCTTTTCCTTTTCTTTTTTCTTTCTTGCAGTGCTGGGGACTGAGCCCAGCCCCTCCTGTGTTCTGGGCAAGGCCTCTACCACTGAGCTGCACCTCAGCCCTATCTTTTTTTTTTTTTTAATGTAGTAACTTTTTAGTGAATAGATTTACTTTTTCTGAGGACTTCTAGGTTTACAGAACAATTGAGCAGAAAGTACAGAGAGATCCCGTGCATCCTCTCTCCTTGCACAGGTTATGTCTTTGCAGTCATTTAAAATGGCAGTCACACCCTACCTGGGAGGAGGGGACGACCTGCAGGCCCGGTGAAGTGAGGACAGGGAGCGGTGGACGCGAGGTGGACATGCACACAGGCCCCACTGGTGACTGGGTTGTGAGCGTCGTCTGAGCCCACACAGGCTGCTGTAACAAAATTCCTCCGACTCCGTAATTCACAGGGAATGGAAATTGATTTCTCACAGCTCTGGCGGCTGGAGGCCCAAGACAGAGGCCCTGGCAGACTCTCTGCCCCTAGATGGCGCTCTTGCCGAGTCCTACATGGAGGAAGGGAAGAAAGGGGCAAACGCTGGGTCCTCACGTGGGCGAGAGATGGCCGGCCAGCTGGCTCCCGCACGCCTCTTTCTCAAGGGCGCCCATCCCATCCACGAAGGCGAAGCCCCTGTGGCCTCCTTGCCTCCTTGGCCTCACCTCTTAGTGCCGTTGACTTGGAGTTGAGCCCCAGTGCGCAGGTTTCGGAGGCACGCACAGCGCTTCACCATCCCTTGGCTCGCAGGGCTTATGAGAAACCCTGACCTTGGAGACGTCGTGAGGGGACGGCACACCTCACATACACCTTCTGGAATCCCGGAACGTTAACACCTTTGTTTAAGGCAGCACCGCGTTTGTTCTGTATTTTTTTCTCTATTTGTGTTTAGTGCTGGGATTGAGCCCAGGGCCTCAGCGGTGCTGAGCATGTGCTAACCCTCTAACCCTACCCCCTGAGGGTGCAGTTTTAAATCCATATCTCAGATTTTTGTGAGCTACCTGCTGCAGGCCTGTCATCCATTATCACAGCCTGGAAAGACCAGGGACTTGTTCAAGGTCACAACACCTTCAGGGGCCCTTGGCCCTTGGCCCAGAGTCAGTAAGGAAGCCACTATATTTTCATTTTTGTGGCAGTGGAATTCACTGCACCCACTCTTCACAGAAACAAAGACATGTACATACTTTGTAGGAAGTTAGAAAAAGAAAAGAGTCTTTACGTATTCTGTTTGGCATTTTCAAATGGTAATTGATTATTTAGACAACTGGAGATGATTTTTTTCTTTCTTTTCCTCTCTCCTTCTTGCTAATTTATCCTCAAATGTTATCCCCCATAGGAATGAATCCCAGTTTTTTTTTTTAAAGGTCTTTAAAACACTTTCATTTAAAAACCTAATTTGCAGGGACTGTTGATTTAATTAGCCTGAGGTCATTTGTTGGATCACGAATGCCCCAGTGTTCTCTTTGGAAGTAGAGGAGTGGGGATTATGGAGGAAGGATCGCACGTTAGCTCAGCTCCGAGAGCAGTTCAGTCGGGGTCTCCTGGTATTGTCTGTTGTGCTTTTCTGTCTGCACTTTACTGCTACGGCCCTCTAGTTGCCCGACTTCCTGCAGAAGCCATGTAGGTAATTGGAAAGCACTGAAATCTAGAGGGCTAGAAGAGGTGGCCTTGAGGTGGGACTCTGGGAATGAAGGGAGAGTCTTGAGGGAAGTGCTCAGGAACTGCTGATGTGCAGAAGCCCCCCCCCCCCCAGGAGTAGCTGCGCCCCCGAGCATCACAGCCCATGGCCTCGTCTGCAAAAGCAACACCAGGGCATTGCGCAAGCTCGGGAAAATGGGGTGACATTGTGTGACTCCACCCTGGTTCCATCTCCAGTCCGGCCCCTAGTGCGGGCCCTCTGTAAATATTACGCCCCACACCAACGGGTTGCTGTCGCTCCCTCTGGAGATGGCTCACATTCTCCCTGAATACGAACCTGCTTTCCTAAATAGACCTCTGTCTATGCCTCTGGCTGGTGTGAGTTGAAATCCTTTTCCATGACGTCATGTATGCCAAGAGCCACCCCCCTGCCCCCCGCCCTGTCCTGAGCTGAGTTCCCCCTTCTGTCTGGGAGCTCTTGGGACCTGGTTTGGAGACACCTTTTTGGACCTGGTTTGGAGACACCTCTTTTCCTGGGACAGAACCGCAGGGTACTGTTTGGCCAGTGAGCTGAACATTTTGGCTTCTACTGCTCAAATGGAGAGTCACAAAGATGAAGGGGGGACTTCTGGTGTTGGTTCTCTTACTTACTTCTGGCCCAGCACGCACACGTCTGACAGGGCGGTGAGGACAGGAGCGACGTGGAGGAGAGAGACAGGATTCCTGCTCCTCACCCAGGGCGGGGGCCGAGGCAGCCGAAGCGTCCAGTGCTTTGGACTGTCGTGGTCCATTATTGGACAGTGGGTTAGGGAGGGTGGAGTGGGCAGCCAGAGGAGGGTGTACCCCAGCCTGGGCAGATGCCTTTATGCATCTGACTGAGAATTCCCTTGGTACCAGGTGACTGGGACAGGCTTCTCAAGGGCAGCACTTTTGGAGATTGAAAAATGGGACTTGAAGCCCCAACCAGAGCCCCTCCTTGATACGCCAGGGTCCTTCTCTTGTCCCAGCTATTAATCTTAAGATTTGGTTCTTATATATTTTTCTTTGTTACAAGTGATTTTCTTCCTCTTCATTTTCATAATTTCCACGTGGACTTACTGAAGATACTAGTGCAGAGATCTCCTCCCTGTAAGGCCTTATGAGAACCATCGGTGTGACGGCAGCTTTCTGGGGACAGATGTGTTCCTGCAGGTCTGTCATGCATGCCCCGTCACCCAGGACTGTAGACACTCTTCTAATTTCACCCCAGCACCCTCTCTGCTGTTTTTAGATCTGGTTGTTAGGAAACCAATTCCTAGCTGTCTTCTAGAGAGCTGTGCCTCAGTGATGTGGCCAAATGCCTGCCCTTGGGGGGGGGCTCCACCTGGTCAGACTCTCGCAATGGCGGTGGGAATTGCCCCTGTGCTGCGTTCATGTAGCCAAACACTTATGAAGCACTTGCTAAACCCCTGACCGAAGTCTATTTCTCATCCACTGAACTCTCCGCAGCACGGATCGTGTGAACTCTTTCAGGGTTATCCGTTTGTGACTTGAACTCTATTTTGGACTCTGCAACACGGTTTTGGCTGACCTCATTCTCCCTGCTGCCTCTCTCAGGTGACTTCTCTCTTCCCCTTGAGGCAGATGCCTCTGGTTCTGTTCTTAATGATCCTCTTTCTCTGCATGACCATCTTCTTTTTCATGCGTTTGCCTAAGACAAACATCCTATGTTGATGATATGGGGATAGAGAGATGGACTGATTCCCAGTCTTTGCCTGTTTCCTCATCTCTACATCTAACATACGACCTCTATGACCTTCTTGATGTTTCCAGGAACTCAACATGTCCAGACCAAGCTGCCATCTTCTACAAAATGCTGGCTTCATCCCAGTGGACTATTAGGGGTGAGGTCACGCACATGCTGGGAAAGGACTGCTGAAGGGGCAGTGCTGATGTGGACAGGTGTCCCTAGAGTCATTCTGAGGGTTCCTCCTTCATCTAGTCTATTTTTGGCAACTTTTGCAGCCTGGTGACTGGCTGAGGAAACATTTTAGGTGACATAAAATTTCTTGGAGATAGCTATAATGTCCTTACTTACCATCTGAATGCCATCTTAAGTGACAGCTGCCCTTTTAAGGAAAAATTTCACTTTCACGCCCAAAGGTGTTTTTGAGAAAGTCTCACAACTCCCTCATACCAAACCAACTGCTAACTGCCTGAATTAGGACCCACCCGGCTCTAATCCCTGAGCCTGCCCCATAAAAGCCCCGGAATCCAAGCCTGTTTTGCCTCTCTCCGTCTGTGGAGAGGTGGGCTTTATTTGTCAGCTCTGACAAATAAACTCTCGTGTGTATCTCTGCCTGGTCTCCTGCTTTCATTTCTTGCTTACCCGTCTTTCATTCCTCGCTTTCCTGGCAATAGCTAATGTGGTAGATAACTAATTGTCCAATCTAACAAGATAAAGTTTAATGGGAACAAATATGAAGTTTGGTTTCTGTGCCCCCAAAGCCAATCCTACAAGTAGAGAATAGAGAAATCCAACAGAACCAGTCAGATGTGAGAAGTGTGTAGTGCTGGCCTTTAGTTGACTGGAAGTTTGATGGGAGTCAGAAAGTGAGGCGTCCGGCTTTGGAGCTCCTCCATCCTGGGTTGGCATTCTGTCTATAGCTGTTCAAGGAAAACAGACACCAGGTTCTTAGGGGAAGAGAGATTTCACAGCATTTCCTGTAATGCCTGATAGATAGGCTTGGGCCGATGGGGCCACCTTCCCCATGGAAATTTCCATGAGAAGCAACCTGGTTTCATTTTCCCTGGGCAGGAGCCAATTGGCTTAAAGGTCGCTGTGTTCCCCAGGCAGGAGCCAATTGGCTTAAAGGTCGCTGTGTTCCCTGGGCAGGAGCCAATAGGCTTAAAGGTTGCCCTGCTCCCTGGGCAAAGAGCCAATAGTGTTAAAGGTCACTCTGGTACACCCCCCACCAGATATCTCTTCTTAAAGCTCCTGCCTGCCCAGAGCTCAGTCACAACAGCTGGTCCCTGCTGAGAGGAGGCAGCCACTGCAACAGCTCTAGACCCACCATTTCCAGCCCGACGGCAGCTGCCCCAGCCGACAGCTCTATCCTCCAGCTTGACAGCAGCTGCCTTAGCTGACAGCTCCAGGGACCACAGCCAGCATGACCAGGCACCCACCTTCCATTCAGAGCTTGCACACTCCCTTCTCCCTGACTACTCTTTCCCACCAGAGCTTGCACACTCCCCTCTCCCTGACTCCTCTCTCCCCGTACTTCTTCTACCTCTGACCAGCCATAAAGGCTGTTGAATAAATCTCTTGGCTGCAGGGTTGTCTCCAGTATGATCTTTGCCCTTCAACGCCCAGGTGAACAAAGAAACAGGAGTATTTCGACTCTCAGAGAAACTTCCTCAGCCAAGGTGAGTAGCAGGAGTCGCTTCTTGCCATTGAGAGCGATTGCTCCTAGAGTACTTCCACCCAGAGCACTTCCAGTGGATGAAGTATTAGGAAATGTGTCTGGGAACAGGGTGGGTGAGCCTGTGGGGCTCAGGAGGCAGGGGGATGCGAGGCTGTAGTCCTGAGCCCCACCACTGGTCTGCAGTCTTTCCCGTTGACTCCTGCCAACTCTCACACCATCTCCACCATCGCCTCTACACATCACAGTGATTAAAACATAATTGGCATTTTAGGTCCCCAAAGGCTGGAAACACTAACGTGGGGACTTAGGCAGAGGAAAGAGGGCGAGAAACTTCCATAGGAATCAGGTCACAAGTCTGGGAGAAAATCTCGTGAGTGTCTTGGTCGGGGAGCAGATCGCGAGGGACCCAGCACCACCTGTGGCTGTGCTGCTCTTCACCTTGCAGCACGTTCCTGAGTAAATGGACGTGACGTGAGTACCTGACGGGTACAATGACAGTACTACCTTCTCACTTCTCTAGCAAGAAAGAGCCAAGTGACAGTTCTACTGTTTAGATGGGGAAACTCAGGAGAGAGGGAGGTCAAAAATGTGCCTGAGGTTACTGGAAGGTGATAAGGACGTGTCCTCCGACTCTCAGCTCCTGGAGTCTAGACCCGTGGCGTCAAGGGAGGAGTGGGGGGCTGGGGCGGGTTGAGCACAACGCCGCCAGCTGGCTCTGCACCACTGAGCTCCTTGTCCGTGAGTTACTCCTCTTCAAGCCCAAGGCCAGCTTCCCCACTGGGCAGGCAGCTTCTGGCCGGACCTGCAGCTCTGTGTGACCTAGGATGGCTTCTCACAGCTCCGAGGGCTTGGCCAGCTGGACAGCTGGGGCCGCTGCTGCTTCCTGCCCATGGAGGGGGACATGGGAGCCAGCCGCTCGGATCGGCTGTGGCCAGAACAGCTCAAGGAGACCGGTCTTCTCGCAGGCCCCCAGGTGGGGAGTGCGGGGGACCCCTAGAGCAGCAGACCGGGGGACCTCACACCTGTCTCTCCCACAGTCCCAAATCAAGGTGCCCGGAGGGCCCCACGCCTCTGGAGGCTCCGCAGGAAGACCCTTCCTTGCCCCTCGAGGCTTCTGGCAGGTGCACCAGTCCCTGGCCTTTCTTGGTTGTAGATGTGTCGCGCCAGCTTCTGCTGTCACATGTCCCCCAACCCCTGCTGTCACATGTCTCTGAGTTTCCTTTTCTTTACTTCCCTTGTAAGGACACCAGACACTGGATTTAGGGCCAACCTAATCCCAAACATAATCATCTTAGCCTGATGACATCTACAAGGACCTATTTCCAAATAAGGTCCCACTTATACACATGGGGCAGAGCGGGTGTGTTGGGACTTCAACGTGACCTTTTGGAGAACAGAATTCAACTCCTAATAGTGAAGGAAAAAAGGGAGGTTTCTGCATCTTCATGTCAGCCAACTGACTGTGTTCACACTCCTGGTCTTGCAGATTTTTGCAGGGAAAAAAACCTGTTTTCTGAATCCCAAAACAAATTTTTTGCATCTCGTTCAAAACCTGATCACGCGGGTTAAAGTGTCTGGCTCACGGTGTCGCCTCCCTCCTCAGTTCTATCTGGAGGACCTCACTTTAGTCATGTCTGCACACTCCCCTTTGTCACCTAAGGTAACCTATTCACAGGCCAGGGAGTGGGGATGGTGCTCGGGGTGGTTTCGGGGTGGTGCTTCTGTCCATCCGCACCTGGCATCTGAGTGGAGTGTCCCTGAAGGGCAGCGGGCAGTGCCCAGCAGGAGGCCTTCCCACAATGGACTCTGCATGGTTTTGTTCCATTGAACGCGGGTTTCTTATTTTATGTAAGTTGACTGCTCTCCAGGTCCCCGCGGTAGGGGGAGTGTTGGTAGGAACATGGTGAACTTCCTGCCTGAAGGCCCTGGCTGCGACTCTGGGGCCGGGCCCAGTGTGGGCAGCGCGCTGTGCAGGGGAAGCTGGGAGATGGAGCGCAGCCGGGCAGGGCCCCGCTCCCCAGAGCAGCAATGAGGGAGGAGACAGGCCAAGAGCCGCCTGAGCAAAGGGAGAGGAGGCAGGCATCGAGGCAGAGCTCTGAGCATGGCGACCCGCGGGGGCGGGTCTGGAGAGGCTACCGAGTGGGTGGTGGCCACAGGCCCCACCTGGACATCAGTGAGTCCGGCACTGTGTTAACTGCTGTGCTCTACTGTACAATCCAATCCAATCACACAGTCACCTCGTGACATAGGTATTGTGAACATCCTCACTCTACAGATGAGGAAACTGAGGCAGCGAGCAAAGAACAAACACGCAAAGGTCGAGAGCTGGCAAGCGGCAGGGTCAGGGTTCAACGGGGGGCAGTTCAGCCACAGGTGGGTGCGACAGACCCCTTTAACACACTCAGACACACTTCTGATGCCCTGGATGTCTGTGCAGTGCCTGCGGCGTTGCCCATGGACAGGGCCCCTGGTAAGCAAGCCTGGGGGACTGCACCCAAGATGCTGGCTTGCACGAAATCTGAGACAGCTGACCTGACCAGACCCGGGTCGCTGAGAATAATTTGATTTGTATCATGATGGTTCTTTTGTCGTTGTTATTTTCCACTGGCAATACGTCCCCCACAGTGTTATTTGCAGCTTTGATAAATCGATGGTTTCTAAATGAAGCGCGGTCCAGCCTGGCTGTTATGAATTCCACCGGAGCAGCCCATTGCGTTTTGGCAAGAGCACCCAGCTGGGGTGAGCCCTGTATTAGCATTTTAATTGCAGGCTGATTGCTTTCCTGTTGCAAGACTCAGCCCACGAAGGTACAGCAAGCAAGTTTCAATTAGTTCTTATCCTGTGATTTACTGGGCCTATAAAAACTGTCTCCCTGTAGCACTTGGGAAGTAATACCCTTAATGTACTAAAAGCAATATAGCACATTAAAGGAAAAGAATTGCCTTTGCTAAGATGTGGGCATCCAGGGTCCCAGGAAAAATTCCTGTTTGAATGATAGTAAATTATCTTGGGCAGGTTCTCATGGAAACAGAATAGAGCAGACAGGAAACCAGGACTCCTCTAAATTCCATGCTGGGCTTTTCTCTCTCTCTCTCTCTCTCTTTTTGTGGTGCTGGGGATTGAACCCAGGGCCTTGTGCATGTGAGGCAAACACTCTACCAACTGAGCTATATCCCCAGTCCATGGGGCCTTCTCTTCTTAATGTGGGGTATCACTGTGGGCTCTCTCCTTTGCCTTGTTTTATTTTGGGGTGGGAGCCAGTTCCTAGAAATGACATGTCATTGTGTTGTGTGAGCTTCATGTATATTTTGGCTATTAATCCCTTATCAGACACGTGGCTTCCGGATATTTTCTCCCACTCCATAGGTTACCTTTCTATTTTGTTGATCATTTCCTTCACTGTGCAGAAGCTTCTACATCTGATACAGTCCTGCTCATTTGTTATTTTTTCTCTTTTGCTGCCTATGCTTTTGGTATCGTATCAGAAAGATCAAATAAGTCAATTAAGAAAGGGCCTCAATATGCATTTTCCCAAAGAAGATAAATGAATGGCCCAGACGTACAAAAAGACCCAACGTCACTGTTGATTGGGGAAATGCACATGAGATATCAACTGGGCCTGTTAGGAGGACTTTTATCAGAAAGACAGAAGATAACAACTGTCGGCTAGGGTGTAGGGAAGAAAGGTTCCTGTGTACTGCTGCGTGCTTGTGAATTAGTGCAGCGGTTATGGACAATAGCACAGAGACGGCTCAGAAAACTAAAAATTAGGATTATCATCTTGTTACAGGGCTGGGGCCTTCTGGGAAACTGAGGCAGCACAAAGCCCCCCTCCCCCTTTAAATCCCTATTCTTGTGATTAAGTCAGAAAGATTTTAGACATGTTGCTCAGAGTAACAGGCATGAATTTAAAAGGGACAGGAAAGGGAAAGGGGATACTCTCAGGGAGAGAGTGGGTCCTGTCAGAGAGGAGAGGGAGAGTGTACCTCTTTTGCCCTCTTTATTGGAGTCCCAGGGAAGTTTTCAGAGGATTTGGCCCAGGTCCACCTCTTGACTTTTGACTGACAGCAGGATGACATCAGTCTTTCAAGGTGACAACTCTAGGTCACCTTGGTCCGTGCGGACCGGTTCTAACTGGAAACAGTTCTCACAGATTGTGTGGTTAGGGGGAATTATTTTTGTCTCCCGGAGTTCTGGGCTCTGGTCTGTGGAAGGGTCACCGAAGTCCCCCCATCCAGGGGAGCTTGTGTTCTTTTTATCAACACTTTAGGGCGGCCTGTCTCCTGTAGATGGCAGGTAGTTTGCCGAGGACTGTCCCATACCCTGTGGGCCTGAGCCAGGCAGGCTGCAGGTGAGTGCTTTCTAAAAGAGAAAGCATGTGGGGGTCAGCACAGTGGGCCCGGGTCACAGAATTATCCCCAGCCTCATGTTCCCACATTCACATGTGACTGTCCCCTGTCAGGATGATCCAATTCCTTTTGTAGTTACATTTAAAACTTATGTATTTTGTCAATGGTTTTCTGAACAATTTTTACCAAGATTTTATTTATCAAATAGTTTTTGCTATCAGTAGATTACACTGTTTGTAGGCAACACTTTAAATAGCAGCTGTTTCATAGTTGGAGGCAGCAGAAGTGGGCAGAAATGCTGCACGTAGGATCTAAGAGCATGCGTCCTGCCTCCTGTCCTAGGTCTTGAGTGGAGCTGTTCGGCCCAAAGACACTCTGCTAGGGAGAGGGGCGAGGCAGGGGCCGCACAGTCCCCACTGGCTCACCTCGGAGACACCCTGGGCTGCCCCAGGCCGCGTGGAGTTACTGAGGCCTCTGTCTGGACGGATGCTTTCTGCACCGTCTAACATTGTGGGTCCTAGACTTCTTACTCTTTCTGGAGAGAGTGTAACCATAGCAACTATCCTAGCAATGGTGTACCTCTTTTCTTTATTCTTAAGGCTCTAACCAGTTTTCCAAGGCCTCTTTCCTGCAGACTTCTTCAAATTTCGAGGCTTCCTAGCACAACTGGAGTATATCTCGGTTTTTTCCCGGGAACCAGCACTTGCCTGTGGCTTGGTCCCAATGTGACCCTTCATTGCTACTCTCAAAGCATCTGTTGATTCCTGGAGACCCATCTGCAGGTCTAGTTCATGACTGGGTGCTCATGCTAAACCAAAGTGGAGAGCGATGAGAGGATTCGGCACATTTTGGGCTAAAAGTGTGTAACGGGAAGGAACTGTGAGACAATGTACACACGGACACGCTTATGGATATGCATGTATGAAAATATGACAGTATTTTCAAAAGTTCTCTGTTTCTGTTTGAAACCACTAAGAGGTTGAAGGACTTGGCCAAAGGTGGTGGTAGTGAATTCTGTATAAATCAGTCTTCTAAATGCAGAATTTCCCTCAAATCACAAATAACACTTTTATGATAATATGCTATTGGTACTTGTTGTTGGGGCTCAGAAAATAATACCCCAAGGTGAAGCCTCAGAAACAGCCTCAGCAGCAAAGTCTCCTTGGACCTCCTTTTGCGCTCCTGTCTCTCACCTCCCCGCCTCCCCAGAAGCAGGTCACGGCAACTAGAAATTCTCTTCTTCAAGGCTGATCAAAGAAATCAGACTCCCTTCCCCTAAAGCCAATCATAAAACCTCAAAATATGACTCTGACTTCCACCTTTCTGTGTAAGGTATAAATAAGTTAGCCACAGGGAAATCCTTTGATCTACATTGTTTGATTGTAGGTCATTAAACCCCTTTCCAGAAAGTTCCTGCCCCATGCCCAGAAGGAAGCAATCCCACACTGACAGGCCAAGAAGAGTCTGAGCAGACAGCCTTTCTGGGGCTCCTTTCCTCGTCTGTTACTGCTAGATATTAATTTTGCCTCTGGCTGCCCACACTCCAACAAGCCTGAGCATAAGAATTGAGAGTTCACCCTGGGCTGGGGGTCTTCATTCTGAAGGTTCCCCTGAACATAAAGCTATGATCAAATGAATTCATTCTGCTTTCCTCTTGCTGCTCTGTCTCTTGTTTTGGAGGTTCAAGCTTGACCTTGGTGATGGGCAGGGAGGAATCACTTCCTTTCCCGTCCCTCCACTGTGGATGTTAAATGATAAATCCAGCACCATATCCATGCTCTTGCTATCCATCATTGGTGGCTCTATTGGAGCTATCTTATTTCTTAAGATCTTTTCTTCAAAGACACTAAAACTCATCACCTTTCCCTGGCTCCTGGCTAAAGGGATTAAGGAGTGAGATTCGGGCTCTGTGCAGGCGCAGTGGGCCGCGGCTCCCATCCCAGACGCGGGGGCTCCGCCGGGTGGTATGTTCTCCTGGCCAGGCTTTGCCTCTTCAGGCTGCGCCTGGCGTGCCCAGGACTTCTAGCAGCACCGCGGTGGACGAGTTGGAGCCTCATTCCAGGCTTGCTTTGCTTCTCTCGTGAGTCAGGATTATGTCAATGGCGCGGATCAGGAAGAGATTCGAACTGGTGTTGATCAGTGTGTCCAGAAGTTTCTGGATATTGCAAGACAGACAGAATGCTTTTTTCTACAGAAAAAAAAAAAAAATTGCAGTTGTCTGTCCAGAAACCTGTCGCTGCCTGAAACGATGGCTGCTTGGAGCAGCGACGCCGCGGGAAAAGTTCAGAGGCAGACTGGAAACGAACAGGCTCTTTATTCTGCTAGCTTCTCTCTCCGGCTCCAACAACAACTCCAACACCATCCACACTCCTGCAACCACCACACAAAATGGCGCCGACCCCATCCGCAATCCCCCGGGCCAAGTCTCCCGAGATCATGCAAATGGCGCCGACCCGATCCGCAATGTCCCGGGACAAGTCTCGCGAGACCATGCAAGGTGGTAATGCTTGAACATCTTTATGGCTCACAGCTAACCGCAATCTTAGCTATCTCCTTAATTAGGGCTCCTACAGAAACCAGAGCAAGTTATCAAAGAAAAAGTCTCAGAACTAAGGAATGAGTCACAGCGGAAAGACGCGCTGGTGCAGAAGCACTTGACAAAGCTGAGGCATTGGCAGCAGGTGCTGGAGGACATCAGTGTGCACCACAAAAAGCCAGCTGAAGTCCCTCAGGGCTCTTTGGCCTACCTGGAGCAGGCGTCTGCCAATAGCCTCCTGCAGACAGGTTTGCAGAAACCTCTCTGTGTGGACAGGGCATTTCAGAAGAACTATTTGCAAGAGAATGAGTTGGTGTTAATTTTGTTTCCACCTAAAAATTTCCCCAATTTTTATAAGCTGTTAATTTTAGAGGAGGAAAATTTTGTGCTCAGAGTTTCAGAGGTCTCAATGCGTAGGTGGCTGATTCCATTGCTCTGGGCTGGAGTGAGGCAGGACATCATGGTGGAAGGGTGTGGTGGAGGAAAACAGCTCAGGATAATGACAATCAGGAAGCAGCAGTTAAAGCTCCCTTCACCAGGGATGAAATATATATCCCAAAGTCTCACTGCCAATCCTACGCAGTCACACCCTACCTGCCTACATTTACCACCCAGTTAATTTATATCAGTGTATTAATTCACAATTAGGTTAAGGCTCTTATAATCCAATCATTTTACCTCTGAACCTTTTTGCATTATCTTGCATGTGAGCTTTTGAGGAACACTTCATATCTAAACCATAACATTCTGCCTTTGGACCCCCCAAACTTGTGCCCCCCTCACAATGAAAGATACATCTAGTCCATCTGTAGGAATCCTCATAGTCTCAACAGTCTTAACATTGCCCAAGAGTCCAAGTCCAAAGTCCCTACTGATACTCATAGTGGAGTCCCTATTGTTGTACCTGGTGAAATATGGACTAAAACTCTAATCTAGGTCACACTTGAGCCAAAAAAAAGCCTTTATTAATCTGATCAGCGGCCACCATCCTCACACATCACACAGTGTGACAAGATGGCGCACCAGCAGTTATTTTCAAGGGTTTATATTTGGTTGTTCAGCCAATGCAAGCAAGCCACAGTACAGAAGCTGAATTTGGGCAGTTAGTGAGACAATGCAATGGGTACATTGGTGTTTCCCATGGGACTTTCTAGGTTGGCATAGCAACAAGCAAGTAGAAGGGAAGGGGGGGTCAAAATGACCCTTGTTGAGTGCATGTCAGAGGATGGTTACTAACGTCTAGACAATCAATCTCTGACAAGGTACGTTGCCCAAGAAAAATGGAAACCAAAGAGAACAATTTTACATTGTAAAAGAATTGCTATTTTTGTGTTGCCAAGTGTGTTATGCTAGGTGACAATTAATGGGTACAGAGGCAGGACTATTTCTTGGAACTCCGAAGATGGATGCTGTAGACCAAGATGGAGTCCCTTTAGTTCTCGTATCACACCTTAGAGGCACAGAGTAAACATTTCCATTCCATAAGGGAGAAATAGAGGCATTGATAGGGGGATGGGATCAAAGTAAAACTGAAATCCATCTGGGCAAACAGTTCTACAGTTCCACGTGCAGCACTGAGAGCACAGGGCCTTCTGATGTTCTCTCAGAGGGCTTGTGGAACTCCAGCCCTAAGGCTTTGCTGGTTGCAGCCCATGTGGCCTCTCTCTTGGCTTTTTTCTGCTTGATTCCTGCAGTTTTCCTTAGCAGACATTCCACGGTACTGGCACCACTTATTCTGGGTGTCTCCACAGCAACTTTGGCTTCCGTCTCACGTCTCCATGCATTATACTCTCAAGAGCTGCCTGCAGGGATGCTAACCCTGCTGTACTTTACATGGCTCCCCAGGCTTTCTTTTAAAATCTTGGTGGAAGCCTCCATGACCCCCTAACTCCAGCATCCTGCAATCCTGCAGGACCAGCACCACACGGTTGATGCCAAGGAAGGTCTGCCGCCATCTTGAACAATAGTCAAACCTCCCGGGGCCATAGATGCTGAAGTCTCTGAGTACTTTGGTGGCTGAGCAGGATGAAACAACTCCCTAGGCCCTCTGGAAGGTGTAATCAGGGTGTCCCACTGGTGTCTGATCAAAGGAGTTTTACTTTACCACCCTTAAGCTTGAGATGGGTGTGGACTTGCCAGTTCCCGAGATGCCCTTAAGCCATCTTTTCTATAGTCTCTGGGTAAAGTCTTGAGCATCACTTTAGTGACTATAACACCTTTAACAAACATACCTTGCTTAGCTCCAGTTTTCATTGCAGCTTTAGGGCCAAACTGCATTTTTCAAATCTTTCTGTTTTGTTCTCTGTTCCTTATTATCAGAGTACACTTGGATAAAAGCTGCCAGCAATATCCATGCTAACTGCCTGAATGTTATGCTGCCTAGAAATTTCTTCTGCCAGATTTGGAAGTCCATTACCTTTAAATTCATTCTCACAAAAATTCTCAGGATGTGGGGGAAATGTAGATAACTTCTTAGCCAGAAGATAACACAAATGACTGACCTCTAGTCCAATTTACAATAGAGTCCTCCATTTGCTCTGAATCTCCATGAGCCCAGTCTTTATGGTCCACAGTCCTAGTGACATTCTGGTCTTCTGAGCTCCCACTGGAATTGTCCATTAAGTGTCACTTAGAACACTCTAAAATTTTTCCAGCTTGCATCTCTAAATTTTTTAAAATTCTTTCCCCCACAAACCAATTCCAATGGATTTTGAGCGATATGGTCAGTTTAGTCACAGCAATGACCCCACTGCTGGTGCCAATTTCTGTCGTAGACAGCTTTTATTGCTGCTGTGACCAAAAGACCTCACAAGAACAATTTTAGAGGAGGAAAAGTTTATTTGCTGCTCATGATTTCAGAGGTCTCAATACACAGATGGCTGACTCCATTGCTCTGCCCCGAGGTGAGGCAGGACATCATGGTGGAGGGAGTGGTGGGGGAAAACAGCTCAGGACATGATAATCAGGAAGCAGAGAGAGTGTTCCACTCACCAGGGACAAAATATATAACCTAAAGGCGAACTCCAATGACCCACTTCTTCCAGTCACACCCTACCTTCCTATCGTCACTACCCAGTGAACTGATTAGGTTATAGCTCTCATAATCTAGTGATTTCACTTTTAAACTTTCTTGCATTGTCTCACAATGAGCTTTGAGGGAACACCTTATATTTAAACCAGAACAGTTATAAAACTTCTAGAAAAAAAAAAAAAAAAACAGAAGAAAATCATCATTACATTGGGTTAGGCAAAGAATTCTTACACTGGGAACAAAAACATAAACTATAAGAGGAAAAAAATTAATAAAATCCCACACTGTATAGAAAGTTACAGTGAAGAAAATGAAAAGTAAAATAAAATACCGGGAGCAAATATTTATGGTATATGTGCAAAGTTCTTTTGTGCAAATTATATATAAAAATTTTTACACCTCAATAATATAAAGCTCCAGGCCCAGTGGTGTGTAGGTCTGTAATCCCAGTGGCTTGGGAGGCTGAGGCAGGAGGATCTCAAGCTTAAAGCCAGCCTCAGTAAAAATGAGGTGCTAAGCAACTCAGTGAGACCCTGTCTATAAATAAAATACAAAATAGGGCTGGGGATGTGGCCCAGTGGTCAAGTGCCCCTGAGTTCAATCCCCAGTACCTGCCCTCCCCACCAAATAAAATGGGACTTTTTTTTTTTTTTTTACAGATTTTTACACCAAGATGATATAGGAATGGCAATAACGTAAAAACATATTTTCCTGACTCTGCCATTCAATATGGAAGTATATATATATCCACACATATTCATATGGGAGTGTTCATAGTAGCTTTATTTATAATGGACAAACTAAATCTGTTAGCTTTTTGTGGCTGTGACCAAAATGCTTGATATGTAGGGTAGGAAAGATTTATTTTGGCTCATGGTTTCAGTCCGTGGTGGGCTGGCTCTGGTGCTCTGATCCTGATGTGAGGGAGAGCTCTGTGGCGGAGGAGTATGGCGGAAGTGATCAGCCAATGGCAGCTGGGATGGGGTGGGGTGGGGGGGGGGAGGACGAGAGAGAGGCTTAGGAAGGTGCCAGGCCGAAGATCAACCCTTCCTTCCAGGGCATGCCCGTGACCTACCTCATCCAACTAGGTTTCACCTCCCAATAGTGCATTCAGCTGTCAAATGGATTAATCCACTCACAGGTCAACACCCTCATGATCCAGTCCTTGCTTCAAAGCCCCACCTCTATACACATGAGACTTTGGGAGACATTCCAGGCCAAGCCATAACACTAAGAATAGTCCCAATGTGTACCAACAGCAGAGCACAGCCACAAAATGTAGTGAGGCCATGCAGTGAAATACCACCCAGGAATATAAAGGAATGTGCCACTGAGCGCGTAACAACGGGGGTGAATCCCAAGAGCGCTATGGAAAGCAGGAGGAGCCTGACACAGAAAGCATCGCATTGCATTGGTAAGAGAGTCTAGGACAGGCCCACCTGTAGGCGGTGGTGTGATGGTGAAGGAGCGCAGGGAGGGAACTTCTGGGGAGACGGCCTGTCTCGATGGTCTTTGTGGCTACATGACTACATATTTTCCAAAACTAATAAAACTGCGCGCTTGACATATATGTAAATAACACCACAATAAGCTTGGGGGAAAAAGATGATTAAAGCCAACAGAGGTTGTCAAAAGAAGTCTCAGGTATTCTGGTGCCTCATCGGTTAAGTAGGGTTCAGGAGAATTTACCCTCAGGCGAATGTGTTCTTTGTGTACGAAAGTGTTTCTGGAGTCAGTTAAAATCATCTAAGAGAGGAGCACTTTGGATCTTTTTATTTTTTTAAAAGTTGTTAGAATTTTTTTTTCAAATTTATCTTTTATTCTAAGTTGTTAGAAATGACAGTAGAATGCGTTACATTTCATATTACACTTATAGAGCACATGTTTACATATCTCTGGTTGTGTTCAAAGTATATTGACACCATTCATGACTTCATACATGCACTTAGGGTAATGATAGCCATCTCATTCTACCATCTTTTTTTTTTCCTTCACCCTTTTGCCCCCCTCCCTTCCTCTCCCCCCCATTAGCCATTCTAGTGTTTCCTCTAATCTTCCTATGCTCCCCATCCCAACCCCACTGTGAATCAGCCTCCTTATATCAGAGAAAACATCTGGCATTTGGCTTTTGGGGATTGGCTAACTTCACTTAGCATTGTATTCTCTAACTTCATCCATTTACTTGCCAATGCCATGATTATATTCTCTCTTATTGCTGAGTAATACTCCATTGTGTGTATATACCACATTTTCTTTATCCATTCATCTACTGAATGGCATCTGGGTTGGCTCCACAGTTTAGCTATTGTGAACTGTGCTGCTATAAACATTGATGTGGCTGTGTCTGGATCTTGATGTAGAGAACAGTAGGGTTCAGCCACCATCAGGAGGCTGAGGCAGGGAGGAGTGGTCTTCAGATGTGGAGATGCAGATCTCACCTCCTACAGTGTGGGAGTGGGGGATTCCTGGGGAACACCCACAGACACGTGGAGGTGCTGATGGTCTAATGTGGCACCAATGAGAGGTGATGCCGAGAACCCACTGTGTTTGTCTGGCAACGTTCAAGCAACTGGGAGGGATGACCACCTCTTTGTATTCTGTCTGCCAAATTCTGCACAAATTGGAATCACTGTCGGCAGCAGATTGGACTCTCACTGGCAAGGGACTCTGGGAAATGAAGTTTCCAGAACAGGGGCAGGGGTCCTGAGGGTCAGGGCAATGTCCACAGGCGCACATGGTTATTTGTGATTTCAGGAGGTGGGGGAGGAGGTTTCTGAGAAGGAGCTAGGGGGAGTGGGAGGCGGTGGGTGCAGAGGCAGGAGGCCCGTGTGACAGAAGCTGGGGTGTCCATGTCATGAGCGAGGGCCGGACATCCCAATGGAGACAGGTTGTGAGGGCCTTGAGGGCCACAGTCAAGGTCCAGTGGTGACGTGCAAGGGTAAGTCACGTGCGTAGACAACGACACTGGGAAGATGAATCAGACGGAAGGTCGAGGGGACTGAGCTGGAAACTTAGAAAGGGACAAGCGGGTCTCAGTGACTCTGTCCTGTCTGCAGGACTTGGATCCTAGATTTGGGTGATTCCCTGTCAGTCGTGGAGGCTGGTGACTTGATCAAAATAGTGTCATCCCCGCAACAGTGGCCAGGGCAGCTGTCACGCCCCCTTCTTCACTCTCTGGACTTACTGCCAGTCTGACAGGGTCTTGAACAAGGTCACAAGAAAATAGCATCTGCCCGATGAACTGCTGATGCGCAGTGTCTATTATCGTGGTTGACAAAATAAATCTGCTTTTATAGCCTATTTGCTTGTGAAGGTGGGAGCGCTTGGAGATTACATTTGGGTCCATTTTTCTGTCAACCTTTAAGCGGTGACGCGTGAGTGCTGCAGGGATTGGTGTTTTCCATATCAGGTCTCTGGTTCTGGCGAGTCCGTCCATCTGTCAGCCTGTCCATCACGCCCAGCTCGGCAGGACAGTGCCGTCCCTTTGGGATAGCATGGGAAGAAGGGCAGAAGGTCTGCATTTCCTGGTGACGGTGACGCGGAACTGAGGCTGGCAGCTGGCTTGCCCGCCTCTTTATGGGAACGGCTGCAGAGGTTGACATGAGGGGACTTGGATCTGTTCTCCGCAGGTGTCCCCTGCACCCAGGTGTGCTCCAGATTGTCCCTCAGTCTACCTTGCAAAAAAATGGCTTTACTTATTAAAATACGGCTGAATACCACCCCCACCTCCCCCCAAGCCATAGATCCAAGAGGGTTTTGCCCCTGGCTCAGAGGCCCAACAACTGTCTTACTCACGAGGCTCCTTGGTGACCTTTCATTTGACTATTAAAAGGTGCTGTGGTGCCGGGCACGGTGGCGCACGCCTGTAATCCAGCACTTGGGAGGCTGAGGCAGGAGGGAGCTGCCCCAGCAGTGGCAAGGCACTTAGCAAGTCAGTGAGACCCTGTCTCTAATAAAAATAGAAAAAAGCGCTGGGGATGTGGCCCAGTGGTTGAGTGCCCCCAAGTTCACTCCCTGGTACCAAAAAAAAAAAAAAAAAAAAAGTGCTGTGATGGCGCTGGGGCTGTGGCTCAGTGGTCGGGAAAGTTAGCCAACCCATGCTAAGGGCATCACCCTTTACGACTGCCACGGCAGCCCAAGATGCTGAAACCAGTTGTGAATTTGGGGTCACCCTCACTTCAGATCAGCTGGCTATGAATTTGGAGTCCCCACAATCCCTTTTGAGTTCAATAATTCACTAGAAGAACTCACAGAATTCAGGAAAGTGCTCCACTTACGACCAGTTTTATTATACCGAAGGGTTACAAGTTATAGCCCAGGGGAGGGACCTGGGGAAGCCCAGGAACATCCTGTCTCCCTCCCAGCACTGTGGGACGATGGCGGAGCATGGCACCAGGGGGCTCGCCGGAGCTCGAGAGCCTGGATTTGCTGGGGTTTCTTCGCCTTGGCGTGGAGGCGCTGACTGCTTCGTTGCTTACGTGATTCACCTGAGCTCTGGTGACCGTTCCCTCCGGAGACTGGCTGACGTCCAGTGGCTCAAAGCTCCGACCCTCTAATTACATGGCTGGGCTTTCTGGTGCACCCAGCCCCCTCCCTGAGACCACTGGTGTGACTGTCCCCTGCTGAATGCCTGGGTAGCGTCAGCCCTCAGCTGCGGGCCCAGAGGCTCACAAAAGCCAGCCCTCTGTCTGGGTAGAAGGGATGGAAGAGGGGGGACAGAAAGGGCGTGGACTGTCCAGGACAGAGGGTGGGTCCTGCACTAAGGGCGGGCTCGGAGACAGGTTGAGTACAGCGAGGCTGACGTTTCTGCCACGTTGGATTCAGGGAAGGCACTAAAATTTCAGCCAGGAGGATTTTCAGGAAAAGTAGTCTAAAACTTGAAAACAGGCAAAAGCGGTTTCATGCCCTTGGACTGTGATGCCCAACCATTTTCAAAAGAGCCCACCCAAAGGTCATCGGACTCTCTTGGGTGAGGTCGCTGTGCGGGACCAACAGCTGGTTAACAACCCTGTAAAGTTAAAGGTTACCTTGTAGCGGACTGAAGAAGTGTTCTGATTTTTTCTTCTTTTTCTTTTCTCACTAGTAGCAAAGATAACCTCAGAGGTTGGGGTTTGATTGACTTGAAGGACCTGCCGATCTTTCTAAAACCACCACTCAGCGATCTCACTTCCTCTTCCCTCCTCTGCTCAGGTCTCCTCCTTCCCATTTCCTCTTCCATCTTGGCCTTCTCCTGGCCTTCCCCTGGCTGCTCACTACCATCTCCACTGGTGATCCTCACGGTGTCCTGAATGGGTGAGGCCGTGTGTCCCCAGCCCCAGAACACAGCAGGTGTATTTAAATAGTAACCTTCGATTTCTACCAGCAGAGTCAAAAATGACGCCCAAGTGGGCAGTGGGTTCATGAGCCCCTTGGTCTTATTCCCTGGCAGGGGCAATCTATCTACGTGTCCTTAACTGTTCCTGCAGATCAGGGCAAAGTAAAAGCACGGAGGGGAGGAATAAATGATGGGCTGGAGGAAAATACACGCAGGGCCTCTGCAATAGCATCTGGATCAGGTGCTAGGTTCTAGTCTACATAATGTATGTTTTATTATTAAATAGCCCATAATAATATAATAGGGCAATAAATACTGATGAAAGTGTTCCCGGTGAGTAATTTCTTTTGGAATAATTACTATTTGATTATGGAATGATTTGGCTTTGAATTTACACCGGCGCTTAATGTGTTCCCGTTAACTTAATATTCTCCCCATGGTAAGTGCGGGCCCAATCCCAGACGATGATGAATGCGAGTACGGAGGGAACTTCATTACAGCTCCTGTGTGGGGCCACTCCATACTGTGGCCTGCAGCTGCCACCTCAGTCCAGAGCGAGCCTCGCTGATGTGGGGGCGCTGCCTGGTCTGGCTGGGCCCGGGGTGGAGGGAAGAGGTCCAGGTGGGTGAGCCCAGGTGGTTCCGTCTGCCTCTTGCCTTTCTTGGTGCCTGTAGTCATCTAAACTGCTTCTCTAAGAGCCAACTCTGTGCCAGGCACTGTTCAAGGACAGTGTTAAAAGAAGAAACCCCACAAAACCAGAGTCTCCAAGGCGTGAGAGTCTTGGGGGAGCATGGGCATTCTGTCTACAACAGGGCTGGATGCCACCAGTGGTGCCTTTGCGGTGGACAAGGCGCTCCAGGGCGGAGACCTCAACTGATCTCTGCAGAGGAGACAGGTCTCCTAGGGAGAGGGAGCCAGTGAGCCCAGGGCCCTGCAGAGCTGGGCGGTTCCCTGGTGCTCCTCTGAGGAGAGCGGACGTCTCGCGTCAGCCCTGTGAGTTGACGAGATCTGCCTCCAGGCCAGGGGGAAGTTCAGAGAGAGCCCCCAGGTCCCTGGGAAGACACTCTCGGTGGGGAGGGTCTGCAGCCGAGGAAGGACTTACCAGCAGCTTCCTGACTCAGCTGCTCTGCAGGAGGAGGGCTCAGGGACCTTTCTCTCTGTCCCCTGGTACCTGCTGCAACCAGACCATTCTTCTGCCAGCTCAGAGACGTCCTAGGCAGGCACCTTAGGGGTGGCAGGGTCATGTTAGGGCTGCCTGGAGTTGTTGGGTACTGTTAGAGTTTGTTGAGCCTTTTACGCTGGGGTGGGATGTGGTGGGGTCATCTGTGCTGAGTCCGTGGCGTTTATCTGCCAAGGCTGAGGCCTAGGTGAAGAGGGGCTCAGAGGCCCCCGACTAGCGTTGATCAAGGAAGTCTTTGTCATCCTCGTTAACGTGAGGTGGGACCTGCTTCCTCTCTGCTGTCGGACGGCTTTCCATGACTGTGAAAAACCCCCAGGGTGGATCGGCTCATAAAGAGGAAGGTTCATTCTGGTTCCGTTTTGGAGGTTCCAGACCAGGACCAACCGGTTGGCCCAGTGCTTTTGGGCCTATGGTGAAGCAGGACGTCATGGTGCGAGCACGTGGCAGAGGAAAATGCTCACCTCTTGGTGACAAAGAGAGAGGGGAGGTGTTGCTGCCTGTCGTACAGCCACAAACCGCCGCGGGAGAAAAACTCGGAGGCAGAATGAAGATTCTTCTACTTTTACTTCTACTTTCTTAGTGAGAGCTTAGAGAGAGAAAGAAAGATTTCTTAGAGCTTTCTTCTTTAGCTTAGAGAGAGCTTAAAGAAAGAAAGATTTCTTCTTTACTTCTAGAGAGAGCTAGCTTTCTTCTTTCTTATTTAGAGAGAGAGAGAGAGAGAGAGAGAGAGAGAGAGAGAGAGAGAGCTTGAGAGAAAGAGAGATTAGATAGATTCTTTCTTCTTTCTTCTTCGGCAGCCTCGGCCTGACTCTGACCAGCAATTACTTCTTCCATCTGGTTTCTCTTCTGTCCGAACTCTTAACCGCTCTACTCTTATTTCTTCTTCTGACTACGTTCTGGCCGCTCTGACTCTTTTCTTCTCCGACCTGAACTCTTCTTCCGACCGACTGAGTGACTGCACGACTGACTGAATGAATTTCTTCCTTCTCCTGACTCCGACCGCTTTCACCGGGTTATATACCTTTAGCTTTCCGGGTGCATCACGTGCATTTACAGGTGCGTCACGTGCATACTTATTATCAGGTGGAACTTATGGCTTCCAGCTAGCCGCAATAGCCCTTCCTAATTGGGGCTCCTTCAGGGAGGGGCTTAGGGTCCCCTTCCGGGGCACACCCCCGTGACCTAACTTCCTCCCACTGGGCCGCACCTCTAAGGGTCCCACCACTCCCAGCGGCACCACAGGCTGGGGAGCAGCCTCAGCATGGGGCCCTTAGGGGACATGTATCCTGACCATGGCGTGAACACATCCTCCTCTCTCTCCCTCCGCCCAGCAGCCTCCCCGAAACCTCTCCAGTCACTGGGCGGAGCAGGGGACAGAGTTCTGCACCATGGTTCCAAGTCCTGGCCCAGGCAATCACTGCATTCTCTCAGACTGAAGACAGATTTGTCCAGCAGGGCTTCACGGTGGGGCTGACACTGACCAGGATGTCAGGGAAACTCAGGGGACATTCCTGGTTGTCACAGGAGGCATCACCATGGCCATTAAGAGGACGAATCCAGGAATGCCTTCCCACAGCAAGGAACAGGATTGTCCAAGAAACTGTCATTCTTGCTCAATTTGCCTTTAGGATCTCACTAATAAAGGTGAGAATTTTGCTGATCGTTTGCATATAAACATGGTGCTTCTCACATGGTTTTTAAATATTTTTTATCAGTGCATTATATGCATGCATAGTAGTGGTGTTCGCTCCATTTCAGTCTCCATTACTTCCTCCTGCTGTCCCCTCCCCTACCTCCCCCTCCTCTACTATTGCCCCACCTATTCATTGCTTTTATAAATTGGTACTTTGTCGGGGTACATAAAGGGCACCCCTACACCTACACACATGGAATTCACTGTGAGCATCCGCTCACGCACACGGCATGGTTTAGTGAACCTCTGTCCACGGGTCATCCCCTCCCCGGCCCCCTCTCTGCTCCACTGTGTCCCCTCTGTTTCCATGTGTCCCTGCCCCCTTCCCTAGTTTTGCTCTGGCTTCCACATAGGAGAGAAAACATTTGGCCCCGACTCTCTGAGACTGGCTTCTTTCACTCTGCACGATAATCTCCAGTTCCAGCCTTTCCCTGAATAATGCCATCGTTTCTTTCTTTTTCATGGCTGGGAACTCCATTGTGTGTATGTGCCCCATTTCCCTTATACATTTGTCATTTAACAGACATCTGAGCTGGTTCTACAACTTGGCTATTGCAAACTGAGCTGCTATAAACATTGCTGTGCCTGTATCACTAGAGTATGTTGATTTTAGCTCTTTTGGAGTAATATCAAGGAGTGGGATATTTGAGTCATATGGGATTCCATTCCTAGTCCTTTTGAAGAATCTCCATACTGCCTTCCAAAGTGGTTGCACTAATTTGCAGTCCCATCAATGATGTATGAGTTACCTTTATTCCCACATCCTCACCAGCAGTTATTGTTATTTGTAGTCTTAATGATTGCCATTCTTATAGGAGTTGGATGAAATCTCAATGTGGGGCTGGGGTTGTAGCTCAGTGGTGGATCCTCAGCACCACAAAAAAAAATAAATAAATAAACAACCAACCAAATAAATAAAGGTATTGTGTCCATCTACAACTAAAAAACAAACAAAAATAAATAAATAAATAAATAAATAAATAAGAAAAGACAATCACATTAAAAAAAAAATCTCAATGTAGTTTGTTTTGTTTGTTTTTTTTTTGGTGCCGGGGATTGAACTCAGGGGCACTGGACCACTGAGTCACATCCCCAGCCCTTTTTTGTATTTTATTTAGAGACAGGGTCTCACTGAGTTGCTAAGTGCCTCGCCATTGCTGAGGCTGGCTTTGAAGTCATGATCCTCCTGCCTCAGCCTCTCAAGCCCCTGGGATTACGTGAGCCACTGTGCTCCCGCTCAATGTAGTTTTGATTTGCATTTCTCTGATTGCCTGGGATGTTGAACATATTTCCACATATTTCCATATTTGTTGACCAATTGCATGTCTTCTTTAAAAAAATATCTGTTTTTAATCTTTTTGCCCATTTATTGATTTTTTTTTTTGGTGTTTTTTTTCGGGTTCTTTTTATATTCTGGATATTAATCCCCTGTTGAAATAATAGCTGGGAAAGATTGTCTCTCATTCTGTCAACTCTCTTTTTATGCTCTTGTTTTCTTTGTGGCAGAAGATTTTTAATTTGAAGCCATACCACTTATAGGTCCTTGGTTTTATTTCTTGGCATTAGGGATCTTGTTAAGGAAGTCAGTACCTGGGCCAGTATGCTGGATTGTTGACCCTATGTTTTCTCCTAGCAGTGGCAAAGTTTCTGGTCTAATTCCTAGGTCTTTGATCCACTGTGAGTTGACTTTTGCTAAGGGTGAGAGGTAAGGATCTAGTTTCATTCTTCTACATATGGATATCTACCTTTCCCAGCACCGATTGTTAAAAAGACTGTTTTCTCAATGTATGTTTCTGGCACCTTTGTTGAGTATCAGATGACTAAATCTATGTGGGTTTGTCTCTGTCTTCTATTGTATTCCGTTGTTCTTCAGGTCTATTTTGATACTAATACCATGCTGTTTTTGTTACTATAACTCTATAGTATAATTTGAGATCAGGTATTGTGATGCCTTCAGTATCACTCTTCTTGCTGAGTCTATTCTAGGTCTTTTATTCTTACAAATAAATTTCAGGTCTGATTTTTTCTAGGTCTATGAAGAACATCATTGGTATTTTGATGGGGATGGCATTGAATCTGTATGATGCTTTTTTTTTTTTTTTTTTTTTTTTGAGGGGGTATTAGGGATTTAACCTAGGGGCGATTACCACAGAGCTACATTTCCAGCCCTTTTTATTTTGAAGCAGGGTCTCACGAAGTTGTTTAGGGCCCTGCTAAGTTGCAGAGTCTGTCCTTGAACTTGTAATCCTCCCGTCTCAGGCTTCTGAGCCTCTTGGATTATAGGCATGCAATAACATGCCTAGCAAATACTGCCATCTTCTGAGGTCTTCCTCAACATCTTCAGTGTTCCACAGTTTTTTACTGTGGAGGTCTTTTATCTCTGTTGCTGCCTGCAGCAATGATACCGCGGGAAAGAATTCGGAGGCAGACTGGAAACGAGTAGGTTCTTTATTCTGCTATCTCTTCTGATTTCTCTCTCCAACTCCAACAACAACCCCTCAACAACTCCAACCCTTCCTGCTTAAATACTCTTCACCTTAACAAGTATACACGTGTCACAAGCTCAACTTACAGGTGCGTCACACAGTGTTCCGGGCACAGAAAGATTCTTAGTAGATTACAATAAGGTCAGGAGGAAACAATTAAACGTCTCCTCTTTTGCTCTCAGCCAGCCGCCATCTTAGCTACCTCCTCATTAAGGCTCTTACATACCTCCTTGGTTAGACTTATTCCCATTTTTTAAAAAAAATATTAAGGTTAATGCAAACAGGATAGTTTCCCTGATTTCTTTCTCAGCAGGTTCATTATTAGAGTAGAGGATAGCTATTGATTAATGAGTATTGATCTTGAATCCTGCTACATTGCTGGATTTGTTTATTAGTTCTAGAAGTCTTCTGGTGTGTTTTTTGGGTCTTCTAGATACAGAATCATGTCATCAGCAAACAGAGATAATTTGACTTCTTCTTTTCCTATTTGTATCCCTTAATCTCCTTCTCTTGTCCAATTTCTCTGGCTATAGTTTCAACAATTTACACGAATAAGACTCTTGAATGAGAGTGGTGGGAGTGGACATCCTTATCTTGTTCCAGATTTCAGAGGAAACGCTTTCAGTTTTCTTCATTCAGTCATGATGTTCACTTTGGCTCCATCATGTATAGCCTTTAGAATGCTGAGGCAAGTTCCTCCTATGCCTAGTTTCTATGGTGTTTTTAAGATGAATGGATGCTAAATTTTGTCAAAGGCTTTTTCTGTAACTACTGAAATGATCATGTGATTCTTGCCCTTAATTCTATTTATGTGGTGAATCCTATTTACTGATTTGAATATGTTGAACCAGCCTTGCATCTCTGGAATGAAACTCCCTTGATCCTGGTGTACTATTTTCTTGATGTGTTTTTGAATGCAGTTTGCTAATATTTTGTGGAGGATTTTTGCATCTACGTTCATCAGGGACATTGGTCTGTCATTTTCTTTCCTTGATGAGTCTGGTTTTGGTATTAGGGTGACACTGGCTTCACAGGCTGAGGGTGTTCCCATCTTACCAGGCGCGTCTGCTCCCATTTGTGTGATGTAAATTAAAGCAGCACCCATGGGGTCGATGGGGTCGATGGGGTCGTCTTAACCCATGTGACTCTCAGGAGCGCTGGGCAACCACTGGTTAGCAAAGGCTCCTTAAGGGCAGGGAAGCAGGTTTCCCAGAGGCCCCCTGGGCTAGGGCTGGACCATTTAGAGGCAGGATTGCAGGCGAGGCGTGCAGCGTCATGGGCCAGGGCTTGACTGCTTGGGAGTGAGGATCCCTGGGAACTTGGGCTGTGGCTGTTGGTCATCTAGTATGGAAAGATGCCAATCCTTCACCAGCAGGCTGGATGTCCAGGGGCTGCAGGTGATTCTAAGGCTGGTCTGGAACCTGCAGCCTAGCCCCAAGTGCTCCAGAGAAGCCAGGTTGAGAGGCGGGCTGTGCCGCCGTGAATTCCAGGCATCCTTACGGGGACCTCATTGGCTAAACCCGACCTATGTCCAGGTGTCGCTGGTTGCTCCAACATGCTGACCGGCTGGCCCCTGCCCCTGTGCCATCTCTGCCTGTGACTTCTGCAGCCTTAGCTCACTGCCAGGTGTTGATTTATGATGTTATTAAAATGTGACCAAGGGGTGTACTGGACAATGAACTGCTCTCACTACTGGCCACCTACACCAGCATGGCGGCTGCCAACGGTGTGGAAAACACAGATCAAGCAGTGTTGAGCAGGACTGGAGCCCTGGGCCTCAGGTGGTGGCCATGCACCTGTCGTGGGGGGTGATCCCAGGCTGCCCAGCTCTGCAGCGCCCGGCGTTGCTCAGCTCAGTCCCAAACTAGGTTTCCACCTCTCCAACTGAGCTCTGTGTCCAATTAGATCATAGACATCGAGACCGCAAGACACAGCCCTGACCACTCACCATGCAGGAAGCAGATGGGAGACATCTTCAGAGAAATCTTTCTTTAGCTAAATACCCAAAGATAGTTATTTATTTTTTGCCTGGTTTGCTATATTTCATTTGCTCTTTACTCTTTAATTGGCTCTGACTCCAGCCTGTGGTCTGCAGTGTGCCTCTGGTCAGCTGACCACCATTACCCGAGGTGAGACTGGTGGAGGAACAGGCTGGAGAAAACCCGCGGCCCACCAGGATGTAAACGGCCCCACCTGTCCCCTGGACTGTACCCAAGTGTCTCTGGGGACAACTGGAAATGGTTTTGCCTCTTGTTGGCCTCATTCCTCCATGTTCAACCTCTCTCTAGATTTTTTTTTTTTTTACTGTAATAAACTACAGATACCATGATCGCTATAATTAACAAGAATTCACCACGTTACCCACGTTCAAGTGCGGAGGTCAGGATTGGTACACATCTAGCATCGTGCAGCAGCATTAGCTTCCATCTCCAGGATTTTGTCACCTAAAAACTGAAACCCTGGCCTGTTAGACGTCAACTCCCATCCTCTCCTCCCCCCACCCTGGACCTCAGGTTAGTGGAATCACATGATAACTGTCCTCTGGGGCTGGCTCATTTCATTAGCAGAATGTCCTCAGGCCCAATCATGCTGTGTGTAGCATGTGTCAGAATGTCCTTCCTTTTTAAGGCTGAATAATATTCCATTATAGAAGTGGACCGTGTTTTGTTTATATGCTCATCTGTTGGTCCGCACTCGCCTTGCCCCCGCCCGTTGGCTGTTGCGACTAATGCTACCTCATCCAGCTTTGATTGTTTGAAAGCACACCTGCCACAGCGAGACCTTTTAAAATACACTGACTTTGCCCCACGGATTCTATGTTATCTTTGGGTCCTTAAATACACACCTTCTGCCCAGGCACCTGGGCATCAGCCTGTGAAGGCCTCACCATCAGCCGGCTCCTGTTCTACCACGGTGTGGAAGATTCCCATCCTGCTGTGCCCATGCTGCTGTCCCCTCCTGCTGGTGCGCACTTGGCTTTTGTCTCATCTCCAAAACTGCACCCAAGCCCTAGGTCCATCCGCCAAGATCTGCTTGGCTTCTGGTTCCTGACGGTTCCCCTGGATGAGCTTCTGAAGAGTCCAGCCCCCTCGTCCTCCCAGGAAGCCGGCACTCCGGACAGTCAAGGCTGAGCTCACAGAAGGCTTCAGTATTGATATTAAATAAAACTTACAATAAAGCTAATCAAACACATCATTAATTACATGCACCATGGTTATTATGCTGCTTGGTAATCAGGCATGACTGATAAGCAGCTCATAAGTGACTGTAATTAGTTTTACTTTGATGCAGGCTACCCAGGCTTCTCTGGAGTCAGTGGGAAGCACTCGGTGTAGGTGCATGGGAACACATGTGTGTATGTGTGTTGGTGGGAGAGAGGACAGGAAGGGGTCAGTTGAAAGGTCATGAGTGGAGGCATAGATGGGAGCAGAGTTGTGCCCGCTGCCTTGAACTCTAACAGTGGCTGGGGCGGGAAGCGTCCTCCTGAGACCCAGCTTCAACTGTGTCCCTGCACTCCCCCCACCCACACCTCCTCCCTGCTTGTGCATTTCTAGAGAATCTTCTGATCTTTCTTTTATTTATTTTTCCTTCCCTCCCTTGACGTGGAGAGAGTTGGGTGGGGGCTGTAAAGGCAGATAGTACCTGCTGAATGTTACGATAAAAGGAAGATGGTTTAAAATTTGCTCTGTGCAGCTGCCTGGAATTCTGTCCTTTGACATACCTGGTCAACTCCTCTGATGGTTTTATCAGGTAAAGCATTGAAACCTATTGGTTAAGCCTCTTATAGTAACTAGAGATTCTTGTTCTTGCCCGTCTAATAAATGACTAAGCCTTTGGTGTGCTGTGTATTGCAGGATTCTGCTCTCTGTTGGAAACGGTGGGTGCTGAGAGTTAACCAGAGGGACATCAGGTCAACGCAGCAGACTGAGCTGACTCACGAAATACCTTCATCCTTTCCAACGCCTGGAGACAACAGGTAGATCAAACAGAGCAATGACTACAACAATAGCAACAAAGCTGCACACAGAGAGCCGAGCTTGACATCAAGAATGAGAAACCTCCAGATTCCGGACAAAAAGAGGAAACAGTGTTGGGATGTGGCTTGACGCCAGGTGGGAGGGGGATGGATCTCAGCACCTGTGCAGACAGGAAGTGGGAGTGAGGGTGTGTCGGGGGGAGGGCCAGTGTCAGTGTGCAATGTGCAAGCTGCGTAAAGGGGAGGTCACTGAGCTGCCCAAGGTGAAGTCACAGGGCTTTTGTCACGGGAA
This sequence comes from Tamias sibiricus, assembly GCA_025594165.1. NCBI lineage: Eukaryota > Metazoa > Chordata > Mammalia > Rodentia > Sciuridae > Tamias > Tamias sibiricus. Next base: position 134,315,963 of record CM046664.1, on the reverse strand, counting down.
AGCTGTGGGGAAGTGTGACATTGGTGGGATCCAGGGTAGGAAAGAAACTCTGTCCTTCACTGTGATCTATAGCTGTGGGGCTCTGGACTCAAGCTAGCACAGTGAGCAAGTCACAAGAACTGGTCCTGGTTGGTAAGACCCGGACGCACACTGCAAGAGCAGACCTGCCTTCCTCTGTACGGGGCCTCCACACACAGAACAGTCAGATGCCAAGTGAAGGGCAAAAATCACACCAGAGACAACCGTAAGGCCAAGAGATTTATTCACCAGCCTTTATGGCTGGTCGGAGGTAGAAGAAGTACAGGGGGAGAGGAGTCAGGGAGAGGGGAGTGTGCAGGCTTGAAGTGGGGCTGGAGGGGCCGAGGGAGGGGGAGAGGTTTCAGGTAGAGTTCGGTATGGGGGTGGCTCGTCTGCCAGATGGAAATCAAGAAAGGAGGGGGATGGTAGGGGAGCAGCTGGTTGACAGGCTGGGAGGATATTTTGGGGGCTGCAGCAGGTACAGAGTGAGGGATTCGAATGGAGGAGGGAGAAGGCCTGAACATACGGAATCTCTCTCCTCCTCCTCCTCCTCCTCCTCCTTCATCCCTCCTGGCTGACCCACTCCCATCCCTCCTGGTCAACTACCCTCTGATCACTCTCATCTTCACTCTCATCCTCGATCTCTTCTTCGGTTTCACAATCACTCACTTTTTGTTGCTCTTGTACCCACTCCCATCCCTCCCAGCCGACTCCCCTCTACAATGCCTCTTAAACAACCTAGCCATCTTGGCCTAACTCCCGAAAAGACTTATCAAGTTTTCCACTCAAGATTGACCCACATTCCCCTTAGAGAACCAAAACAAATGGCCTGCTTCTGGGTCCCTGGATCCCCCTATTCGACTTCTGCAAGCGATCAAAAAGAATGGATAGAGATTCCATATATCCAGGCCTTCTCCCTCCTCTGTTTGAATCCCTCACTCTGTACCCGCTGCAACCCCAAAATATTCTCCCAGCCTGTCAACCGGCTGCTCCCCTACCATCCCCCTCCTTTCTTGATTTCCATCTGGCAGACGAGCCACCCCCATGCCGAACTCTACCTGAAACCTCTCCCCCTCCCTCAGCCCCTCCAGCCCCACTTCAAGCTTGCACACTTCCCTCTCCCTGACTCCTCTCTCCCACCAGAGCTTGCACACTCCTCTCTCCCTGACTCCTCTCTCTCCGTACTTCTACCTCTGACCAGCCGTATAGGCTGGTGAATAAATCTCTTGGCCTTACAGTTGTCTCCGGTGTGATTTTTTTGCCCTTCAACAAGTGTGGTTTAAACAAATTGTTAAAAACAAGTTGGGAAAGAACCACTTCTTAGGAAGATCCAGCAGGCACTGGTGAAGATCTGTCCCCTAGGAAGTGGGGCTAAGAGAAACTTTACAATACACACTTAAAATTGTTAAAATAAATCAATAAAAACTCCAAGCAAGAACATGAAGTCATAAAACATAATAGGTTTATTTAAAAAGTAACCAAAAGGAATTCTAGAAACAAAAAATCTTAATGTTCCATGTGTTCAGTAGACTAGGAGACAGTAAGAATAAATGATGAATAGTAAAGAACTGAGGAGAAAATGTGTAAATAAGCAGAGAGATCTGAGGAAAGCATCTATAATGTAGCACAGATAGATAAAAGGCAACAAACATGAAAAGTGAAGGATACAATGAAAAAATGCAACATATGTCTCATAGGATGTCCATGGTATGAATGGAAAAAATGGCAATGAATGGACAAGAAATATTTGAAAATATGATTGCTGAGCATTTTCCAGAATTAAAGAAAAAAAAAATTTCAATATCTCTATGTGATGGATGAAGCACACAGAGTTCAGAATGGAATAAAAAAAGAACAATCCACATCTAAGTGTATCATAGTAAAATTGTAGATCATCAAAGAAAAAAGTTGACAGGCATTCTATGGAGGAAAAATAATTAGACTGTAAGCAGAATTTGTATCAGCAACAATGGGTGCAAGAAAATAATACTCTGTGTGGCTGAATGATAGCGTCTTTCAGTTAGAATTTTATACTTAGCTAAACTATCATTCAAGAGTGGGATCAAATGAGGATATTTTCAGGTGTGTAAACAACAGTTTGCTTTTCATAAATTCTTGTGGAAAAATACAACAGGTTGTACTTCATTGAGATGCAGCGATCCATGAGGAAGAAAACGGGGGTGCCCCAAGGCAACCTGAGTAAGAGAAATGCTGAATATATAGAAAATCATTAAGTATCTATTTTTTAAGAAAAAAAATAATTGGGAACTAAAAATTTAGGATTAAAATATTTTTAAAGATCATGGTAGGTAATAAGCAGCAGATTAAAAATGAGTAATAAGGCATTTATATTTCGGGGGAAGCTAGGTGTGTTGCTTAGTTTTAGACTGCTAAGTATGCATGCTAAGTGGGTAAAGAAACCAATAACAGGATAAAAATAAAATGTATCTTTTTTCTCATCTTCTAAACTAGTAAAGGATCAAAAGAAAAGGACAACTTAGGGTAAGAATAGAGGGGAAAAAAGGAAGTGTAGTACTAATATGTCCAAATAGTCAATACTTACAATACAACAGAAAGATTTAATTCACTTATAAAGGACATTAGTATGGTGTATTATTAGATAGCAATTGACAGCTATGACCCATCAACGTGTATAAAGTTTTAGAGTATATGCACAGTTGATAAAATTAGTGTAACTTCAAAAATCACATGAAATATTACATGCAATAAAAATATGAGAAACAGACTAGCAAGATACACACAAATCCGTCACAGTAATTACTGCCAGCGAGGGAGCAAGAGTAACAAGATGGGAGAGAGCAGAAGATAATTCTAAATGTACCCATAGTGTTCTTTACAAAAAACAGTCTGGAGAAAACAATGCAAAAGCTAATTAGCTTAATTAATCCTTGATTTTTTTTTCTTTCCTATGTGCCAGTGTGTTCTTCTCAGGCTATTTTTTCATTGAGCTAAATCACACATCTCCAAAGCCTGCCTGGTCGGGTGAGTTCAATGGTGGGCCTGGGGTGGTCTGGGGAGAGGGGTGGTCAGTGGCATGGTGGGGAGTGAGGGGTGGATGGAGGGAGCTGGGGCCAGGGGCGGCCACAGAGGGCCTTGGTAAGCACTCAGCTCTGTCCCCTTAGGTGCTGCAGTGGGTGGCAGGGTGGCTTCTCTCCACCGCGTGGTTTCTCGGGGAACTTTTGTCCGGTTCTGTGGGGAAGGTTTGATGGGGCGAGAAGGACAGGGTGGCCATTTCCCCAGCGGCGGGGTTGGGGCACCTGTGGGTCCTCGGGCGGCCCAGCCCTGCAGCTCCCGGCCCTCGGCCCTCGTGGAGAGGCTGGTCCCTCCTGCGGCTAGACGGGGTCACAGGAGGGAGGTGCCCGTATAGCAGGGGCCCAGCAGGAAGCAGGTTCTTCAACCGAGGCCTAACTGGCACCCTGTTGCCGAGATGGCCTGTCTCCAGAGGGACAGGGACGGCTGGCTTCCCATCCGCCTTCCCCCAGCACCTTCTCCATTGTCTGGCCACGGCTTGGAGGGGTGGTTCTGGCCCAAGTGGGAGGCGCCGGGGCAACCAGCAGTCAGCAGGGAGGGTTCTGGGCCAGTGGCCTCCCCTCAGTCACCTGCTGTGTGACCTGGGACCAGTCGCTTGGCCTCGCTGGACCCCTCCCCTCATCTGTGGGACAGCCGGAAGCACCCTCCACAGCGTGGCTTGGGACCCGAGTGCTTCCCGCGGTGACTCCTGGCTGATTTCTAGGTGCCGGGTGGGGAGTGAGGAGCCGGTCACCCCCAGGGCCCTGGGAGGCGCTCACTGTGCACCCTCGCTCCCCGGCCTGCTGGGCCCCGCTGTGGCCTAGTGTGCTCCTGGCGCTCTCACGAGGGCTCCGGACGACCTGGAGGCCAGGACTGGACTCTTCAGGGAAGCAGGGGTGGGCCAGCATGAGCCAGGAAGGGGGACCGCAGAGCCCTTTCTAAGCCCGGGCGAGGCGGGGAGGTGGTGTTGATCAAAGGCAGAGAGTCCAGCCTGGTGGGAAAGTTCTAGAGAGCCAGAGTACAGCGCAGCGAGGACAGTAGCTCTCAGTGTCCTTGCCACACAGGCACAGTAAGTGGCTAAGGTGACGGACGTGCTGATTAGCTAGGCTTAATCATCTTGCCACACGTGCCCGTGTCTTGTGACACACGACAGACTCAGACGGTTTAAATTTGTCAATTACACATCGATAAAGCCGGGGGGGGGGGGGGGGGACAGAATGGATCAGGTGCTTCTAGACTGGTCCGGAGCCAGCTCTTCCTTCTAACTTGACATTCACCCTTCAGAAATGTGCCACGAGGCAATTATTTCTGCCCACATCATGCTGGTTTAAAGAAACAACATAATCAACAAACAAATCATTCTAGAACTTAAAAGTGAACATCACTGGACAAAAGCCAAGTCTGAGGACAGAGCTGCGAGGGGGTGATGTAATGGTGGCGAGGAGGCCAAGTTCCCCTAAGGCCCCCACCTCTCTGGGTCAGGAGTCATCTTAGTGAGCAGCGCTGTGTGACTGCAGGAGCCCTGCAGCTCCGGGTGCCAGGGAGGAGATTTAGAGAAAGCCCTGTGGGGACGCCTGGTGACGGCCTCCGTGTCCTGCGCTTGGCTGGGCATGGCCCTGGGTAACTGGCATTGGATATCTGCAGGGGTGGCCGCGTCTGCCTCATGTTGTTCTGTCTGAGCATCTGACGAAACGCACCCGGGGAGCCAAACCCAGGGCGGCCTCTGTTGCTTCCTTTGTTGGGGGACGCCAGGTGGATGGCAATTCTCCTCTCGGCAGCCACAGCTGCTTTGTTTTCCCCACGTATTAAAACTTCTCGTCTGAGAAGCTGTGGATGGAGAGGAGAGGGCGGGGAGAGCAGGGGCTCTGTGTGTGGGGGGGCTGGCATGGCATGGGCCCCACCTCTTTGAGCTGCTCGACCTTGAGCTGCTTTTCTTTACTGTAGGGGAGGGGACACTCCTCCCTAGCTGTGGCATTGTGGTGAGAATTAAATGAAAAGCCTACGTGAAGCGCAGGCCTGGCCCGCAGAGGGGATGGGGGACCTTGTTTTCCTCTTCCATTTTGTTGTGTTTTCCTACTTCCTTGGGCCTTTCTTACATGGCCCCCGGTCTCCGTTTCCCTTCCTGTGCAGCTAAATCCAGCCACTCCTTGCATCGGAGACCCTTCACGCACCCAAAGCTCAAAAGCTTTCCCTTCCAGGCCCTGTGTTCTGAAAGCCCTTCCCTCCAGCCAGACATTCTTCTCCATCCTTCTCTGCATTTCCTTTTTTTTTTAAATTTATTTTTTATTTGTTATTTTTAGATATACATGATAGTACAGTATATTTTGACGTATTATACATGCATGGAGTATAACTTATTCTAATTAGGATCCCATTCTTGCACTTGTACATGATGTAGAATTTCGCTGGTCATGTGTTCATATGTGAACACAGGAAAGTAATGTCCAATTCATTCTACTGTCTTTCCTATTCCCATCCTCCCTCCCTTCCCTTCATTCCCCTTTGTCTAATCCAACAGATGTTCTCTCTGATATGTGGATAGTAACACACAATAAGGGGGGAGGGAAGAATAGAAGTTCATTGGATTAGAAGTTCATTGGAGGAATAAACATTTTTTTATTTGACTTGCTGAAGTTTTTTTTTAATTAATGTGTTTGACAGTTAAATTTACAGCTTCATATGTACAATGTATTTTTAAAACCACCTCATAAATCAGAATCATTGTCCAGATTTCTCTTAATAAAATGTTTTTTTGAAGATTCTTTTTTAAAATATTTAGTTATTTATTTACTTATTCATAATGCACAAGTATAGCATCTTTTTACATACAACTGCTTGTATACAAAGTATATATGTACCATTCAGATCTTCAATCATGCATTTAGGATAATGATATCCATCTCATTCAACCTCCGATTTTTCCCCCCTCCTCCCCTCTTGCTCCCTCCCTTTCCCTCCCTTCCCTTTGACCATTCTAGTGTTCCTCTAATCCTCCTATGTACCCCCATCCAACAACACTGTGAACTAGCCTCCTTATATCAGAGAAAACATTCGGTATTTGGATTTTTGAGATTGACTAATTTCACTTCACATTATATTCTCCAACTTCATCCATTTACCTGCAAATGCCATTATTTTATTCTCTCTTATTGCTGAGTAAAATTCCATTTTATATATATACCACATTTTCTTTATCCACTCATCTACTGAGGGACATCTAGGTTGGTTCCACAACCTTCCCATTGTGAATTGTGCTGCTATAAACATTGAAGTGGCTGTGTCACTGTAATATGCTGATTTTAAGTCCTTTGGGAATAGACCCAGGAGCGGGATGGCTGCGTCTCCCTACCCGTACCTGATCTCGGAGCCCTAGGGCTTCCTGAATCCCTCAGCCTCCTCCCTGCAGGGGGCGCTGAAGGGCAAATATCACACTGGAGACAACTGTGCAGCCAAGAGATTTACTCACCAGCCTTTACAGCTGGTCAGAGGTAGAAGAGGTGTGGGGAGAGAGGAGTTGGGGGGTCGGTGCACAGTTCGCCCAGCTGCTTGGCACAGCCACGGCATTAGCCACAGCCATCCAGCACAAGGCTCACGCCAGCAGGGCAGTGCAGCGCCGGTGCTGTCCTGCACTGACACTGCCCACCTCAGTCCTGGCTGGTGGCCAACCGGCTGCATAGGGCTAGGAGGAGCATGAAGGTGAAGCAGATGGGTCCCACAGCCATGGTCAGGGTGCTGTGGTTGGAGTGGGCGGCGGGGAGCAGTGAGTGGCAATGGTGAGGGGCGTGGTGGGCTGGAGTGGGGAGCAAGCTGTGGACAGAAGGTGGGTGTCTGGATGCGCCGGCTGTGGTCTCTGGAGCTGTCAGCTGGGGCGGCTGCCGTTGGGCTGGAGGCCGTGGGTCGTCTGAGGTTGGTGCAGTGGCTGCCTCCTGTCAGCGGGGAAGAGGTTTTGTGTCTGAGTTCCGAACGAGCGGGAGCTTAAGTAGGGATTTCTGGTGGGGGGGTGCACCAGAGTGACCTTTAAATGCTATTGGCTCTTTGCCCAGGGAACAGAGCAAACTTTAAGCCTATTGGCTCCTGCCTGGGGAACAGAGTGACCTTTAAGCCTATTGGCTCCTTCCCTGGGGAGAATGAAACAGGTCTGCTTCTCAGGAAATGGAAATTTCCACGGGCCCAAGCCCAGTCAGCCTGGCCCACCTGCATCTGCCTTGCTGTGGTGCATGGTTCCTGCTGTTTCCTCCCTTGTCCTCCTTGACTTCTAAGCTTTATTGCAAATTAGAATTCACCTCCTCCAAGCAGCTCTCTAGGACTGAGATCACCAGCAGCTCAGCTGTCAGGAGCTGCCTCATCAACGTTGGCAAGGCTCCGGTAGGAGAGGACGCTGGAGCAGGCCAAGCAGCCCACAGGCATGGGGCTGGCTCTGAGCAACTGGGCCCCAGGGGCTGAAGCTGGGACCTGGCAGGACAGGGAACATGGGCAGAAACTAAAGCTGGGGACCAGACGGACACCCCTTAATAGAGTTACCAGAGGGCAGAGGAGGACCAGCTGAAACTGGATGTGCAGCTTGGCCCAGCTCTCCTGGAGTCTGGGAATGCCTCCCTTGTCTTGCTGCTGCGCCTACTCACCATGAACTTCGCAGTGTAGAAGAGCACAGGCTTATTTTCTCGGTTTCTGTGGAGCAGAGGTTCAACCTGTGTCTGGCCAGGCTGAGATCTAGTCAGGGAAAGGCTGTGTTCCTTTCTGAAGGCCCTGGGAGAAGCCCATTTCTAAGTTCATTCAGGTCAGTGCCTTGTGGTTGCAGGACTCATGTCCCCGGTTCCCAGATGATCACTGGCTAGGGCCACGCTCAACTCCCGAACACCTCTCCCTGGTCCTTGCGCCTGGGTCCCTTCCTCTCAAGGCCAGCTGTGGTGCAGGGAGTCCTGCAGGTTGCAGTCCCCCCAACTCTAGCAGCCAAAGTTTTCTGCTTTGAAGGGCTCATGTGATTAAAGTGGGCCTATTGAGGTAATCAGGAAAATGTCCTGTGTTAAGGTCCTAAACCTTAATCACATCTGTAGAGTTCCCTTTGCCACACATGCTCAGGGTCCAGAGATCACAGTGAGAGCATCTTGGTCAGGCCTCTTCTGGTCAGCGCAGGGGCCCATGGTGAGCACTAAGCAGGTCCATCTGTGTTTGTCAGGAGGCCACGGGGAAGGACGCTCTGTAGATCATCAGAGCCAGTTTTACCCTCTGCTGGTTTCTTTTCTACTCCTCCTTGCCCTGTTGGTAGGATTTTTTTGAGTTAGATTATGTTTTTCTGTCAGGGTGTTAGTGCTCTCTGTTTAGTTAAACTATGCATGTTTTGATTTGGAGGCTGTGTCTAGAAAATGTGTGTGTGTGTGTGTGTGTGTGTGCATGCATGTGTGCATGCATGTGTGCACGTACAGAGGAGGAATCGGCATCGTAGGAAAGATTGGAGGCACCCTGCAATGTTCCCCTCTCTTGATCCAGGGCCCCTTAAATTCCATTATTTAGCAGTAACGAGGCATTATGGCTTCAGGAGTCTCTGAACATGCAGATTCTTCTTGGCAGGGTGGGGGATGTGTCAAGTCCATTGACAAATCTTTGGTTGAGATTGGCTGGCTAAGGTGTCAGTGTAGGGTTTTGAAGCGATCATGCTCAGGACAGGTTGCTTATGAAAAGTTGGCCAGAAGGGAAGTTCAGGACCCTGGAGAGCTGGTCTAAGTAGGGAGGGTACCTGGGTGGGCAGTGGTCCTTTGGGAGACATTCCTAAAGTAAGCAAAAAAAGTGGAGAGGAGGAGGGAGGGGGAGGCCCACAGGTCGGAGCCAGACCAGGCCTTGTGAGTCCATAGTCAGCTCAGCCACTCAGAATCTCTAGTCTTGGACACATTCTTAAGCAGAGAGAGAGAGAGAGAGAAGAGAGAGAGAGAGAGAGAGAGAGAGAGAGAGAGAGAGAGAGAGAGAATCTATGAAATGAAGATAATAGCAGCTCTCTGGTTGTTGTCAACACAACCTACACTCCAACGTGCTGTTCTTCTATCCCCTCTGACAACTTCACCTGTGAAAGTGATGGAGTACCTGGGAGGGTGGGAGGGAGGGAGGATGTAGGGAGAGGCCAGGCCAGGAGGATGGGCAGGTCTGCAGGCCCCTCGAGGAGCAGGGACCTGAGCCGCACTCCGGGTGGCGCACAGTGCATGTTACCATAGTACACACGTGTCCACCCCCGTCCTCCTTGTTACGGGGTCTGGAATTCCCTCTACGTACAAGTGGGCGTGCATGGAAACCTTGCCTGGGAGGATCTGCCTAAGTGCCCATGGAGGGGTTGGAGATGGAACTACAGTGAAGTCCTTCCTGGCTGGTGTCCCATACTACCTTCCTGCAGGGTGTAGACCAAGGTGTGTAGACCAAGGTTGCTCCCAGACCTTCTCATGGGCCACTTTCTGATGGTGTGTGAGTGTGACCAGGTGTGTGCGACACTTTGGGGACCGGGCCCAAGACCTGGTGCAGGCTGGGCAAGTGTGCTAGCCCTGGGCTACACCCCAGCCCTGGTGTCTCACGTGTCAACTTGCCCAGGCCACAGCACCTGGTTACCGAGTCAGGCGGGAAGGCACTCTAGGTGTTGTGTTGCCACCTACAATCTGCTGACTCCAGAGAAAGGAGATGACTTTCTGTTAAGTGCAGGCCTCATCCAATCAGATGCAGGCCTTAAGAACACGTCTTTGTCTGTTGAGGCGGCTAGAGCAAAATGGCACGGACTGGGGCTTAAGCAATAGCAATGTATTCCCATGGCTCTGGAGGCTGGAAGCCCAAGGTCAAGGTGATCTGACAGGGTCCTGGTGAGGACTGTCCTGCTGGCTTGCAGATGGCAGTCTGCTCACTGCGTCCTCCCACGGTAGAGAGCGAGCTCCCTGGTGTTTCTCCTTGAAGGGCGCTGATCCAACCCAAGGTCCGCATTCTCACGCGTGCAGCTGACCGCGCTACCTCCCCAAGGCCCCCCTTCCCACTACTGAACGTCCACGGTTAGGGCTTCAACAGATGCGTTTCTTGGGGAGAGGGGTACAGACACTTGGTCCATAACAGAAAAGACAGGTGTGTCCCTGCAAAGAAAGAATTCTGCCTCAGGAGAGCAGCTTCAACTCCTGTCTATTTCCTAACCCACGGTTTCCAGGCTCATCAGCCCTCAGAGCCAACTCCTTACGACTGGCTAGCTAGCTAGTCTCCTAATACTTATTTTTTCGGGAGACCCCCGACTAATACGTGCTTACAGGCAGATTTTGAGTTAATAATTCTCTGTGCTTCGTATTCAGCCAGGACTGGTTCTCATCGGCCCAACTCAAGAAATCTGAACCACGACTTATCCCTGGAAAAGAGTCGCCCGACTGCACAAGTTCATCTTCCCGCTATGGGAGCCTACTCTGGACTCTGCCAGACTGGACTCTCCTGGTGCCTGGAGCAGGGCTTGCCAACCGAGTTTTCATGGGCAGAGTTCACAGAGAACTGCTTACGTCCATCTAAGTATTCCTAGTCGTCTCTTTATTAATCAGCCTATTTCCATCTATCCACCCTTTGCATCATTTTAGAGATCTAAAAACCACGAGTTAGATAGAAGAGAGAGGAGATGAAAGACAGGCAGAAGGTGACCGCAGGAGTGCTTTGTTCTCTCGCTTTATCCAGTGCAAACCTGCTCCTTCAGAATAGGGATGACAACAGCGCTCTTCCGGCTTCTCAAGGTCAGGGTGGACGGTTCCATCGAGGCTTCGTCTTCTGCCGTGTTCAGATCCCAGTTTTGAAGAGAAGAAAAATAAATCATTACTAATAGCATTAATGATGCACCACAGCTTTGTACCTCAGAAAGCACTTTTATCTATCTTATTTCAGGTCATGCTTTAAGCAGTCACGTACCGTAGGGAAGCCTTTGTAGAATAAATCTTTGACGTTTGCGAGTGGTTTTTCCAGAAGCTCTCTCAAGCCTTTGGATTCAAGATGTGTCCTTTCTTCCAAACCATGGAATGGAATGCGGTAGAAATGTTTAGTGAGTAACATTGACGTGATGAGCAGAAAACAGGAATGCCGAAAGGGGCCCGACTGCCCCAAGGCCGTGGAGGTCTAGCTGCCCACTGGCCCTTGCCCTGCCCCTTGGCTCATGCAGCCACTGTCCCTCCCTGGCCAGGTCTGGGATCAACCTGTGCTAGCTGAAACTGGAGGAGGGGAGCTTTCCAGGGTCCAGTGCAGGGGTGGTGAATTGTCATGGCTCCTTGTCAACAGTCCCCCACGTCCCCAGTTCTCAGAATCCTTCGGCAGCAGAGTTCTAAGTGGCCACTGCTAATGGACTGGACTTGGCATTCAATCTAGCCCTCTTTGCCATACTAGTGTCATCGGAAGCATCCTGTGTCCCCCCTCCCCTGCTTTTGTGTGCTAGGGATTGAGCACGGGGCCGTGCCTGTGCCCGTCAAGTGCTCTACCCCTGAGCTGCAGCCCCAGGACAGGAAGCGTTCTGCGTTTCTTACTGGGGCTCAGAGAAGCGTGACTATCAGAATGGAAAGGGTGCCTGGAGACTGAACAGTTTCCACAGAAGTGACTGGACCACCCAAGGGCATCGGTGGACTCGGGTCCAGGCCTGGGTTTTCCTGCCCCGCATCCTATCATTGATATGCTTCCCACGGAGGAGGAGAGAATCCCTTTGTCTCCCTGTTCTTAGTTGATGATAAGTTTAGAACATCTGAATCAGAAGGAGCCTTGATGTCCGCCTGTTCCCACTTCCAACCTGTTGTGGCCATTGTTGGAACACTTCCAGGGTCAGGTCTTTCTATTCTGGATTCCTGGGTTGGATTAACATCTTCTTCCCTAGAGCGTTCAACACTTGGCCCTGGTCCTTCCCACCACATGAGCCCTGAAACTGGTAAACATATTATTCTCCCCTGGGGCGGTGGACGTCTAATTTGTTTAGTTGCATCTATCTCCAGGTGGCTCCCAAACAGGAGGTCTGAGGGGCCCTTCTGAGCACGGCCTTGGGTGGGTCCTCTCTGGCAGATGGATGCTCCCTGGGGAGCATTTCCGGGGCTCTGGGACAGCTGCTTTCCCTTCCAGCACTGCCGGGCGACTCTCTGCAGGAGCACAGGCAGTGGGGGGAGTCTCAGGTGGCCCTTGTCACACAGGTGGCCACAGAGGCTCTCTCCACCACCCACACGGGTCACCTTCCAGTGCTGTGAGGTGAAGATGGCTTCCTCTAGGTCCCTGAGCACTCTCCACGGGCCGTGGTGACGGATGGCGCTCTTTTCCACCGTGCAAGCTGTTTTGACGTGCAGAGTGTGCTTTTCCAAGGCACTTTTGAACCGATCGTTTGCCATCAGCCTTTGACAAAGCTGCATATTATCGGAAATGCCAAAGGAGCCGCTCTGCTCCTGCTATAACTCACCAAGCATATTAGGTGCTGAAATTCTAATACCTCATTTTCATGACAAACGATGCAACAAGAGCCCAAAATGGCGGCCATGAATCTCGGCTGCGGCCTGTGATTGCGGTGGGAGAAGGGGAGCAGGAGCGCTTACCCTCCTGGCCCTGCACGGGGTGGCCTGGGGCTCAGGGGAGCCCACCATGGATAAGGCTACCTTCCTATGTTTCTCGTGCCCTCGTGACTTTGAGAGGACTGAGCTGTACAGCAGGGGGACATGTCAGGGAGCCGGGACTGCAGCAGTCACACCGGACGCTGCCCCGAACACAAGGCCTCGGCAGGGGTGGACGGACAGCCACAGGAGGGGAAGTGTCTCCAGGGGACAGCACAGTGCTCACAGGTAGACGGCTCTCTAGGGGCTCTGTAAGAGGCCAGAGGTTTCCAAACAGTGTGTAAGCCCTCGTTTGACCAGCTTGATATGCAAATGGTGACATGACTCAATGTTTGTGTCAACCCTTGGGACCTCCAAGTGTGCTTAGCCTTCCTCATGACACTTTTTTTTTTTTTTTTGTGGTACTGGGGATTAAACTCAGGGGCACTACAACCACTGGATCACATCCCCAGCCCTTTTTTTGTATTTTATTAGAGACAGGGTCTCACTGAGTTGCTGTCTAAGTGCCTCGCCATTGGTGAGGCCGGCTTTGAACTCGCGATCCTCCTGCCTCAGCCTCCCAAAGTGCTGGGATTACAGGCGTGCGCCACCGCACCCGGCTTCCTCATGACACTTTGTAAAGCAGAGTCCAGGAGTAGAAAACGGGCTAACTGGACCCTGTGTAAGAGACCCTAGCAGCCAAACACAGGGGCTTAGTCGGTCAGGGTTCTCGGGAATACAGAACCAGTGGGAGGCGTGCACACACACACACACACACACACACACACACACACTCTCACACTCTCACACTCACATACACACACATAGCACATGTACATAATAAGAAGTTGGCTCCTGTGACCTTGCAGGCTGACTGTGCCACGCTCTGCAGGTGTCTGCACGCTGGAGACGCAGGAGAGCCGAGTGCAGCCCCAGTCCGGATCTGCAGACCCGAGAGCCCACTGTTCCGGCCCGAGGGCGCTCAGGGGGAGGGATTCACTCCTGTTCGCCTTTCTGTTTTCCCATTTGGGCCTTCACTTGAGTGGACCGGGTCCATCTGCGTCAGGAGGGCCTTTTGCTTTGCTTAATCCATAGATTCCGATCTCATCCAGAAACACACTCATAGACACGCCCAGAATAATGTTTGAGCAAATGCCTGACACCCTTAGCCCAGGCAAGGTGACACATTAGAATCAGCCATCCTAGGACTCGCGCTGAGCATCCGAGCACCGCTATGAGACCGGTCAGTGGCCCAAACTTATTGTGTAAGGACTGAGGAGTCAGGTAAAATATTCTCTGGAAGGAAAATGAATTATGGAGAGGCAGAAATGAATTGAAGAGAGAGAGAGAGAGAGAGAGAGATATCAAACGTGTTCAGAGTGATTTGAGGATTTTCTTATTTTTTGAGGGGAATGTCTTGTATAGTAAAATCTGTTTCTGAATCATGGGATGGTCTGAAACAAAATGGCTTATAGATGTGGGGTTTTGGCACTCTTCATCCAAGAGATGCAGAGTAGGCAGGCAGATTAGCTTCCTCGTTAGTGAGTTCTGAGTCCACGGAGCTGGGAAGAGACGCCCTCAGCTCTGTGTGTAGACGATGTCCTGCTGACCTGCTCAGGACCCTGGGCTCCCTGTTTAGGAGACACTCCTTAGAGGAAGGGCCACCAGTGTCCTGGCTGGACACCCCCCCCCCGCGTGAGCTCGCCGGAACAGGCTTTGTCTTGCAGTCAGGCACAGAGGGCAGCTCAGCCCTCGCCACAGCACGCTCTGTCTTGAGCTTCAGGCTTCCAGCAGCCCGAGGAGGCGCGGAGCGTTGCTAGCTCCATCTTACAGGTGACAGAGGCGAGGCCCGCACGTGATTGACACCCACCCTGTCCAAGTTAGGTGTCTCAAGCTGGACTTGGTTTCCCCGTGGGAGCTCTCCCGCGCGCGGCCTGGCGTGTGCTGGGTGGTGTGAGCTGGGGTGGTGGTGTGGGAGGCTCCTGCCGAGTGCCCCTTGTGCCCGAGTGCAGGAGCCCTGTTTGGGGAGATGGCTAAGATTGTGGTTGACTACGGGCCATGGGGATGTTTGGGCATTGCCGCCTTCCGTAGTCTCACGGGACTTGGCCTGGGATCTCGCGGGACTTGAGCCGAGATTGCTGATCGGGTCTGCGCCATTTGGTGTGTTGGTTGTTTGGTGGTGTGTGTGGTGCGTGTTAAAGTCGTTAGAGCCAAAAAAAAAAAAAGTTATCAGAATAAAAAGCCTATTTCCAGTTTGCCTCTGAACTTCTTTCCGCGGCTTCGTTGCTCCAAGCGGCCATCGCTTCAGGCGGCAACAGGTGGCATCTCTCCAAACAGGGCTCCTGCACCCGAGGTCTCTCCTCTCGAGCCCCCTTAACTGCCAACACCTCGGCGAGGTGGCACCCTCAGGCTCAACGCTCGCCCCATCCATATCCGCTTGCCAGACCAGCGAGCTGCCCCCCAGCCGCTGGGCCAGGCTGGACACCTGTTGGGGAGGAGGAAGAGTGTCCAGGAGGGGAGAAACAGGACGGGAGGCTGAGGCCACCCTCCTGGCACGGCGGGTCTGTGCGGTTCTGACACTGAGGTCATAGCACAGCCCACATTCGTTCCCCTGCTGTGGCGCCGTCCGTCTGCGTCCTGGAGATACGATGATCAGCCAGGCCTCAAGGTAGACCAGGTGCCTGAGCACCTGCAGCGCCCCGTGACCAGGGGTGGGATGGAACAGTGTGAAGATGGGAAGCCCTAAGAGAGGCTTCCAACCCAGCCCAGCGGGTCCAGAATGCTTCCCCAGGAACATGCTGGCTTACTCAAGCCCCCACATGAAGCGTCCTCTCAAATGCATCCGCCGTGGACTCCATTGGCCAAAGCAATAAGAACGTGCTGGGAGCAAGCGCCCCCTCCAGCCCCTCATCCTGATTTGTCTGCAGTTTCCTGAACACCCACCCTTGGTCACTTTGGGCCACTGCAAGTTTATTACCTTTCGGCCTGTCCTCTGCAGGCCAGGGCTCGTGGTAGGACAGCACCCCATCTCAAAGGGACGAGGGGGCCCCAGGGCTAGAGGCGGGTGGAGAGGCTGCACAGTGGGGCAAGGTGAGAAGGTTGCTGTGGTCATCAGGGGGCTGGAGTGGCGGCAGCAGGGCCTGACCCCCAGAGCTGTGGAGACCATCAGCAAAAGCATGGGCTCTCCCGGGGCAAGGGAGCTCGCGGCACCAGGGACTCCTATGTCCACACCCCACGAGGAGCCCCGAGGGATGACCAGGAGCAGGGACCAGTCCTGGGACCCGAACCACCGCCCAAAGGAGCGGCCAGAGCCAGGAAGGAGCGTCCTGCAACGTGACAGATGGGCACAGCACTGATGTCCTGTGTTCTCCAGAGAGACCTGTGGCCATCTACTCCGGTCACCAGATGCTTGGGGAAGGGGAGGACCTAACGTGGACATCAGTGGAGTGGCTCCTGGGTATCCTGTTGCCATGCGTCTCCCCAGACCCCGTCCCCCTAGAGCAGGGGACCTGGGGACCCGTGAACAGTGAGCCTTGCCCCAGGTTGGCTCACGGTGGGTCCACTGAGCTTCTGGACCCAACTGTGGCCACGTCCCATCTTGAAGTCACCATTAGGCTAGACGCTCTGGGCGTTGGCAGAAGCTCCACACTGGTGTCACCTGTGGGTGGGAGCCATCATTGTACATAAAGCCATGTCACAGCCCTGTGCTGTCTGCCCATGACCAAGATGAAAACACCCAAAACAGTGTTGTGCCCAGAGGGTAGAAGTCAGCGCACACTCTGATGACCTCACAGGTCGTGTTCCTGGTGCCCTTCATTTAGCTCACCAGCCTGCAGTACGCAAGGGACCTGCCAACTGCCCATGGGGTGGCCCATGTGTGCCACTGTCACCTCACTGCTGGAGCAGGGCGCCAGCGCTCAGGCATGCTTTGGGGTGCAGTTGCTGATCTGCTTGGTCTTCATCAGAATGGAGTGCCGGGTGTGCCTTGCATTTCCCTGAGAGGCCAGCAGCAGGTTTGTCCTCTTGTCACAGGGCTGCATGACTTCACATTTTCCCAAGATGCTGACATTTCCCTGAGAGGCCAGCAGCAGGTTTGTCCTCTTGTCACAGGGCTGCATGACTTCACATTTTCCCAAAGATGCTGACAGGCCCAACCATGTGGATGACCTGCAGAACCCCCCGTTGGCTCACTCTGTGCATGGCGTCATGGTGAACCAAGACTACTGGAGTCTGTGGGATCCCTGTGCTTCAGGGAGTAGACACAGCTGGCCTTCAGGGCCAGTGGTCTGGCCTGGTGGGTCTTCCCTTCAGCAGGAAGGATGATGATTTTATCTTGCATCTCCCTCTCTGAGAAGAAGGCACAACCCTGTTGCCGCCAGAAAGGGATTTGCAGCCCGGAACGGCGGCACCATGGGAAGAAGCCCGGAGACAGGATGGAAATGAAAAAATTCTTTTATCTTTCTCTCTCTGTCTCTTGTAATTTCTAACACCACATACATACTCTCACAAGAAACAAAGGCATGTACTTTTACAAGAAACTACAATATATCTACACAATAGTGTTAACCCCGTCCGTTCTCTCTCAGGTCTCATCTCATGTGCCCGAGCAGGAATGGTGCCGGCCCGATCTCAATCTTGGCTCAAGTCTCTCGAGATCCCAGGCCAAGTCCCATGAGACTACAGAAGGCAGCAATGCCCAAACATCTCCATGGCCCGTAGTCAACCACAATCTTAGCCATCTCCCCAAACAGGGCTCCTGCATTTCCCCCCTTTTGTTTTAAAAGAAGGGATGCTCTAGGACGTCCATGTGCAACCAACATTCTTACCTGTCATTGGATAATCAAGGCTGTGCCCTTGACTCCTGTCTTAGGTTGATATGTCGGCCACATGAGACTGTCCCTTGCGACTGTGCCTGTCTTAGGTTGTCCCCCTCTAGGAATCTTACCCGTCATTGGCTAACCAGCCATCCAATGGAGCCCTTTAGGATCGACTGTGTAAGATGACTAACAGCCGTCCAATTGGGAGGAGGAGATGCTGCGGCTTGAAGGCGACAAGCCTTTTGGTGACGAGCCAAATTGCATAGCATATCAAATTCTTTAAACAAATCAGCTGCCCTAAGTTCCATCAAGTAACACAGTGAGTTCTTTAAACAAATACCCGCAAGGCACTGTCCCGTGAAGTCCCAAACAATGAAAAATCAAAATGTCCACTTGTTATAACACATAGATCTAGGAGGCTTCATGCATGCAGAGCAGAGGCCACACTGCTGGTGAGGTTATTTGACGCTTGAGCAGCAGGGATGCTTGCAGCGACCATGATCCCTGCAGCTGTAGCAGCAGCTGTCTTTTTTATGTCTAGACAATGCCACCGGCTGCCGGAAAGGGATTTGCAGCCTGGAACGGCGGCACCGCGGGAAGAAGCACGGAGACAGGATGGAAATGAAAAAATTCTTTTATCTTTCTCTCTCTGTCTCTTATAATTTCTAACACCACATACACACTCTCACAAGAAACCAAGGCACGTACTCTTACAAGAAACTATAATATATATACATAATAGCATTAACCCTGTCCGTTCTCTCTCAGGTCTCATCTCAGGCACCCGAGCAGGAATGGCGCCGGCCCGACCTCAATCTCAGCTCAAGTCTCATGAGATCCTGGGCCAAGTCCCACGATATCCCAGGCCAAGTCCCGTGAGACTACGGAAGGCGGCAATGCCCAAACATGTCCATGGCCCGTAGTCAACTGCAATCTTAGCCATCTCCCCAAACAGGGCTCCTGCACAACCCCACGTGGCCTCCCAAGGCCTTGCACACGCACCCTTCCCCTCTGGCTATGGAGCATGGCCCAGGGCTGCCAGCATCCTCCTGGTCCCAGCACAGCAACAGCTGGCGGCAGACACAGAGGGCAACACAGGCAGTCCTGCTTAGGGCACATGGCCCAGCACATGTGTAGAATATGTCATGTGGAATCAATGACAACATCACCAGGGGGATTGTGACATAGGGTCCCTTAGTTTCTAAAGCAGGGCAAGATCACTTGCTGTAGGGAGTAATATGCTTTCTGAAAATCAGCGCTTGCAGTGCCAGTGACCATTCAGCCTGGTCAAGTTGGTGGACCAGCAGTGGTCTGCAGTGAGAGGACAGTGGGGCTCAGTGGTGAGCAGGGCCAGAAGGCCCCAGGCAGCTGTCCAGCAGGGGAACACGCCAGGCCTTCCCCACAGCTGGCCCAGGGCCCTTTCCCAGACCACGGGTGGGCAGGGCACCTCTGAGGACCAAACTGCTGGAAGAGGAAGAAGCCCAGGTTTGTTCTCTGCTAATTCAGGTCCATGTGCACAGGTTCGCTGTGAATGAACTTCAGTCCCACCTGAGGTGCCCCAACAGACACTCAGCAGGAATCCTGTCAGTGCACAGAGCTCTGGGCTGTCCCTGGGTCTCCCTCTGCGTGGACAGAGAAATTGTCCGAGTGGGGGATGCGTATGGGCCCAGGCACAGTGGCACATGGCTTGAGTAGTTTGATCAGAGCCCTGGAAGATCTAAAGGGGCGAATGGTGACAAGCAGCTCTGGGAAGAGGTGTGTGGCTGGGCCCGTGGCAGGGTGTGGGGCGTGAAGATCTGCTCACCTGGAGATGCTCGCCAGAGAAGAGTCACCAGGCAGCCAAGGACACAGACTAACTAGGTTGTTTGATGTCAGCCATCCTTGTCACAGTCACTGGCTGTCCCAGGCTGGCACCATGAGCATGTGTGTGAATTGGCATGGCGGCTGGCATGGAGATTGCATAGGGGCCCAAGAGCATAGGTTGCTACTCACTGACGCTGATCTAGCCACGGTCACTGCTGATGTCACCCTGCCAGCAACAGAGGCAAATGCTAAGCCCATGGTGGGTCCCTTGCTGGAGGAGACCGGAAAGATCCCTGGTTGCAGGTGACCACAGTGGACCCCCTCCACCCTGGGGGAGGGTGGGGGGTGAATCCTACTGGAGGTGATGTACCTCCTGGGTGTTTTCTTCTCCTGATTGCACGGTCTCAGCTGGCCCCAGTGACCAGGGCTTGCAGGGAATTCGGTCCACTGATAAGAGTCACACCCAGCATTGTTTACACAAAGGACTTGTTCACCTGCCAAGGAGGTGCTGTGTGCCTTAGTGATGGTCAGTTCCAATGACCCTGCTGTACCTGCCATTCGGAAGCAGCACATCCCATGGAACAGAGCAGGTGACAGTGGTGAGCAGCTGCCGAGTGACCATCACGTGGCCATCATGTGGGCTGTTGCCCCCTAATGACTGGCAGAGGAAAAGCGTGTTGCAGCCTGTTGGTGAAAGTGGGAGTGACCCCTTTTCCATGCCTGTGGGTGGCCCACTGGGGATTTGGCTTCCTGACCACAGGTCTAGTATCTGTAGGAGGAGAGCTGATTCCCAGGGCAGGAATACGGCCATTAGTGGACACAGCCTCGTTAAGCCTTAAGGTCTGATTGCTGCCCGGTCACTTCCAGATTCTCGTGCCAAGAGACCCCGCCAGCAAAGGACACAGATCGCGGTCCCGGCAGAGGTCATCAGTCCTGGTTATCTGAGAGATGGGACGCGCGTTCCGGGCCAAGGGAGACTCCTGGTGACTGCACCAAAGATTGCAAGCCCGGGGACATGGCGGAGGGGACCCTGGGAACTGAGCCTGGCAGGACTGCCCCCTTCTTCCTAGCGTGGGGCCGTTAAGTCCCAGGCCGGCACTTAGCAGCTCTGTGATCTGTGCAGATTCCCGACTTCCATGTAAGGGCCGGTGGCGTGGCCCCACCCAGTCACCTTCAGAGGGGACTCTCCTGACGATTCCTCAGGGCAGGGCCGCTGTCGCTGCCTGGGTGCCACTTCTCCTGCTTCCTTCTTATAAACCAAGGGCCTCTGGTTTCCCCAAAGATTCTGCCCAAGAGCCCATCTCACCAAACCCAGCAGTGAGGTTTCTAGAACATTCTGTTTTGGTCTTTTTTTTGGGGGGGCGTACCGGGGATTGAACTCAGGGGCACTCGACCACTGGGCCATATCCCCAGCCCTATTTTGTGTTTTATTTAGAGACAGGGTCTCACTGAGTTGCTTAGTGCCTTGCTGTTGCTGAGTCTGGCTTTGAACTCACGATCTTCCTGTCTCAGGTCCCTGAGCTGCTGGGATTACAGGTGTGCACCACTGCCCCCAGTGAGGTTTCTAGAACATTCTGATCTGCACTGTGGGTCATGTCCGTGGCATGTTTTATATAGCACTGTGTTTTAGAAAGATCATCTGGCTACAGGTGGGGAGAATTGGATGGGTGGGACTAGAGATGGGAGGGTCTTATGAAGGCGGCCCCAGTGAGCTCTTTGCACCGCCCCCCCCCCACCTGGCGAGGACACAGCAGGAAGGTGCCACCTACCAGCCCCCAAGCAGCCCTCACAGAACCGCTGCCCTGAGCTTACCCTTCCAGCTCTGACCTGTGAGAAACCAATGCTGTTGTTTCAGCCACCGAGTCTGTGGGTCTTGTTATAGCAGCTCAAATGAACTAAGACGGTGTTCACAGTGAGGGAGCCCGTGCTGCTCTCCGATGATCTTCCTGGAGCTGACGAGGACCCCCGGTCAGGGAGCCTCTGGGCTGTGAGTGCTCCCTTGGGTGGAACCTGCACCAGGTTCCTCTTTCTCAGTGTCGTGCAGCGGGTCAGAGCTGAGCAGAAGAGGTGCAGGGAGCAGGCGGTGGACGCCCAGGAGGGAATGAGTGGGAACCTTGGAGGACTCTTCAGCCCGATGAAGCCACGTTTTCTTTCCCTCCAGAACATTGTTTGGATTGGCGGATTACATGCTATACGATCAGACTGAATTCCACGAGGAAATGCTCAGATGGGAATAATTGTAGATAGAGTTGTTTTATGAGTGTTTCTAAAGACCGCGGATGAGGAATAATGATGGTAAATCATTAATAGGTATTTTCAGCCGCTTTAAAAATTATATCTGCTCCACGGGGTGTTTCACGGCTTTACAGCCACTGTGCCGGGCCTGGGGGACGTCCCGGAAAGGCATCCCGTAACTGTGGTCGGTGCTCCTTCTGCAGTAGCTCAGGCAGTGGGGCATCGAGAAAGCTCCAAGGCTCCATCTCCTTCTAAGGCAGCAAGGAAGGAGGGTGAGGCCGGATCCGCTGAAGGAGCAGGCAGGGGTCTCCCGTGGGGGGCCATCTACAGTGCAGCCCCTCCTGCCTCCTTGCAGAAGGAGGGTGGAAGGCACCGGGCGGTGAGCGGGGCCCAGGAGGAGGAGCAGCAGCGCCTGCGCTCTGCCCCCAGCCCAGGCTTCCCACATCAGCACCAGATCCCAGCACCGCCGTCTCCATGGTGACGGTGAAGCTCCAGGGACCTCTGTGGGCACCGGAAGTTTCAGGCACAGAACGTGCACAGTGCTTGTGCAGGGACGGCGGGACCGCCCAAGGTCAGGACAGCATCGATTTCAACAGTCTAAGCACACTGTTAATTTCCGGTTGGGAAATCCATGGAGCGAGCTTTAATGGGCCTGAGGGCAGTGGCCCCGCACGGTTCCAGGAGCAGAACCTCCACACTGGAGCCCGCGTGGCTTGGAGGGGAGCAATTTAAACCTGGAGTCTGATTTACCGCCAGTTCCCGGGGCTGCAGTTGCTGCTGAAGAAAACTGGGCTCTTCGCAGAGGTCTGAGTGGCCGCCCCTGGCTGGAAGGAGGAATGATGGATCAAAGAGCCTGGAGGGGTGTGTGGCTCCCGGGAGGGCAGCCGTGTGGGCAGTCTTGAGTGGGCAATGGGCCTGAGCCCTGGGCACTGCAATGGGAGGGTCTTCCCTGCGTTAAACCTCAGGGCAGCGGCAACAGCTGGGGTCTTGTGTCACGTGGCAGGCAGTGTCCAGGGGCTGGACTGGGCAGCGTGGCCTTTGCACCAACACTGCTGCTTGTCATATTCCCAGACCCTGACAGTTAGGCAGGACCATGTGGCTCGTTCTGGCCTGTGACCTGTGAGCACAGTGACATGAGTCACCCAGCTGGCACAATGACCCTTGAGCTTTCTGGTTACCCCTTTGTCCAGAATATGAGGTCTTGACTGTGTGGGCAGGGCAGCGAGACCAGAGCCACAGAGATGGCGGGGTCCCTGCAGCGGGCAGCGGGCTCACCGCCCACCCGCAGAGGATTTTATGGGAAGGGCAATGCAGTTTGGTGAGTCCCCTGGGAGTCCCCGCTCGAGGAGAGAGAGGGGAGTAGTGACCTCCCCTGGCCCCTGGGTGGACCTGATGGTGTCTGCCCACGTGGGGAGGGTGGGTCCTTATGCCATCTACTGACTCCAGTGCCAATGTGTTCTCAGACACATGCAGAGCCAGGGGTGCCCAGCTGTCGGGCAGCCCGGAGTCCAGTCAAGGTGACGCACAGAGCCAACCAGCACATGCTCTTGGTCTTGTGTGGCTCCCTCCGCTGTCATCCGTGCCAGGGGCATAATGACGCCACCTGAGCGCCTGAAAGAGGTAAGGGTTCAGCCCAAGGCGCCCTGCAGCCATTCAGCTGAGGCAGAGGGAAGTGAGGAGGGAGGAAGGTGTGGGAGGCATCAGAAAGAGGCAGGGGGGGAGCAGGGTGAGCAGGAGGGGCGGGAGGAGGAGCTGCTGCTCTCACGGCAGGGGGGGCTCTGCGGTTCCTGAGCCTCTGCTCCCCCAGGAGTCAGTCACCGTGGCCTCTCTGCTTGGTGATGATCAAGTGAGATGGCGTGTGTGAGGGTCTCAGCCTGCGTGTCTGTGAATCTAGTGCTTTCAGAGGGGGTCGCGTGCAGCACAGACGGGGTGCGTGCGGAACACGCGGAAGCGTTCACTCTCCAAACGTGACGTGTCTTGCTCTGTGAGACCCGCCCAGGAAGGAGACGTGGCGTGGCTCTGACTCCACAGACTCACGTCTGCCCTGCAAGAAACCAGCGGACGCCGGCACCATCTGCCCGTGTCACCTTGTGAAGCCACTCTTTCCCTCCTTGTCAAGAGTTTCAATCAGAGTGACGTAGCCAGATTAGAGCCGTTTAAAATAGGATGATGTGTCAGGAGCGGCGAATGAATCATGGGTCTTTGAATTACCCAGAGACAGAGGCTCACCTCTCTTGGGAACCTTCCAGAGCAAAGGTGCTGATGAGGTCGCCCAGTTGCTATGGCGATGCCCTGTTAAAAGGGGACTTATGTGTCAGCCACAGAATTTCACCAGTTTGTAACCTTAGGTTCAAACCTCTGCTGCCCGGAAGTAGAGAGTTATGGGTGCAAGCTGATAAGTTTTAATTGGGCTGTTTTACCCTCAACTTGGGTTTTGTTTATCTTGAAGAAACTCTCTCACAATAAGTCCTTTTAAGCTCAAACCCATATAATAAACGTGCTGAGCTTGCCGGTGGTCACTCTTCCTCCATCAGAACCTCAATCGTGTGCCAGCTTCTCCACTATTCTGTGTCTGTCTGCCTTTACTTCATCCCCTCATCCAGTTGCCCCTGAATAAATTCTTGTGCCGGTTGCAACAATAATGGAGATTAAGTGGTCCCCCACACAGAGGAGTGTCCACCCCAGTGTCCCTCCCCACAGAGCCACACACGGTAGTGCCTGTGCTTCTGCCCTTGGAGGTGTTCTAGCCACCTCCTTCTCTTCGCTCTAGCTGCCCGCCACAGTCTGTGACAACCAGAGAGTCATCATGCCTCCTTTGCACATTTTCTCCCGTGGCCCTGAGGTGGTTTTGTGAGGCTGCGCTGAGAATTATTGCTTTGCGGATCTATCTGTTCCCTGGCCACTTTCCTGGGCCAGTGACAGGCTGTGTCTGCAGGGGAAGACCATGTAGAACACTTAACACAGCCATGACTGATTTCTCAAATTCTGGGCTCGTTTCAAAAACCACAAGAATTAGGCTCTTCTGCAAAGGCCTGAGTGATTCCAGAAGTTGAACGCTGGAAGGTAAACTTACACCTGGGGGTGCGCTCACCTGACGTCTGGGAAGGCCGTTAGAGGGGGACTCAGTGAACACACCTTCTCTTCACTTTTGCTTTGTTTGGCAGAAAAACCCAATGACCTCTGTGCTCCGGAATGGTGTTCACGGCTCTGGATGAAATGGGGTTTGGAAGGGCCCTCTGCTCCCACAAAGCCTCCACTTGTACCCCGTCCTTTCCAGCCCAGCAGGGGTCCTCTGCTCCCAGACATCTTGCCCACTCCCTCGGGCCCCCCTTCCCTAAAGCTGTTCAATCTCCACCTGCTCTGCGTCACCTCCCCACCTGGGTTGTGGCTGTGGAACACATGGTCACAGCACCCGGAGGTTGAATTGCGCGTAATCGTAGGTCCACTGGGCGGCTTCTGGCAGGACACAAATGGCACATTCACACTGGGAAGTGGCGGAGGAGTTGACAGGGGGCTGTTTGCAGGAGAGGTGGGTAGGTTGATGAAGCTGAGGATGCACGGCAGGCCCCAGCTAGCAGTGGTGGGTTGTTACTGCTCCTGGATCTTTGAGGGCTGGGGGGAAGTGGGGGGACAGAACAGTGTGGAGCAAGAACCTAGGGTCCTTTGGTAATCAGGACTGCCACCCCCAGCTCTGTGATCTCCTCTTCTTGTTGCTTCAACAGCTCAGAGACTGCATGGCCGGGGCTGCCTCAGACCTCAGCTCACGTTGTCCTTGACTGTGATTCCCTCGAGAGCGCTCCTCCTATAGGCACCCAGTGCCCCGAGGGCTACCATCCCGCTGGGGCCCAGGACTGCCCCTTGGACCATCTGGGGCTACGGGGAAGTGCAGGAGCCCTGTTTGGGGAGATGGCTTAAATTGAGGTTGACTATGGGCCATGGAGATTTGGGCATTGCCGCCTTCCGTAGTCTCACGGGACTTGGCCCGGGATCTCGAGTGACTTGAGCCGAGATTGCTGATCGGGTCAGCGCCATTTTTTGGTGGTGTGTGGTGTGCGTTAGTCGTTGTTAGAGCCAGAGAGAAAAGTTATCAGAATAAAAAGCTGTTTGTTTCCAGTTCGCCTCTGAACTTCTTCCCGCGGCTTCGTTGCTCCAAGCGGCCATCGCTTCAGGCGGCAATAGGGAAGGGCCCTCCTGGCTGTGCCTTGAGCTCACGAGCTCACGCTTTCTCCTGAGGGAAGACGAGGCACTGCGTTCTGGTCGCTGGCAGCCCGCGCACCAGCAGGAGGCGCCCGGCCTTGCAGACGGCTTCCAGCCGGTGTGCAGCTGCCCGTCAGCGGACCTTCCTCACCACAGCTGCTGCTGGTGCCCATGCCGCCAGGGGTGAGCACACTTCAGGGCACGGGGCTTTTGTGGCCATGTCACCTGTGGGGTGCCGTGGAGACGGGCGCGGTGCTGCATGCACCAGTGTCCCGAGTCAGTGAGTCCGGGAGCGCCTCGTTCACGATGGCAGTTCGAGGTGCTCGGCGCCTGGTGTCAGACGGGAGCAGATGGGGCAAGTGGAGAATGCAGGAACTAGAGGAGGCTGGCCTGGCCTGGAGCCCCAGGGTCATCTCCCCATGCCGCAGAGTCCAGCGTCACTGGGTCTGCCAGGTCCTAAGGCTCGATCGCGGGCAAGGTGGACAGCAGCCTGAGCCGGCAGCTGTGGCTTCTGCTGCTCTGGGCCACTCAAACCTGGCAGCCTTGTTACCTTCATCCCTTACCTGGGTCGGACTAGGACGTGCCTGTCTACAGCGAACATGTCGCTGCCCAGCCCCGGCAGGCTCCCCCGGCACCCTGTGTCTTAGGTGGGCAGTGCACGGGGCAGCACGTTGTGTCTCCCGGGAAAGCGTTTCCCGGTGTGCTCCAGGTTCCTGGCGCTCCACAGCTGCATGTAAACATTCTTTAGGAACACAGATGCCCCCGCAGGCTGCTGCTGGCATCCCGCTGTGCACAAACCACCTACCAACAGCCTCCTGAGAGGAAGGGAGGCTGGGACTCGTGTTTGTTCGTCACAGTCCTGTTGGCTGCCCCGCCCCGGGTCTGAAGGGTAATTGGAATTCTTGGCCCACTGGGCTCAGAGACCGTCTTGGAGGAGGTGCAGTGTTGTCTTCCACGGGTCCCTGGGGACACATCTCATGGAGGTGGCCCAGTGGACGCTGTGGTCAGGCTGAGGGTGCCGTGGAACTAGTCTGATTGGCTATCATGATCGCAGTATTCGTGCCACTTTCCTATTCTGTTGGCCTCTGCTTGGGCTCCGGTCCTGGAATCCATTTTTCAGCTCCTCCAGAGCCGCTCTTTGTGCTCCTGGGGAGCGGCCCTCACCCGCCTTGTGTGCATGGAGGTGCTAGCTGGGCTGGCAGCTGGCCCCACGCCAGGCACACCCACCCACCTCCACTCACGCGGGGCTCATGCTGCCTCCCTGCAGACCGTCCTCAAGGCTGGTGGTCGGTTATCTCACAGCTGGTCCCCATTCTCCTAGTTACCCGGGAGGCAGTGGCTTGAAGGATTCAGTGACATTAAGCGATTTCCTTTCCCAGCTCCTCAGCAGGTGGAGTTCACTGGGCAGGGAAGTCAGGAAGTTGGTTGCTGCCTTTGGTCAGGACCCCCAGGGGTCTGTGGTGGCTGTGGGGCATGCTGGGAAAACCCCTGCTGGGAAGGGGTAGTTGGAGAGGAGAACCCTGAACCTCTGGCTGTCCCTCCACGGGTCTGCCTCCCGTGGGCTCAGGTCTGTAGAGATCATTACCAGGAAGTCACCAGTGGTTCCTGGTCATACCCCAGCTGCCCTGCCCTCAGGTCTTCGTGTGTATCATGTGGAGGGTGTTTGCACCAGTCAGGGTTCGCTAGAGGAACAGAACCAATAGGAAGTGTGATTATAAAAGGGCTCATTGCAGAGTCCACTTTGGAAGAATGAAGGAGAGAGCGTCTGGTGGCCTCAGGCAGTGGCAGCCAGCATCAAGAACCTGTTCAAGGAGAATCGAGCTGGCATCTGCTGCTGCTTCCTTGTCCTTCCCACTTCTATTCCATCCAAGCCTCCATCCTATTGGACAGCGCCGCCCATGCCTAGGGAGGGTCTCCACTTGGGTTTGCTATCTCACATGTCAGTCATTCCTAGACACACCCTCATTGACACACCCAGAAGCCTCTTAATCTTCAGCATCTCTTAATCCAATGGAGTTGACAATTCAGATTAACCATCACAGTGTTCAATGACCTCTCAGGTCTGGTTCAGCTCTTAGAGTCCTAGCCTTTCCCTGGAGCCCACACCTGGGCCTCCACTTCTCCCATGGGACCGTGTGGCCTCCCATCCAACGGTGAAGGCACGCTCTGGTCAGAAGTCCACCGGGAGGAGCTTTGCTTGTAGACCCTCAGGAGGAAGAAGAGAGTTTCCTGTTGGCACGACTGCCCTTTAACTCTACCAGAGCTTCTCATGTCACAGAGGAGTGACACTTGAGATTTAGTGGTGCTCCTGGTGACTGCTGCTGGCGTGCAAGCCCGGAGCCAGATAATCATTATCTTATTAATTCAAAACCTGCAATAATGGAAACTTAAAGATGCATGAGTAAGCTTTTGGGGCTATGATTTAACGGGACGGGAGAGGTGGCATTTTTGACATGGACGGTCATTTTTGCCATGAGGCGAGTGAACTCCCAGCAAAAGACGAAACCCCTCCCCACCTCACCTGTGCCCAGCACACTCAGGTTTGCACACGTGCAGGGCCGCAGGGAGAGCAGGTTGCCATGAGCCCTACCAGGGAACCAAGGCAGCCCAGGGTCACCATCGTGTGGTCCCACTGTGGAGGGGCACAGCAGGCTGGTCCAGATTTGAACCCAGGATCAACACTCATTAGCTATGTGATTCTACGTGGTGTTCCTCTTGTAGGTGTTTTGTTGCTGCCTGAAGCGATGGCTGCTTGGAGCAACAACGCCACAGGAATATGTTCAGAGGCGGACTGTGTAGGAGCCTTGTTTGGGGAGATGGCTATGATTGCGGTTGACTTCGGGCCATGGAGTTTTGGACATTGCCGCCTTCCGTAGTCTCACGAGACTTGGCCTGGGATCTCGAGAGACTTGGGCCGAGCGCGGAGCAGGTCAGGGCCATTTTTGTTGTTAGTTGTTTGCTGGTGTGTGGTAGGTGTTAGAGTTGTTAGAGCCAGAGAGAGAAATGACAGAATAAAGATCCTGTTTGTTTCCAGTCTGCCTCTGAACTTATTCCCGCGGCTTTGCTGCTCCAAGCGGCCATCGCTTCAGGCGGCGACAGGACTGGAAGCAAACAGGCTCTTTATTCTGCTAGCTTCTCTCTCCGGCTCCAACAACAACTCCAACACCATCCACACTCCTGCAACCACCACCACACCACAAAAATGGCACCGACCCGATCTGCCATGTCCCGGGCCAAGTCCCCGCGAGAGCATACAAATGACGCCGACCAGGTCCTCAATGTCCCAGACCAAGTCCCGCGAGAGCATGCAAATGGCACCAACCCGATCTGCAATGTCCCGGGCCAAGTCTGGCGAGATCATGGAAGGTGGTAATGCTTTATGGCCCACAGCCAACCACAATCTTAGCCATCTCCTTAATTAGGGCTCCTATAGTGTTTCTGAACTTAGAAAGTGGGCTTAATAGCAGTCATTTCATGGCACAATTATTGTGTGGGTTTTTTTTTTTTTTTTAATATTTAGCCAGCATTGACTGAGTACCTGTGCTCTATGTCCCCGGCACTGGTACCAAGTGCTCCTGGGTATGACATTCCACTCAAGGCTCCAAGGCCCTAGGAGTCTGGGTCCTTGTGTTTCTCCCTGTCCACCATCTTTCCCTCCATCTCCCACCCTCCTTTCTCCATTCAGCCATCCGTCCGTCCACCCGTTCAGCCACCCAACCCGCCTCCCTTCCTCCCTCCATCCCATCCCAAAGCCTTTCTACCCGGGGAGACACCAGGAGCCAGTGGGTGGGCGCAGCCTGGAGCTGGTGGTCGGCACACCGTGTCCGCTGCTCTCGCCGCGGCCAGCTGTGGAGCCAGTGCCTGGGTTTTCATCTCAGCTTTGCCATGCACCTGTCATGTCACCTTGTGTCCCCACTTCTGTCTGTAGGTGGGGCTGGGGGTGGCAGTCATCAGTGGAGTTCGTAATGGCCTAGCCTGGTCTAGGATGGCATGCGATGCCTGCTGACTGCGTTGTGACGAGGCCTGGGTCCCTTGTGCAGCAGATCCCGCATAGGGTGTTGATGAGGTAGAATGGGTTTGAGACCAGGACTCCCTGTTTACCAGCCTGGGATTGTTGAACAAATCAGGGTATTTCCACTTTTTGAGTCTTAGCTTCTTCAACAGGGGATGATGTCTGTTCAGAGCTCAAAGACTTTTCCAGACAGCAGGATGGAGAGGAAAGGGCTTAGATTCTAAAGCAGGAAGCCAGGCTCTGGGGCTGGAGTCTGACTTCTGTGATCTCCATCAAGACACTTGGACAGATCTTCCCACTTTTTCCCTGTAAAGGGGGAACAATAACTAAGTATCTCCCGGGTCCCCGGTGGAAGTGAAGAAGGACCATGCCCTTGGCACCGTCAAGCCAGAGCCCTGGCTCCTGGGGCAGGTGGGCTGCTTCCCTCCCCTGCAGCTGAGGCTCGAGGAGGGTCTGCCCGAACAGCTTTGCCCAGGGCTCAACCCCTGGTTTGTGCTGCTCCGACCGAGGTGCCTGGACTCTGGTGCGTACGCGACGCAGGCTCTGCGGTGAGCCTGTAGCCCAGTGTCCAAGGGCCTGGGGTCATTTTAGCAGTTGTGGAGGCCTCTGTGCCGGGCAGCCGGCAGCACGGAGGTGGTCGAGGCTCTGTCCTGGTGCTGGAGGAGCCCGCTCTGGTCCCAGAGAGGAGACGCAGAGGGCCAGGCAGTTCTGCCAGCGCTACAGAGGGGACAGGGCCCGCAGAGGCTCCCGTCTCGGCTGCTCTGACGTCCCCTTCTATTTCTGAACTCTCAGAAGCATCACTGTCCTTGTCTCTTTGTCATGCTGTGTTGTGTGGTGGCTCTCTGTGTCCTAGTGACCTCTGTCACGACCTTGCCTCTCTGTGGGTTGGTTTCCTCCTCGACAGCATGAGTTCAATGGTTTATGAATCACAGACTCGTGGGGACCAAGGAGTGAGTGGGGTTGGAACACTCAGATAAACTCTTAGCAAGGGGTGGCCATTACCATGACGCCTGTAGGGCTGTGGCTGCTCACCTGAGCATGGTAGCTGTGGTGCCCTGGAGGCAGGGCTAGTGGGGGAGCTGGGAGGGCAGGAGGAGGAGCTTCGCTGGCTTCAACCTCGCGGGGCCTGCGGCCTCCTGGGTCTGTGGCCTCCTGGGCCTGCAGTGGCTAACACTCCACTCTGGAACCCTGCAAATGACTGATACGTCTGCTCCTTCCTCGCTTCAGCCAGCCGTTACCTGTCCACTGTGCTTCTGGAAAGTTCTGCTCTGGGAACACCGCCGCAGTGTGCTGGGAACTGCGTGACGCCTGTGGTGGCTTCTGCTCAGCTCCCTTCTGCTCTCTAGCTGCTTGACCTCCTGGCTTCTGTTCTGCTGGGTCTTAGAGGTGGCTGCCCGCCAGAGCCCACCGACCTCGCTGACCACGTCCAGCTTGTCCGCCTGGCCTCTTTTGGAGCTGCCCCGCCCTGCACATCCCAGCTCAGACCCCGCTCTCTGCTCTCTCCTGATGGCGCAGTGTCCAGCGTTTAATAAGACTTTTGTGATGTACGTGAAAATATTCCAAAATATCTCTGGATTCCAGAGTCATCTTGGGCTGTCTCCAACGTTAGCCCCCCAACAATTCAGTGATTTGTTCAGACTGTGTAGAAACTTCTAGGAATACTACCTCTTGGATCATCTTTAAATAGTTATTGTGGCAGAACACTTGTCTAGCCTTTGAGGCCCTGGGTTTGAGCTCCAGTACTGGGGGGAAAAAAATTACTATCTTTAAGTCCTTCTGCATGGGTGCTAAAGTGACTCACCTTTTGAAAAAGGAAATATTCCAAAGAGGTCCTGTGGATGCGCAAGGCTGAGCTGGGTAAACGGGAAGTGCAGATCGAGGGTTGGCTCGTTAAGACCCTGGAGTAGTCTACCGAGACCTGGTGAAGGGGGTGCTTTTACAAAGATTCTGCAGGAGAACAAAACAAACAAACAAACAAACAAACAAACAAAAAACCAGGACCAGGGAAAGCCGTCAACTGCTGTTGCCTTTGTTTGTAGTGCCTGGTTCAAACCTCGTCCTGTACACGGTGCGTACTGGGGACACCTGTGTGTTTCTAGGCTGTTGACCTCGACTATGATTTTGGTCCTTGGGGGTCTTGAAGAACACGTGTTTCTCAGAAGTGGTATTAGGATATTATAGTGGATTGGGGGCAGGAGACACTTTCGAGGTTGGCATTTCTTTCTTGAAGATATGAGTGTTGAGCAGTTCCTCAGTGCACCGGGGCGGCAGCCCAGGATTTCTGAAAGCTTTTTTTTTTAAAAAAAAATATTTATTTATTTACTTTTAGTTGTACACAATGCAATGCATTTTATGTTTACATGGTGCTGAGGATCGAACCCGGGCCGCGCGCGTGCGAGGCGAGTGCTCTCTGCCGCTGAGCCACAACCCCAGCCCTTCTGAAAGCATTTTGCATCCTCACTTGGCTCAATCAACTTGGCAGGCCCATTGGATTTTTGGCAATTCCATTTTTATACCTAACCCAACAATCCTGCTGAGAAAACACCCGGCTCTTGCTCTAGGTCCAGGGCACAATGCAGTCCTGAGACTGTCCGTCTCTACCAAGGAGTAAGGCAAATTTTTAGTGGGATGTAATTTTTTTCTTCACTCTTTATTAGTAGTTTAAGAATAAACTGTACTAGCTGGGCACAGCCGTGCATGCCTGAAATCCAAGTGACTTGAGAGGCCGAGGGAGGAGGACTGCATTGTGCCCTGGATCTAGAGCAAGGAGCTGGGTGTTTTCTCAGGAGAATTGTTGGATTAGGTATAAAAATGGAATTGCCAAAAATCCAACTGCACTTTGGGCTCCTGGGATAGCCCTGCCAGGCTTGCCAAGCCAACTGAGGATGTAAAGAAAAAGCCAGCCTCTGCAACTTAGCGAGGCCCTGTCTCTAAATAAAAAATAAAAAGGCCTGGGTTGTGTCTCAGTTGTAAAGCACTCCTGGGTTCAATCCCCGGTACCCCTACTCCAGCCCACCCCCCCCCAAGAAATACAATTCTAGTAGACAAACTTGTATTATTTTCTTAGAGGCAGCTTAAACGCAGTCAACTGAATCTCCCAATATCTTGGAAGATGAGTAGGAGCTTGAGAAGAAATGAAAACGTGACCAGAAGCACCATGCAGCCCCTTCATCAATCACAATCTTTCTGCAAAGTATGCTCTGTAATTTAAATTTCCTTTAATTTTTACCATCACCGCCATCCAAAGCACCGTTATGATGCAGGCTGGGGCCTCGGCAGGGGCTCCAGCCTCAGAGTGCAGGCACACGCACAGCTGGCGGCCAGCCCAGCTGGGCCTGGGAAGTCCTGGGCGTCCTCTGGGCTGTGCCCTCGCAGGGCTGGGGTCGGCCTCTCTGTAGGTTCTGCTGACCCTCCAGGTGGAGCCGCCGTGAGAGTCGCCGGGGCCTTCCTAGTCCAGCTGCAGTGGTCCGCATCCGTCTGCCCTCCCCGCACCAGTTCTCGCAGAGAACAGCAGGAGGCGCTGCAGCTCTGGGATCACGGCATGACCCCCAGCCCCAGGTCCTGCCTCGTGGGCCTCGCCTGTTAGTGACATTCAAGTCACGGAGCTCTTCCAGGGCAGGGCCCAGGAGGTTGGGCTGGGCTGACCCAGGAAGGAATGTTCTGGTTCTCTAGTGTCTTGGGTGGAGTGGGGCTGGCAGGGCGGCTCTCAGAGGCCGAGGCAGGGGCCTGACCAAAGGGGCCAGTGGTCAAGATTGGGAATCCAAGGTGAGGTGCAGAGAGAGAATGGGGTGGGCGGATTTGGGGGGTGCTCTGTACAATCATGGGGACTGTGCGAAGTGGTGCAGTCACTTTAAGAGCAAGGAGAAAAAGCAAGTCCATTTCTTACCTTCCCAGAGAAGCAGGTGCATGAGGAGTCCTGTTTGGGGAGTGGGTAGCGGTGTGTGTGTTACAGTATGGTCAGGGAGAGAGGCCCACCAAGGAGGACATCGTGGTACCAGGAGTAGAGGCCCACCATAGGGGGTGTCACGGTACAGGGAGAGAGGCCCACCAAGGAGGACATCATGGTACAGGGAGAGAGGCCCACCATAGGGGGTGTCATGGTACAGGGAGAGAGGCCCACCAAGGAGGACATCATGGTACAGGGAGAGAGGCCCACCAAGGAGGACATCATGGTACAGGGAGAGAGGCCCACCAAGGAGGACATTGTGGTACCAGGAGTAGAGGCCCACCATAGGGGGATGTCACGGTACAGGGAGAGAGGCCCACCAAGGAGGACATCATGGTACAGGGAGAGAGGCCCACCAAGGAGGACATTGTGGTACCAGGAGTAGAGGCCCACCATAGGGGGATGTCACGGTACAGGGAGAGAGGCCCACCAAGGAGGACATCATGGTACAGGGAGAGAGGCCCACCAAGGAGGACATTGTGGTACCAGGAGTAGAGGCCCAACATAGGGGGTGTCACGGTACAGGGAGAGAGGCCCACCAAGGAGGACATCATGGTACAGGGAGAGAGGCCCACCAAGGAGGACATCATGGTACAGGGAGAGAGGCCCACCAAGGAGGACATCTCAACGGCAGGGCGCTGCATGATGGACCGCGCTGGGCTAGGACACTGCGCTCTTCCTCCATGAGAACATAGAAATGGAAATAACTCGAAGAGGAACAAGTAGAAAAGTGACTTGCAGAAGGAAGAATGTGTGACGGGCACCTTCGTGGCAGGGGCCTTGGGGACCCCCACGTGTTCCTGTGACTGTCCGCAGGTGCCTCTGTCTGGGCTCAAGTGCTCAGAGGAAAACAGCCCCCGGAGGAGTCAGAGGCCCAGCAGTGGTGAGCTCTGGGGAGACACCAGGGAGGGGACTTCAGCGAGTGGGAGGGGGCGTGTTTTCCGGGGGAACCATCTTCATGGTGTCCCAAGAGTGGGTGCGGGGCTCCTGGGGCAGGCGAGGCTGGACTGGAGAGGGCCAGGGTCAGGAGGGGGCTGGCATGTAAGGTCACGGCCTGAGGTCTGGGGAAGGGGGACCAGAGCAGGGGTGTCTGGAAGACCTGTGGGAGGCGGGGAGGGTCCTGCCCAGGTGTGGGTTCTGCCGGGTGTGGGCAGGAGCGCCTGGGCAGAGGAAGGGCGGAGCAGGTGAAAGGCGCGGCTCAGGAGGCTGCAGCGAAGAGGGCCCCGCGCCTCTGGGAGAGTCCACGGGTGGCTTCAGCCACAGAGTGGACGGGGGACCTCGCAGGACTTCCAAGTCCCTATTTTATTTCCAGACCACGGGGAGTTGGCTATTATTCTTACTTCGCGAGCCAGGGAGTGCCGTGGGTCAGGTCCCTGGCACACAGGTGCTGAGGCTGAGGGACTCTGGGGAGAGGAGGCACTGGACTTTTGGGAACAGAACCCGAGGCTGTGAAGGAGCAGGATTTGGGAGAAGGGACCGCAGCAGAGGCTTCAGATGGGCCCTTAAGAACTGTCCAAGTTGAGGCACAAAGGACAGGTCTTGTACCGATGAGTCTGTCCCCAGGGAGAGCGCGGCCAGGGGCGGCCTCCCTCACAGGTCTGGCGTGATTCCTGGATTCCCGGAGCTGCTCTCAGCCCTGAGCTGAGCTGTGCTTCCTGTGGCCGGAGGGCGAGCGTGTCCTCTGCAGAGGGGACACGGCACCCACCCCGACGTGGACAGGGAGGCTGCACCAAAGACCCACGTAGGGTGTTGTTGACTTACATGAACCCCTGGTCGAGGCCAGTTTGTAAACTGGGACCCACAGTGGGCCACCCTCAGTGGCCCTGCTCTCGACTGGCAGCGTCCATCACCCAGAAAACTCAGGCGGGCTCACTTCCTTGTTTGTGAAGTGAGCCTCTCTTGGACTTCCGGAGTCTGGAAGATAAAACTTTACCTTACTCTCTGCTTTCCTAATGGACCACGTCTTTTTTTCTCCCGCCAAGGGTGGGGAGGTTGATTTATCTCGGTGGAGCCTGTCAGACTGTGTCTGACTACATATATTTGCTCTCCCAAATGTCCAATCTTTGTCAGTTGAGAAATATTTGAAGTGCTGACAAGGCTCTTATGGACAACTCACCTATCATTGCAGAGTCGGTAGGATTAATTCTTCTTAATTATGTTAGTGCTGGGCCATCATTCACGTTTATTGATGCTGTCTGGTCATGTCTCCAAGATTTATAGGTATCTATATTCATCCCACACAGAAGAGATCGCAAATAACTTTGCTATCTTTTGAGTGTCTTTCTGCATGAGACAGATGTTATGCAATTATTACTGAAAGCTTTTTAATAAATAAGCATTTGCTTCTCTAAGTTTCATCCCTAGGGCCCTGGAAGGAGGAGAGCTTAGGAATTTGAAATTGTCTCTGCAATTCTTATCCCTTTCCCCTTTTTAAGCTGAGTTAAAAACCCATTCTTGAATCAAAGTGTTTCATTTCCAGTCCAGGAAGTATTCCTGAGAATGATGTACAAGTTCACCAGGCAGAATTTAATCATTTTTATGCACGTGGCCCTTGACTTGCACATCATTGAGCATGAAGTGGCTGGATTTCAGACAACCAGAAGGAAATAGAGTGAATCCAAAATTGCAGGCTCGCAATAGGTTGGAATTAAAATGAACCTCAACCTGCCTGGTTTCTCATTCCTGGTGGCATCTCCATCCTTGAGACAGACTCTGCCCATTTGAAGTGGTGTTCCAGAATCTGCACATCTTTAAAGCACTACAGGTGGTTATTATTTTCTTCTTGGTTTAAAAACCATATATGTAATCCTCTCTCAATCTAGAGAGGAGTAGGAACTGGCCATGAAGAGCCAAGTATGCATCCTGAGTATTTGGGGCCCGGGTTTTCCTCAGTGGACTGCCAACCACACCATGGGTAAGGAACATGAAATTAGAGGTGATGGAGCTGGTAGTAAGCTTAGAATGGAAATTGCCAAGGCCTGGGCTAAGCTCTTGAATGCATCATCTTTTAAAATTGTCAGTATAATCCTGTAAAGTAGGATGCACTTTAATATGAGAAAATGAAACCCCTGGAGGGTTAATATCTTGACCAAGATGGTGTAAATAGTGAGCAGGGGTCAGAGGTTGATCCAGGTCTTCTAGGGAAAGATCTTTGCTCTTAACCTCTCTGCTGGAGGAAGACCAGTCAGAGACTTGCGGGGCCACCTGTGACTTGCTTTAAAGGCACCTGACAGGATGCCTGTGGGAAGTATCCACAAAAGCCTCGGTATGGTGGTTTGGTGGCTTGAATATAATTCTAATTATGCAAGAGAGAAAGCAAATAATAAAATCTGGAGGAAAAAGAGGGGTTAGAGAAAGAAAAATGGGAGCAAGGGATGCCTGACCAATGATGGGAGAAGAGAAGGAGCAATGGTGACCCTTTGCTAGGAAAGGACAAAACGTCCCAGTCCCAAGACCCTGGACCAGAAGGGATCGGTGCCTCATGAATACGAGGGCTGCAGGATCAGTGGCGGCTGTCCTCTGTGTCCCTTCCAGGGTACAGATATCTGGAGGGAAAAGGGCATGGTGGTTTGGGTCTCCCTGAATCACTTCTCCATAGCACCAGCAGGGAGGAAGTGTGACTTGATGCTCTGTCCCTCCCTCCCCACATTCAGTTTTTGTGGTGGTTATTTTAACTCAATAATTGGATACAATGTTCTGCCTTTTAGCCCAGTGAGCCCTGGCTGATATCTTATCTAGATTTTCCCCATCTCCTCATTTATAGTAGATTTTTCCTAGTATGGAAATCTGAAATTCAAAATGCTCCGAAATTCAACACTTTTGAGCATCATAATGCCACATGTAAAAAATTCCACACTGACTTCAAGTAATGGGTCACAGTCAAAATTAAGTTATACTCAAAATATTGTATAAAATATTACCTTCAGGATATGAGTATAAGGTGTTTATGAAACATAAGTAATCTTGTGTTTAGTATGGGTCCCATCCCCCAAATATGTCATTATATATGCAAATATTCTAAACTCTGAGCAAAATTGAAAGAAAAATTGGTCCTAAGTATTTTGCAGATAAGGGCTACTCAACCCAGGTTATGATTTCAGAGGTAGGGGTCTCCCCAGAACACATTCACAATGTAGGTGAAATGATTAATTATGAGAGCTGTAACCTAATCAGTGGAATAATCCATCTGATAGATCAATAATTTGAATGAATTGTTGGGTATAACTGTAGGCACGTGGGGCATGGCTGGAAGAAGTAGGGCACTGGCGTTGTGCCCTTGGAGATTTTTTCCCTCTTACTCCTCACTCTCTCTCAGCTTCCCAGCAGCCATGAGCTGAGCAGCTCTCCTCCACCACCCCTTCTGCCATGATGTTCTGCCTCTCCTCATTCCCAGAGCGAAGGAGATGGCTGACCATGGACTGGAAACTCTGAAACTGTGAGCCCTAATCAAACTTCTACTCCTCTAAGTTGTTCTTATCGGGTATTTTGGTCATAGAGATGAAAAACTGACCAATAGAAACTGGTACCCAAAGTGGGGGTCTTTGCTGTGACTAATCTGATCATCTAGTTCAGAAGCCTTTGGAACTGGTTTGCAGTAGGAGTTCAAAAAACTTTGGAGATGCAGGCCAGAGAAACCTTAGATTGTTCTAAGGGGAGATTAATGGGCAATTCTGGTGGGAGTTCAGAAGACCAGAATTCTGAGAGAAATGTGGACAGTAAAGATTGTGCTCATGAGGTTTCAGAGGGGAACAAGCACTGTGTTGGAATTTGGACTTGTGGTCACACATGTTACATTTTGAAAAGAATTTGTCTACATTTTGCCTATGACTTGAGACTTTCTTTGAGGCTGAATTTAAAGGTGATGGACTAATTAATCCGGCAGAAGAAATTTCAAGAAAGCATAACAGTCAGGCAGTGGCATGGATGTTGCTGACAACTTTACTCTGATCACTGGAAGCAGAAAACACAGAGGAAAGATTTTAAAACTTGCAGTTTGGCCAGAGAAAACATGTAAAATTGAAGCCAAGGAAGGAATGGCTGTTGAAGAGATTGCCACAATTAAAGAGAAGATAATTACTTTGCACACCGACAATTTAAAAGGTGGTTTGAGGTTATCTCACCCATTGCAGGTGTAAGGGTATAGGTCAATTATATCTCAGTAAAGCTGGTGGAATTGTATGGTTTGAGTCTAGGAGTGTTCCCCCAAAAGATCATATGTCAGGCATTGCAGTGTTCAGAAATTAAATGCGTGGATTATAAGAACTGTAACCTCCTCAGTGGATCAATCCATTTGCTGTATTAATAATTTGAATGGATGGTGGTAACTGTAGCCAGGATGGAGGAAGTAGGGCACTGGGGGCATGCCCTTGGGCATTGCATTTTCTCCCTTGCTTCTTACTCTTTCTCTGCTTCCTGCTGCCATAGGCTGAGCAATTTTACGCACCCTTCTGCCATGATGTTCAGATTCACCTCTGGCCCAGAGCAGTGGAGTTGGCCGACCATGAACTGAAACCTTTGAAACTGTGAGCCCCAAATCCAAGATCCCTTCCTTTAAGTTGTTCTTGCTGAGTATGTTGGTCACAGTACGAAAAGCTGACTGAAGAACCTGTGCAAATACACTGGCCCCTGGTTTTCAGCAAAAACTGTACACACACATGCTTAACCTACAACGTAGAATGAAGAAGCTCTCCTAAATGAAGATGTGTTAATAAGCAAGACTATATTGGACTTGAACCAGTCTTGAAGACTGAGCATCTCCTGCAGAGTGTGAAGACTGCTAAACACCTGGTGTTCTCTGAAGCAACGGGGACTTGTGGATGGAGCCTGCTGTTCTCAATGGCCAAGTCATGACCCTTTCTGATTCGGTCTGCTTTTGTTATTTCCGTCTCTTTTCTAACAGCTATACATTTGAAAAGCACATCCCACTACTGAGGGTGGATCTGTTTTTCCTATGTTCTCCCTCTGTAATAATTTATTTAGATAATAAAGAGTATAGCATAAAGTATATTTTACACACCATTTTTAAGGTAATAGACACTGTCAGGCCTGTGGGTTATTCTATTCTTCCCCTGCAAAGTCTGATTTCTGACAGTCATTACCAGATGCACCTTAAATAAAATGAAAGACACAGCTAGAAATTTAAGTAGCTTTTCATTTGAACCCATTACCTCCAAAGGAGGAACCAATGTAGGTATCCCCATTATGACTACACAAATGATTACCCAATGACTTGTTTGCCTCTCATGCTAGATTATACCTCTGTAAGAGAAGAGTCAAAGTGTTTTTTCTCAAAACTTAATATATATTTTTTTTAGTTGTAGATGGACACAATATCTTTATTTATTTATTTTTATGTGGTGCTGAGGATTCAACCCAGTGCCTCGCACGTGCAAGGCAGGTGCTCTACCACTGAGCTATAGCCCCAGCCCAACACTTAATTCTATTCCGACTTTAACAAACTTATTCGTAGCCACTGTGTCAGGTAGTCTTCCTGTAGGGTGGAGAGCAAGCCCTCACTCTAGTAGATTTCACCTTTTAGGGTCAAAGTGGAGGTAATAAACAGATGCAGGGTGACCCAGCATCAGGGCGCACAGGGAGACTGGTGGCCCAGGGTTGTTCTGCCAAGGTGGTGGCTACAGCTGTTACAAATGCCCTCCCTGCCTGGTCATCTGCCCACTCGCTGCCCACACAGGGCTGTATGAGTAAACATTGGTGGTAAATCAATGTCTGTTTGCCTCAAACCCAAGGGCAAATTTATTCTTACCTAGTACAAGAAAACTCACAACGTTTCCCCCATAGGTGGGATTAGAGGGAATGAGGTGCAGAGGTTTGGGGGGATGATGGAGAAGCCGTGGCCAGGAGGAAGCTGTCCACCAAGGAGGAAGGCTCTGAGGTGCATGATGCTCTGGGCAGCCAGGAAATGGTGGGCAGACCCGGGCATCGTCTGTGTACCTGGCACTTGCCTGCAAGTAGCTCACGGCTGTGAGCGCTTCGGAGAATGGCCCTTGAGGAGGGCTGCCTGGTCCCAGAGAGAGCCAGAGGTGGCCGGGGGATCATGTCCTCTCAGCGACTCTCAGGGACACAGGACAGAAGCCCAGCGCCCTGGCTCCAGATGTGGCGGAACCTGGGGCGTGTGTGCATCCAGGGTGGCGCGAAGCCTCTGGGAAGAGGCTCCCATTCCCTCTCCTCCTTCCCTCCCTGGCTGCTTCTCAATCCCTGGTGCCACGTCCTCAGCCCGGAGCTTCTGGGAGAACCTGAACTGAAACAGCAGGAGGGAGCCGTGGCTCACAGCCCGCGTCCAGGCCGCTCGGCTCTTGCTTGGCAGCCTTACGTCATGGGCTGTTTCTGGACATCTTTGCAGTGTCCTAATGAGCACCGTGGTTTGGGTCACCTCCTCTTCCCACTGTCAGGAGCAGGGATTTCCGCCCTGGGAGGCTGGGAGGGCCAAAGCCTGGCTGATGAGACCCCAGGGGGTCTGCCTTCACGTGGACCCCCAGCCCAGAGCAGGAGGGAGCCACATGCCATGCGGGGCCACGCTGCAGCTGCACTTGGGAACAGGACAGCTCGCAGGACAGAGGGAGAGGAGTCCCTGGGCCCGCAGGAGCACGTGACTGGCTTGTCTGAAGGATCCCCCAGGCTGGGGGCAGCAGGGACCTGCTGGTGGGTAAGTGGGACTGTGCCCAGGCCTGTGATAGGAGGGCTGTTGGGCCAGGGGTCTCCTGGTGGGAAAAGGTGGGGAAGGGGAGGAAGAGCTGGGCCACTCAAAGCCTCCCGGTGTGGCCAGGTGGCACCTCAGCACAGGATAGTGAGGCTGAATTTTAGGCTTGAGCCACTGAGATCAGCCTCAGAGGCTGTGGTAATGACAGACAGCCAAACCAAGACCACCCAGCTCTTCACACACACAGCCTGAGGAGGAGG
Organism: Tamias sibiricus; assembly: GCA_025594165.1. NCBI lineage: Eukaryota > Metazoa > Chordata > Mammalia > Rodentia > Sciuridae > Tamias > Tamias sibiricus. Next base: position 134,274,449 of record CM046664.1, on the reverse strand, counting down.
GCTGGGGCTTGCTTCTCCCCAGCTCCGCACGGCTATTCAAGTTTTAATTTTGCTTCACGATCATGCATGGATTTTCCAAGTCCCGACTGTATGAGTCAAAACAGACATCCAGGTGTTCATGGCCCACCTGAAACCCACTGTGTCCCTCTCTCTGCCAGTGGCCGGGGCCAAGCCCCTGAGAGTATGAAAGAGGATTTCATATTTAGGTCATTTTCTTTTTTTTCTCTCAAAACAAAACAAAGCAAAACCAAATGAAACCAAACCAAACCAAACCAAGCAACACTGGGGGTGGGGAGGGTAAGTCACATTAATTAGTACCAGATGTCTAAAAAATAAGGACCAAATGCAATTTCACATTTTAATTAAAAGATCCCCTTCTTGTTCCCCTTTTGTGTTTCCCCTATTTAAACACTTCCAGTGAAAACTAGAGAGTGCAATTCTACTCTTGAAATACGCCAGTCCCCCGGGTGCTCAGGGGTGACAGGACCCAGCAGTTCCTGGTCCCCTTGTTGAGAGGGACTGCGGAGTGTACCGTGTGCTGTGCTGTGGGTGGGCCTTTCGTTCAGGAGGAAGAACTCATGGCTCAGAGCTTCTGCAGGACTCCCTGCTCTCGCGTTACACGGAAAGATCCAAGGAAGAAGCAGCAGTAACGCTTTCTGGATTCACAGATGAGAGGGTAAATCAGAAAATAAATGGAAAAATTTGAGTCCACAGTCACAAGGACCAGATTTGAGTCCTGAGTCTGTGGACGGCTAACTGGGCAAAATCAAGCAACTAATTGGTTCTCCTTGAAGCCTGATTTTCTTATTTATGAAATGAGCATATTGCTACCTAATAGGCAGTCCCTTTCATCTCTCTGGATGGGAAGGATAAAATGGTGCAAGGTAAGAGAGAATGTTGTTTTATGTTGCCGCCTGCAGCTGCTGCCGCCTGCAGCAACAATACTGTGGGAAAGAATTCCGAGGCAGTCTGGAAATGAATAGCTTCTTTATTCTTCCTTCTTCTAACTTCTCTCTCTGGCTCCAACAACCTCTCCAACTCCAACCACCCCCTCTAGCCAACCTCACCCGGTTAAATACTTTTTGCCTTAACAAATATACATGTGTTAACAGCTCAAACTTACAGGTGCGTCACGTAGTGTTCACAGGCATAGAAAGATTCTTAGATAAATGCATGAATATCAGGTGAAAACACTGAAACACCTCTTATGGCTCTCAGCTAGCCGCCATCTTAGCTATCTCCTTATTAGGGCTCTTACAGTTTTAAGAATTGTACATGCATTATCTATTTTTTATTTTATCATGCTCAGTAGCAGTCCTTGAAGTTTTGGAGCCAGGAGCTCCATTGATGTGAGAATCTGGGAAAGGAGGTGAGACATGCGTTTTAGACTTCCTGCCCTACACCAGGCACCAAGCATCCCTGTGTCATAGATTTTGGTTTCTTTCCCAAGGAGATGAAGGTCAGCTTAGAGACGGCAGATGGAGGCTCAATGACGTCCCTGTGTAGTGGAGCTTGACGCGATTCTGGTGGCTTATGGGGCTGTGTTAATTGGTGAACCTCTGAACCAAGGTGAGCCAGAGAGAAGGGGAGCTGCTGCTCTCATCTCCCCTGGCCATGCCAGGAGCAGCAGTCCAGCTCGGAGCCCTGCCTCCTGGCTCTCTCCCTGCAGGGCGGGCCAGGGCAGCCTCACCCATGGGAGAACAGGCAGACTGCTTGGGGTCAGGGCAGGCAGGACTAAATGACAGGGATTATAGGAGAGTCCAGGAAACGGCTGTCTGCCAGGCAGGGAGCTTCTGGTCCCTGGGGAGCTGAGGTCTCAGTCATCCCTCTGGGGAAAAGGCAACCCTGAGTCAGCCTGGCCATGTGCTCCTGCACCAAGACGAATGGCAAGCGTGCTGCCATTGCCTGTGTGTGCCTGCGTGCTGTCCCCAAGGGTGCCCTGGTCAAGGAGGGGATCTGCTTGCAGAGCCCCTCCGAGCTCTTGGTGAAGCCCTGTCCCTGAAGTACACCGGCACAGAAAATTTAGCAGCCGCAGTGGAGACCCATCTGAAAAATATTTATGACTGCCCTAGTTCTTGGAGTGAGGGCATTCCTGCAGCCCCCAAGGTGAACTCTGAAGCAGTAGAGAAAGAGAATCCCCGGTGTCAGCCCCCTGCTCAGGACCAGGTGGCCCCAGGCAGGGCCCCAACCCCTTCTGCATGCAGCCTGTGGGCCACTCCCATTGGACCTGGGCCTCCTGGGCAGCTGTTGGCTCAGAGGCCAAGTTCAGCGGGGAGGGTCCAGGCTGAACTTCCTTTCAGACTGCAGACTTGGCAGGCGGTGGGGAGCCGGCAGGGGAGCTGCCTGGTGGGCTTCTTTCTTGTTTTATTTTGAATTTTGATTGACATGTAATGATTGTACATATTTATAGGGCACAACGTGCTGTTTTGAGACATGTATACATTGTGCAAATGCTGAACCAGGGTAATTAGCATGTCCATCACTTTAGACATTGATCCTTTCTTCATGGGGAAAACATTCAAAGTCTTCTAGTTATTTTGAGATGAACAAGGTGATATTGTTAGCAATATTGTCCCTCCTGTGCAATGGACCCCTGTTGTGGCATTTTCTATAAATAAATTTTCTCTTAAAAAAAAAGGGGAGGGAATTGTTGTGGCATTTTCTATAAAGCCCTCTCCTTTTTCATGAAAGATATGGTGTTGAAAGAGTTAACTTTGACTTCTACTTGCTGCTGTTCAGTTCTTTATTCACATATATGGCCACCAGGTATCCCTATTTCAATTATTTAGATCCAGACTAACTCTGTACATTTATCTTTTCTTGAAAAGAGTAACACAAACCTTTTTCTATAAGTACTTAATTTCTAGTTAATAAGCTTTAAGAGTCTTTTTTGTGATTAAAAATAAATTTCTCTTACTTTTAAAGTAGATATAAATCCCTTAGAGTAAAAAGTCTCCCATGAGCTAACATGCAGCCTTGCCCTGCTTCTAGATTTTATAAACAACTGCTATAAAAGAAAAAACAATAGTGCTGTGGAATCCCAGACAAAGAAGGTTGACTTTATCAGACAGCCTAAATAGTATGTAGAGAAAACAGTTTCAGTCACGTACAGGGCCTTGAAAAGGTGCAAGTGACCTCAAAACCTTGAAATATATGAAATAAGAAATTTAATATGTCTAAAATGTAATCTAAAAATTAAGTCATGTCTGTAATAAAATCATCAAGGAAAATGTAAACATTCTGTGCTGCCAAAAAAATTATGCTTAAAACCTATAACAAAGAAAAAGCAAAGAGAGAAGATTCCACAGCCTGACTCGCGTGTCGGTGTGTTATTTTCCCCATCGCTGCTTCTCTGCCTCCGTACTTCGCTGATTGCTGGCGTTGTACCCCCTGACTGGGGCTGGCCCCCAGCAGACCCCCTTCCTTTCTAACTGTAACAATGTACCTGTTCACCTACCTCTGCTCCTACCTGTTCCTCTCCCAGTTTCTGGTGGCTACTCTTTTTCCACCCCCCTTTTGGTAACAGGGATTGAACTCAGGGCACTCAACCACTAAGCCACATTCCAGCCCCATTTTGTATTTTATTTTGAGACAGGGTCTCATTGAGTCGCTTAGCACCTCACTGTTGTTGAGCCTGGCTTTGAACTTGCAATCCTCCTGCCTCAGGCGTGTGCCACTGTGCCCAGCTCTGGTAGCTGTTCTTCTATGGTGGACTATGACACCAAGCCAGCAGTAGTTCTGCCACACCTGGGAGTTTACTTTATGCTCCTGCAGCCCCAAAGTCCACCCCAGACCCTGCCTAGGGAGGAGGCAGGGCTCCACCAGACATTCCTACCCTGCAGCAGGTGGGCACCTTCCCCATGCACTCAACCTTGGCCCCTCTTGCAACTCTGTCCAAGTGCTGAATGCAAATAGAATTCAGAATAAGCCTAGCAGGCTCTGACAGCCAGACGGAACGCCCTGGAGACCTGAAGGACCTCGCAGGCACCCAGGACACCCCAGCCCCCCGACAGCAGCAGACCACGGTCCTTCCCAGGCACACACGGAGGACTCTCCAGGATTGATCCCTCGGTAGGGCACACATCAAGTCCTAACGAGTTTAGGAAGAATGAAATCACACCATGGGCCTTTTCCAACCACATGGTATGAAAACTAGCCATCAAGAGCAGGAGACAATTCACAACTATGTGGAACTCAAACAATATACTTATAAAAATAAGGTAGAAATCAAAAGGGAATAAAAAGGTATTGAGGCAAATGAAGATGTCACGAGCTTTCTCAAGAGACTTCTAGGTGGCACAGAGGCTTCCAGGGACTCAGGGAGAGAGGTGCACATTGGGCTCGCCACGGAGGTGGGCAGAGACCTCTAGACCAGCCGTGCTGTCCAGTCCTCTAGACCAGCCAGGCTCCCCGCCAGCCGTCACTCACAGGGAAAGGACAGGGAAGGGAAGGAGCTCCTGAGCCAGTCCAGGACTGGCTGAATCCAACCTGGAGACCTCGGGTCAGGGTAGCTGGTTTGCATGCTGGGACACTGGTCTTGACTCTCCTAGCTGCGGAGGCGCTGCAGAGTTAAGTCAACCCAAGGCCTGAGTTTTATACATGGACAGCATGGATCAGTGGGTTGAGTGTGGGATTTAGTGACAGAAGATTTGGGTTGATGTGAACAATGAACGGTTTCCAGTCAGCACCCAGTGGTGCGTGGTAGCCGAGATAGCGTGAGCTCTGTGAGAGCAGGAACTAATGTGGGAAGCAAAAATCATGCTGGCAAAACCACAGAGGACCTGATGTTTGTAAATTCACTCATTCAAATATGTGTATGCCTGCTACTGTGTGCAGTGATCACAGTCATGTGCAAAGCAGACAAACTCTGCCTGTGTGTGCAGATGTGAGGAAACAAAGAAGCAAGCACAATGCTTTTCAGTTGGTGGCAACCTAACTCAGGGAGGGGACATAGGAGTGTGGCAGAGATGGGACAGGTGACATTCTAATAAGTTGGTTCAGAGAGGTGAAGAAGAGAAGCTGTCCCAGGGCGCCTGACCCAACACTGAGCAGGGAGGAGTTGAGGACAAAGTGATCTGTGACCTTGAGCTGTCCCAGCTGGTGCCCTGGGCCACTTCACTGATACATGGTGGCTGATGTCCAGGGATGCGTCCTCCGTCCTGCTCAGCCCCATCCCCTCATCCCTGCAGCAGGAACCATCCTGCTGTACCTGCCTCACCTCCTTCCCAGTCCCAGGGGTGGGAGACAATCGGTCCCTGGTGGCTGGGAGTGATATTTGAATGTCAGTTATCAGGAGGGTGCGACTTTGACATTTGATGGTGATAAATGAAAACGTTCAAAGGCAATGACAGACACCAGGAGCTCTTCTGAATATCTTAAGTATGAATAAAATAATACAGCCCTGAAGGAAGTTCCGATGAGTTGTCAGATGGGCCCGGGTCGGCACTAGTGATCCCAAATTCAACTATCCGCTTGAAGGAGCACGGCGGCCCGGGAGCAGCGCGAGCCTCAGCTCTTGATTCCGTAAGAAGCTAAAAGGAATCGGCGCAGCAAGGATCAGCGAGAGGCCACCTGCCCTGTGCTCTGGAGGACCTAAAAGAAATGTCCCTTTATTTAATCAATTAACTTACGTATGTTTGTAGGTAAGAATTTTTTCGGTTCTAAGGACCGAACCCAGGGGCACTTTACCACGGAGCCACGCCCTCAGCCCTTTCTGTGTTTTAATCTGAGACAGGGTCTGGCTAAGTTGCTGAGGCTGACCTCAAATTTGCAAGCTTCCTTCCTCCGCCTCCGGGCAGCAGGGATTAACACACATGCACTTCCACACCTGGCGGCTGGACACCTTTAGAAAAAAAAAAAAAAGAATAATTTAAGACGTTTGCTTTATTTCTATCCGAATGCTCAACTCTGGGATTGGGGACTGGGGAGTAATTCTTTTTTTTTTTTTAATATTTATTTATTTACTTTAGTCGTACACAATGCAATGCATTTATGTTTACGTGGTGCTGAGGATCGAACTGGGGCCGTGCACGTGCGAGGCGAGCGCTCTGCTGCTGAGCCACAACCCCAGCCCCCTGGGGAGTGATTCTTAAATGCACGAGTCCTTGATGATTCGGTGTCCACATGTAATCTGCACACGCTTTGAGGGGGTTTTGATCTTTCCGTATATATGGATGTGGATTCAAATACAGATGAGGCTTGCCCCGCTCTTTCAACTGTGTTAAAGGGTTTAGTTCAAGAAGATAAACATAAGCTGGGGGCAGGACACCAGGCAATGAAACATAATTCAAAATGCTGTCAAGAATAACATATTAGGGGCTGGGATCATGGCTCAGCCGTAGAGTGCTCGCCTAGCACGTGCGCGGCCTGAGTTCGACCCTCAGCACCACGTAAAAATAAATGTAAAAAAGCATTGTGTACAACTAAAATAAATAAATAAAAACATATTAAATAAGACTTTATTCTATTTGCATACTTTTTAGAAAAAAATTATCAAAGTTCAATTTTTGATCCCTGCCTGCCCATTGGGTAATTCCCAAAGGCAGATGCGTGGGGTTTACGTTCTCCAGGAATGTGGTCTGCACGAGACCACAGAGAAGGAGTGAAAGGAGAGGCCTGGGGAACCCGGGGAGGGGGACGTTGAGGGCACTGCGATTCAGGTGAGAAGGAAAGGGAGGGCGTGGGTCAGGGGCGTGGCCAGCTAGTACTCATGCTGCACCCTGATTCATCCCTTCCTGATCTCCAGGGCCCACTGCCCATGGACTCCGGGTTCCCTGCACATGCAGTGACCTCTCTGGTTTGATAAAGGATCGTTGGTCCCGAGAGCTGCTGCCTCTGCAGCCACCGCACTACAGGATAGTTGAGAAAGGGTCCTGGAGACAGAGGAGGGAGAGGCGGGCACACAGGGGCCAACCTCATTCAGCAGCATGAGACACCTTCAGTTCATTCAGACGCAGCCTCTTGTGGGCCTCGACCCCGTCCTGCCTGCAGGGGAGAGTAGATTCTCCATTTTACAGACCAGAACGAGGAGGCCTGGCCCTCCTGCGCATGTAGGTGGCCCTCAGTGACACAGTGGCTCTGCTGTGCCTCAGGCTCTCTGCGTGGAGGAGGACCCTGTCCTGCAGAAGCTGCCAGACCAGGGGCGGCCACCAATGCAGAGTCACCCAGATGTGGCCCATTCCTGCTCCTGCGATGGGCGCCTCTGGCCGGAGGCCATGGGAAAGAGCCTCAGGAGGCCGGCTCCAGCCAAGCGGGGAGTGCTTAGCGAAGGGCAGGGCACCGGAGGGCATCGTGGAGGGAACAGGGTGAGGCCACAGGAGGCCCATCTGCCTCCAAACCACGCCGTGGGGCCAGTGCCAGGTTCCATGAGACCCTTGCCCAGGAAGCTAAGGAAGTCGGTTTCTGCCTGCAGGGGAAGGTAGCAGCGCGAGCCGGTGGCGGGCCAGGGAGACGCTCTGTAGTAACCGGCCCCTTCCACACCCCCACCCCCCCAGCAGATTGAAGGACATTTTGAACAAAGGGGGGAGATGTGGGGCAGGACGGCCAGAGGGCTTCTGTGGCAGCCTGGCCACGGCCATGAAAGACTAGGAAGGGAGGCGTTGGGGGACCGTGCGGAGGGGACTGTGCAGACTCGGCCGTCGCCACCTAACATGGAGGGTGGGGGCAGAGCAGAGGGACCTCTAGGGTCAGCTGGAAACAGGCGATGTGTTTCTCATCACTGACGGATGTCACCACGTGCCACCCAGTGCCCGTCCTCACCCGCCACTCGTGTCCCGTCACAGAGACCACAGGGACACCATGTTCCCACTCTCCTTCCAAATGCCCACTCTGCAAAGTCTGCTTGCTTTCCTGGAGAGGTCAGAAAGCCGCCCCATCCTCAGGAGACCGCCGAGGGCGTGTCTGATGGATGGAACGGAGTTCTGGGTAGCTGGATAGAGTGAGAACACCCTGGAGCCTGGCACCCAGGCCACAGGCTCCGCCAGGCCTGGCTCAGGGCCGCGGCCACCATTCCTCACCCAGCCCTGGCCACTGCAGCCCTGGCCTCCGCAGCCGCCCTGTCTCCTGGAGCCCCTCTTTTTATTTATTTATTTATTTTTATTCAAAGTTGTATTTATAATAGTAGTATGCATTATAATTCATAATAAACATATAGAGCATCTTTTTACAAAACACTGTCTACAATGTATATGCGTACCATTCAAATCTTCAGTCATACATTTAGGGTAATGACTGGAGCCCCTCTCAATGGGGCCGTTTCCCTCGGGGCCCGTGGCGCACTTTGCAGGCGGGTCAGCCGCGGCCTCTCCCACTTCCCAGGCCTTGGAGGGGCTCGGGCTTCCTCCAGGCGGAGGTTCCCTTCCTCTCGCTGTCCACGGGTCACTGGGAGAGGAGGAGCCTGCCCGGGCCTGGCCCGCACCCGGCTAAGCCTAAGGCAAGGATACCGCGGGGAAGAAATCGGAGGCAGACTGGGAATGAGTGGTTCCTTTATTCTTGCTTCTTCTTCTCTGCTTTCTCTCTCTCTCTTCTGTCTTCTCTCTCTCTCTGACGCCCCCAGCCTGGTTGAATACTCTACACTCATCAAGCATACACGTGTTACAAGCTCAACTTACAGGTGCGGCACGCAGTGCCCACGGGCACAGAAAGATTCTTAGTCAATTACATTAAGGTCGGGTGCAAACAAGTAAACGCCTCCTCTTGGCTCTCAGCCAGCCGCCATCTTAGCTACTTCCTCATTCAAGGCTCTTACATGAGCGTCCCTCCTGCTGGCCCTGATTGGCCACGGAAAGGACACGCGCCCTGATTCTGGCCCGTGGCACAGGAGGAGGGGATTCGTAGCGTCTCCTGGAAAGGGCGGCTCCCTGGCCTCTGGGGGAGTCCTTGGAAGGCCACAGGCTCTCTTCATCACTGTTCTGAGAGGCCTTAGCACGCGAGTGGGGGGCAGCCTCGGCCTTGAACGCTGGGAGACAACCTGCGGTGTTGCTCCTTCATCAGGCTGTGGAATCCGCCAACTCTACGGTCCCCTCCCCGTCGGCTCTAAGTCCACGGCCAAGTAACTTCCTCATGGTGCACCGAGGTTTCATTCAGTTTGGGTGACAGCCGAAGGACCCCAGTGTCCGTCACCCTGCTCGGTAGGTGGGAGGGTCTATGCCCCACACCTCAAACAGCCCAGAGCATGTCCTCTCTGTGTCCTCTGTAGAGCACGGAAGAGTGAGGTCAGGCCCAGCCTCTCGCTCGCCTCCAAGAACCTCGTGGAGTGGGGCGGGATATGACAGACCAGCCACAAGGAAGCACAAGGCCCCTGTCACAGCATGTCCTCCCCAGGGCCAGCGGGAAAATGAAACGAAAATCCCTCAGGATCTGGGGAAGAAAAGCGGAGTGAATGTATTTGAAGTGGTGTCACCGAATGTCTTACAAATACTAGATCAAGACATTGAGAGTGCTGACTTTGACATTTCCACCAGTAATTTCTGAAGCCATGTTACAACCTCTAAGTCAAAGTAGGTTTGATTTTGTAAATCAGTTTTATTAATCAATTAAATCACATACGTATATATATGCTGTGTATATAGATGGGGGTAAAGATGTAGAGACAGAGAGAGAGAGAGAGAGAGAGAGAGAGAGAGAGAGAGAGAGAACTAATTGCAAAAATTAATTGCAATTAGGTTATTTGCAAACCCTAAGAGGTTGGGAACATTTAATAAGTTGCCTGGGGGGCTGGGGTTGTGGCTCAGTGGTGGAGCGCTCGCCTAGCACGTACGTGTCCTGGGTTCGATCCTCAGCACCACGTAAAAACAAAGGCATTGTGTACAACTAAAGCAAATAAATAAATGTTAAAAACAATAAGTTGCCTGGGTTATTTCACGACACTCTTTACCTTTGTATGAACCTCCCAGTTGAATATAGTGGTTTGCAGAATAAAAAGCAGACCTGGAGGCCCTCAAAGGAGCACATGGCCATTATTTCCAGTAGAAAGACTATTTCTCCAGGAGATGATTCAGGTCAAAGTAGCGGGAGGCATGTGTTTTTGTAAAGATAGAATTAGATTTTCTCATCATTTTCCTGAAAATAGAGAGATCGTTATTATGTTTCATTTTTTTCCATTGCAGGGTCCAGAAGTAGATAGCTGCATTAGTGATCCCGAAAAATACCCACAACTGGAGTGTGTGAGTGTGTGTGTGTATGAGTTTGTGTGTGTGTGAGAGTGTGTGTGTGAGAGTGTGTGTGTATATATGTGTGTGAGTGTGTGTATGTGTGACAGAGTGTATGTGTGAGTGTGTGTGAGAGTGTGTGTGTATATATGTTGTGTATGTGTGAGAGTGTGTGTGTGAGTGTGTGTGTGTGTGTGTGTGTGCTTCTGAAACAGCAGGTGAAGCTGTCCGGAGCAGGTGCTGGAGGGAGGCGGGGAGGGACGCTGCCTCGTGGTTCTCTGCAGTTCGTTGGCTGCGCAGGGTCCACCTCCCTGCTAGCTTGGGCACAAGGACGAAATGAGTCAGTCTCAGTGGTGATCTCAGGCACAGAGCAGGTGCCAGAACTGCACAGGTGACTGGTCCTCCGTGAATACAGAGCAAAACTGGGAAGAGCCTGACTCCCAGGGAAGGCCACGTCTGGAAGCTAGCATGGCCCGGGGACTGTGGTGACAGTGCCACTATTAGTGCAGACCATTCCGCCAGATGCCCAGGGGAAGTCGAGGTGAAGGCCACGGCTCTCTGGTCAGTGCCTGTGCCCAGACAGCTGCTGTCTCCTCACCCACTCTTCCTCCAGGCCGACAGCAAAGCCCAGACAGGATTGTTTAAAGGATACTGACCTTTGTCAAAAGCATATTTAAAAGGAGCTTGCTGCGAGGCTTTTTTTTTTTTTTTTTACTTCTCATTATGTAGAGTACAAAGCCCAGCTATGTTCAATTCTGATAGAGTGCATTTCCAGTTTCACACCAGGAACCCTTTAAATTTGGAATGACTGCTTAATCGTAAATCCCTGAAGTATGCTTTAATCCAAAATTCAATCAGCATGAGAAAACTCCCTGTGTGGGTGGCCTTTCCGTCAATCCTCCTTCTGTATCCGCCACTCGGGAGGTGGAATGGGAACAAGAGCTCTACCACACAGTGCCCCGGGATGCAGGGGTGCCCCGGAATGCAGGGGTGCCCTGGGATGCAGGGGTGCACCGGATGCAGGGGTGCCCCGGGATGCAGGGGTGCACCGGGATGCAGGGGTGCCCCGGGATGCAGGGGTGCCCCGGGATGCAGGGGTGCACCGGATGCAGGGGTGTACTGGGATGCTGGGGTGCCCCGGGATGCAGGGGTCGGGATGATGCAGGGGTGCACCGGGATGCAGGGGTGCCCCGGGATGCAGGGGTGCCCCGGGATGCAGGGGTGCACCGGATGCAGGGGTGTACTGGGATGCTGGGGTGCCCCGGGATGCAGGGGTCGGGATGATGCAGGGGTGCACTGGATGCAGGGGTGCCCCGGGATGCAGGGGTGCACTGGGATGCAGGGGTGCACCGGATGCTGGGGGTGCCCCGGGATGCAGGGGTCGGGATGACGCAGGGGGTGCACCGGGATGCAGGGGTGCCCCGGGATGCAGGGTGCACTGGGATGCAGGGGTGCACCAGGATGCTGGGGTGCCCCGGGATGCAGGGGTGCCCCGGGATGCAGGGGTGCACCGGATGCTGGGGTGCCCTGGGATGCAGGGGTGCACCGGATGCTGGGGTCCCCGGGATGCAGGGGTCGGGATGACGCAGGGCTGAGGCCTGTCCTCGCTCAGATACAGAAATGGCTTCTGCATGAAGAGCGGAGGTGCTGCAGGAGCTTGTGGGTGGCGATGGCCTCTCGGCTCCGGCTGAGAACAGGTTTTCAAGCTTTGCCTTCTACCGTCGCCCCGGAGGTGGAAACCTGCATTCAGCTTTTCATAGTAAACACAAAGGATTTGGCTTTACAGTCGACGAGACTCAGGCACCCGGGGCAGAGGAAAACGAGGGGCAAGATCTGTCCGGGACAAGCCGGTCCAGGAGACAGAGGCATGATGAGGTCGAAGCCAGGGTGAGCGCCTCGGAGGTGACTCACGCGCCCACCCCCAGCTCTTTGTGCCGGTCACTGGGGAGTGGGCGTGTGGACCGGCCGCAGAAGCTGCGGGCAGCACCTTGAAGAGCAGCACCCTGCCCACGCCTTCTCCCCTGGTCTTGCCAACGCCCGCGCTGCCCTGGACCTTGCTCAGGGTCTTAGATTCCACGCGTGTCGCTGTGCCTTTAGGACAGAACCCGACCCCCAAAGGCGTCCCATCAGAGGTGGGGTTCTGTGAAGGAGCTTGGCGTCCCTCCTCCCCATTCCTCAAAACCTAGTTTTGGAAGCAGGCTGCGCGGTTCTGGCTCCGCCTAAACACACAGTCCCGTGAGCGACCCACCCGGGGCTCCCACGCGGCCCCAGGTCCCGCCAGCCTGGCAGACACAGGTCTCCTCTCCGCTATCAGCCGCTTTGCTTAACGGGCCTTTGGATCGCGTGGCCTCGGCAGTACCAGCCCTCCTGCCTAGATGACCTCCGGCCTTGCCCCTCTGAAGGGCCTTCCCGATCCCAGGAGAGAGACCGAGGTGGCCTTGGTGCCAGTGGTCCCTCCTGAGCGCCCTCAGGCTTGGCAGTGCTAATGCTCCTGTCCAGGGGCCTGTGGCCCTCCCCTGGTGCCACACCCCTTGGGCAGATACCTTCTTCCCTCAGTGTCCCTGGGCCCCCCTCAGTGTCCCTGGGACACAGTGTAGAGCCGGGCACTGCCTCCCTGGCTCAGGGCCTGAGTGCTTCTTCTTGGTGGCATTTTTTCTTGGAGTAAATGGGGAACAGTGTCACATGCCCCAACCCTCTGTGTCCTACAGAACCCTTGAATAAAGGGGAGTGAATCTCTTCTTTTGGGTCTGAATGTACCTAAGCCACCTCCTGCTGGTTGTTCATGCGTTAGCATGACGTAGAGGTACACACGGAGCAGTGAAACTAAACCCTAGGAATGGCTCCCCCCACTTTTTTTACCCTCACAATTCACCTTTAAAGCCATCGGTGAGGGGAGCAGGGGCAGCTGGGCTGGTGGTGAGGGGACGACCTTGTGGGGAGCACGGCCTGGCAGGGGGCGCTGGAGGCTGAGGGGGCCCTGGAGGCCGAGGGTGAGGAGGGCGCTGATGTGGGAGGTTCACCCGCAGGGGCTGGTCAGTTAGGAAGCTGCGCTAAGGAGGAGGGAGGCAGGTTTCCTATTGGAGAGGGGATTTCCAACATGGTGTTCCAGATCAGGGAAAATTGGAAGGAATCCTATGACGTTAGATTGCAATTGGGCTATTTATAAAAACAAACGATGTGTGTATTAAACGATCGTATCTATATTAAAACTTTATGACACATGCATAAGATGCACAGGGGTGTGAAAGACAACGGCTTACATGTAGTTAAAGAAATAAGCCCAGAGGTCCGCACAGGTGTCCTGTGCATCTAGCACAGAGATGTCCCTCGCGCTACCAGCTGAGCGGACCTGCCGGCAAGGGTGTCCCCATGAGCACCCGAGAGCACAGGTTTGTGCCTGTGGTTGGAGTGAACACCTCCAGCCAGGCAGGAATCCCAGCCACACGGCTGCCGGCAGTGTACGGGGAAGACCTGCGGTCTCTTCTGTGAGGTTGCTGCCGAAGGTGTGTGACAGGGCGCCACCCCAAGGAGGCCCAGCAAGTTCAAACTGAAGGACGCTCTAGAAATACCTAGCTGCAGTCTTCAAAAGGCCACGGTCATGAAAGTCAAGGAAAGACTGCAGAACTGCTTCAGTCAAGGACAAGTGAAGGTTGGTGACAGCTGAATCCAGTGTGTGGTTTTGAACAGATTCGCTTTTCTTTAAAACCTTATTGAGGCCACTAGTAAAACTTGGAGTCAAAGAATGGAATGTTGGTGATGTGTCATTGTTAACTTCCCTGTTCTGATGGCTGTGCCCTGGTTCTGTAGGAGACCACCCTTGCTGTAGGAAGTACCATCAAAGCATCAGAGTGACTTGCTCTCAAATGGCTCAGGAAAACCTCCTTTGTCCTCCAAGTTTTGGATTGTTTAAAAAAAAAAAAAAAATTAGCAGGTCATGGTGTAATCCCATAGGTTTGGGAGGCTGAGGCAGGAGGATTGCAAGTTCAAGGCCAGCCTCAGCAATTTATCGAGGCCCTAAGTAACTAAAAAGGGCTGGGTATGTGGCTCAGTGGTTAAGCACCCTTGGGTTCAATCCCTGGTATCAAAATTAAATAAATAAATAAAAAATAAAAATAAAAAATCTGAGCATGTAAATGTGCTTTCACATGTAACACGTTTTTGAAATATCATGACTCTTTTGTAAGGAAAAAATTTTGATGTAAGGAAAAAATTTTGATGACTGCGTCAGATATCAGAAAAGCGGATCTGTGGAGCAGTCAAAGAGGCGCATCCAAGTCAAGGCAAGAGCTTCGTCCTGAGTCTTGTCACTCTACGTCCCCTGCGTTCCGCTTCACGTCCCTCTAACTCTACACCCTTTAATCTCTCCCCACCGACTGGCCCAAGCACCAGCCAGCACAGGACGCAGGAGTCGTCGTCCTGGGAGTGAGCTCTCCAGCTCTCCTATGCTAACGAGTCACTCGGGGACCCTGCTTAAAATGTGTGCTCGCAGTCCTCGCCTCAGAGACTCTGATTCTGTAGGTTTGGGGTAAGAACCAGAAAACCTTCTTTCTTAACAAGCAATCCAAGTGATTCTGACATAGGTCATCCATGGGCCAGACTTTGAGCAATACTGAGTTTGACTAGTGGCCCTCAGTGGCACCTGACTTACATTTCAGTTGAATGCCACGCTCAAGACTGCACCTCGGAGCTACAGGCAGCTCCGACAGAGGGCCAGTGCCTCTCCCAGCTAACTGCAGTGCAGCCTCATTTCATTTTAAAACAACAAATTACCAACCTCTCATGAAGTCACAGCACCGGGGCCTTCTGAGACTGCAGGTGCACATGCCTTGCTGACTAGACGAGGGGTTCTGCAGCAGACAGAGGACTTAGGAGCTCCGCGTCAGGGAGATCACCTGTGAAAATCACCCGAGAAATATTTCCACTCTGTGGAAATCCGCTCTTCTGGTTTGGAAGAAGGAGGACGATTCCAGGCCCTTTAGCTCCTGCCAATGCTGGCTAAGGTCCCCCCCTGGAAGTGTCCCTGGCCTTCAGAGGCCACCTCTCCAAGGAGGAATGGATTGAAGACACTGCTGGAAGGAGAGAAGAAAGTTATTCTTTTCAGTGTTTTTGTTGTAGAAAACCCCACGGAGAGTTTTAAAAATATGCAGAGCGTCTGGGAGCGCTTGCAACGTGCTGGGGTTTAAAGAAAGCGCGGCCTGGGTGGAATCAGGAGGTTGAGCTTCAAGAAGAGCAAAAGACCCAACCAGCCCTCTGGAGCACTCCTGGAGGGAGCAGTTTTTATCGAGAGAGGAGGAGAGGGAAGGAGCGGCACGTGTGGTGGGAAGGAGGGCCACAGCTTTGGCCTCCGTCTGTGTTCTGAGAACACGGTGTTGTCCGGCTTAGCGACCACGGTCCTGGGCGGAGTCTCACCAGCGCTGTCTGCTGGGACCTGGACGTGACCGTGTGGCCATGTAGGTAGCGAGCTTCCCGGCACCAGGCACGGAGGGCAAGTCACTCACCCCGAGGGAAGGGGACCTGGCCACCTGCTCGGGTGGCCCAGACTCAGGGAGGAGGAGGGGGCGCACAGCAAGGCCCACCCGGACTCTCCCCTGCTCAGGTGCGCACCTGCCCAGGGCCCAGGAAGGAAGAAAATCACATTAAAAGCTGCTTCACTCTCATTCCGACAGCCCAGGGTGGGACCAGAACATGGCGGCACGTCACTGTGACCCCACGAGAACCTCCTTCAGGTTGGTGCTCACCTCTCTTCCTGGACGCTGGGAAACTCCTCTGGTCTCTAAGCAGTCGAGTGACCACTGCTATCCAGTGGTGAAGAGCTCAGACTCCAGAGTCAGGGTCAAGCCCGGCCCAGCAGCAGGGGTGCGCTGCTGACCTGGCCTTCGCCTGGGGTTCCTCTTTCACGAGGTTGCGGCATTGACTGGGCCCTGAAGCCAATCAGGCCGTGGCAGGGAGTCATGAGCCCCCGAGAACAGCTGTTTGTTGCTGCTGGACTCTGGCCAGGACAGAGTGCGTGATGTGGGGCACCGGGGCAGTGCCCAGGGCTGGCTTCTGTCAGACCCCCAGCCGTGAAGTCCCCCGAGGCCGCACAGCCGTTCATCCTGAGCCGGAAATGTCACATCCTGGGATGAGCCCGGCAGGACCAGGAGGCACCAGGGTCCGGCTCCCATGTCACCTGGAATGCTGCTGAAGCCCCTCTGCCAGCGCATAGCTGTGGCCCCTCAAGGGGTCCCACGTGACGGCCTGAAGGAGGAGGTCAGAGCAGGTTCTCAGGTGGGTGGTCCAGGGTTGGGTGTGTCACAAGGGGACGTGGCCACGCTGCGACCACACTGGAGTCTCTGTCTTTGAAAGACAGTGGCTGCAAAGTATTGGACCTGCCTGGGCCTCCACAGGTTTGAAAGGAGAAGTGGCCTGAGGTGAAGCTATGTATGTGTCCCCTGGCCACTGGTAAGTGACCTGGACAGGTGATTCCCCACCGGGGACACCTTGCATTCCATCCATGCTGGACTTTGCAAAGCTAGAGATCTCGGCCCCCAAGGGGTGTGTGTCCTTTCTAGGAGATAGCATAAGGCTCCTGGTGGGCTCCGGTAGCCGGTGGGCACTTTGGACTCTGTGTCCCTAGGATCGGCGGACAGACACAGAGTTGGGGTCTTAGCAGGTAAGTGGGCTGCGAGCAGAGGAGGGAGGGTGCTGTTAGGTGAGACCAGGCTGGGGCTCCCGTGAGGGTCGGGTGCATGTGGGACTCCAGTGATCCTCTTGGGCACTCTTGGAACACGCTTGTCCAGTCCTGACCGTGCATGGACGGGTCTAGCAACCCTGGAGTAGAATATGAATGCTCGCCAAGGGCCCAGATCCTCACGTGTTTAAGATTCCTAGGGCTGCTGCAGCCAAGTGCCCAAATTGGCAGGCTTAAAACAAGAGAATTCCATTCCCTCTGGAAGTCCAAAACTGCGTTGTCTGCAGGGCCATGCCCCCCCCGACACACGTCGGGGAGATGTTCCCTCACCTCACCCAGCTGCGGGGCTCCTGGTCTTTGGCTTACGGATGCGTCACTACAGTCCCTACCTGGCCTCGTCCCTCTGTGCCTGTGTCTCCTCCTCTTCTGAGGACGCCAGCCACTGGGCTCACAGTCCACCCTTGCCCGGGAGGGCAGCGTCTTCACCAGGGAAGGTCGCATTGGCAGGTACCTGGGGTCAGGACCTCAGCTTCTCTCTGGGGGCACAATGAGAATCACAACGTCAGGGACGCGGCCAAGAGCAGCAGGGCTAATGCTGGGGAGAGGGGGATTGAACAGCACGGGGACGGGGGTGATCAGGAGCAGCCGCCAGTTCAAGGACAGCTGCAGCGACAGGGACAGTGGCCCACGGACGTCCCCATCTCAGTTTTCCCTCAGAAGGAAAGGCTCGGGGAGCCCTGGAGAACCAGCGGCAGCTTGGAGACCTCCAGCAGAGTGCTCCGTGCTGGACCCAACCCGTCACTTTCCCGAGAGGCGGGTTCTGGAAGAGAGTGTGGGGAGTGCAGCGGACTTGGCCGGGCTGTGTTCCAGGTCTCCAGGAGGGACACGCACAGCCCAGGTCTCAGGGCGGGCGTGCAGCGAGTGGGGAGGTGATAGTCTGTGCATGTCACTTTCCTTTGTGTCTTTGTCATAAAACCCCACTCCAGTGGTTAGTGGGTCACCACTCCTGGTGGTTAGTGGGTCACCTCTTTTTATTGACTTAGAGATTAAATTGAAGGTGTGACCCAGGACAGGACGTCTCTGCTGGTCTTTTGCCAGTCTCAGTGGACCCTCAGTAAAATACAGACTCTTCACTTCCTAGGAAGAAAGTTCGTCCTTATTTTTGTGGAACTGGCTTCCGTTTTCACAGCCGGGCTGGAAATTGCATGTGCACCATGGTCAGAGGCTGACTTGGTCCTTTTGTGATTGTATGACCCAACACCACAGCCTGGGCAGCTGGCAAGGAACGCACATTTATTTCCGAGGGTCTGGAGACTGGGAAGGCTGAGTTCAGATGACCCTGCTCAGATCTGGTCTCAGATCTGGTCTCTGCTTCTAGGACGGTCCCTTGAAGAGCACCTCCTCAGGAGGACACTGGCTGCGCCTGCAGCAGGTGGAAGGGCTGGGAGGGACATTGAGCCCCGGCCATTAGGTTGCAACACCTGCATTTTGGAGGGGACACATTTAAACCATAGCGCTGCCTTTCTTCAGAACACAATAAGTGTCACCTGGTGCGCTTTTGTTCACAAATAGGCTCAATTTTAACTGTCTTAATGAAAAAGGTAATTGGTTAGATGACTCGCTGTGGTTTTCAGGGAGAGATTCAGGCATGGCTGGATCCAGGAACTCCAATGTTAAATCCATTCAGGATGTCTCACTTCCCATCCCCCTCCAGTACCCCTCCCCTTAAAGATTCTGATTTTATTAAAATATGGCTGTTTTCTTGTTCCACGTTGCAAACCATGTCAGGCCTGGTCTTTGTAGCTAGCTTTCTCATGATTAAACAATTCTGCAGGAATAGATCCTGGCCCTGGGAAATCCAACCCTATGTCCATGAACTGGGACTGGGCTGGGTCTGGTGTCGTCCCTCCCTGGGCAGCTGAGTGGTGTGGCCCAGTCTGGGGTGCACGCCCCCAGCCCCCAGCAGAAGGTGGAGACGCCCCACACAACCGTAGGACAGAGAGTGGGGCCAGCGTGGCGCCCAAGGGCGTGAATGAGCTGTTTATCAGGAAAGGGGGCGGGGACAGCCGCAGGCCGGCAGCAGTGTCCCAGTCCAGCAGCCGCAGTGGCCGTGGCCTCAGGAAGGAGATCGTCGAGGACTCGCAGAGCTGGAAGATGTCTCGGCCCACTTAAGAAAACCTCCTTTCAGGAAGCTTTGGACTCTCATCAGTTTGCTAATTACAATCACTTACATCAACGCAGGTGCTCAGGAGCCTTCCACGTGACGTGGCGTCGTCGGTGGCTGGGGTCTCTGCCTGGGGTTGGAGCTTTCTAAGCAGGATCTCACGCTGAGCCCGGGGAGCCTTAGGCTGAGTCCCACCCCACCAGCTCCTCGTTCTCCCGCTGTGGGCTCCGAGCTGCCCGGGGCAGCCCAGGGGCTGTGCAGGGCCTGGGTCCAGAGCCGCCCTTCCCCGCCCCTCCCAGGAGCACCGGCCCCTGGCCTCCACCTCCTCCTGGCGAGGCGGGGACTGTGGGAGGGACACTCGGGGACTGCAGGAGGGACGCTGGCACGTGGCAGGAACCTCGTCCTTTCTCTGACCTGAGCCTGAAAGCCATGAGGTCCACGTGGGTGCTGGGCGTGCCCTGGCCATGCCCTGGCCACCGTGAGGACACTGGAGCACAACCCTGAGCTCGTGGTCTGAGAGGGACACACGTGACAGACAGCATGAGGCACTGGGAGTAGGACCCTGCCTGCAGGCAGGACCGGCATGGGCAGACGTCCTGGAGTCCAGGCTCAGCCATGGGCAGGAGGCACGGTCCCCACCAGGGAGCTAGCAGGCGGAGGAGGTGACGCTCCCGTTGGCAGAGTCTTCTTGTTGTCATTGTCAGCGTTTCCATACTGGCTCTGACAGGTGGAGGAGTTTTCGTGTCTGGTTGTATACAAAGCAGTCACACCATTCGTGTCTTCGTGCGTGTACTTAGGGTGATGATGCCCACTCGTTCCACGGTCTTTCCTGTCCCCATGCCCCCTCCCTTCCTCCCTCCCCTTTGCCCTATCTAAAGTTCCTCCATGCTCCCCACCCCTCCCCATTATGAGTCAGCCTCCTCATCTCAGAGAAAACATTCGGCATTTGTTTTTTTTTTGAGATCGGCTAACTTCACTTAGCACAATATTCTCCAACTCCATCCACTTGCCTGCAAATGCCACAATTTTATTCTCTTTTATTGCTGAATAATATTCCATTGTGTATATATACCTCATTTTCTTTATCCATTTATCTACTGAAAGGCATCTAGGTTGGTTCCACAGTTTTAGCTATTGTGCATTGCGCTGCTATAAACATTGATGTGGCTGTATCACTGTAGTATGCTGTTTTTAAGTCCTTTGGGTATAGACCGAGGAGTGGGATGGCTGGGTCATAAAGTGGTTCCATTCCAAGTTTCCAAGGAATCTCCATTCTTCTTTCCAGATTGGTTGCACCAATTTTTAGTCCCAAGAGCAATGTATGAGTGTGCCTTTCCCCACATCCTCGCCAACACTGATTATTGTTTGTATTCTTAATGACTGCCACTTTGACTGAAGTGAGATGAAATCTTAGTCATTTTGATTTAAGGTCAATAATCTTATTACAATGCTTTATTCTGTTTAAACTTTTCACGTGTAATATTGCATCTGGTCTTCACAAAAGCTCTGCAGGTTAGATAAGAAGGTGCGGGGGTCCGTGGTGGACTCTGCAAGAGGTGCAATGTAGCACGATCTATCGGGGGGCTGCCAAAGTGGGTTGTCAGCTAGGGGGTGCTACGTCAGTGCTCAACGTAGCACGAAGTAAAGGAGTCAGCCCGTGGTGGAAGAAATCAGCACCCACCGACAACGAGTTAGGCTGCTGAATCTTCTCTCTTTAGACTTCATTATGGCATCTGACTTCTCAAAGTTCTGTGATTGCTTATCTTTCCTCACTCAGCTTATCTTTGCTGAGGGGCCTTGAGCACCCTAGATAAGAGGCTTATCCTTTACTTAAATCTCTTAAAAGTGCTTTAAAGGTAAATAAAAACTTACCGGACGGTCATGTCCCTGTTCGGGCGCCAATTGCTGGGGGCCGGCCTCAGCGGGAAGCTGGGGGGGGGAGGTAGAAACGCGAACGCTCAGCGAAGTACGCAGCGATGGGGAGGATTCCACAGCCTGACTTGTGTGTTGGTGTGCATCCTTTTCTCCAAGTCTCTGGAGTCTTCTACCCTCCACAGGCGTGTGCCAGAGCAGACCTGGCCAGCTGTGCGGAGTGATGAAGCTGGGTCCCCTGGGCCCAGGGGGGACTTGGCTTCCATGAAGAGAGCTCTGCGTGCAGGCTGCAGGGCCAGCCCCGTCCTTTCTCATCCCCTCCAGGGACACTTCAGTGCTGGTTAGACCGTCCCAAGTCTCTGGCTGACAATTTTAGACCCCCCACGCATTTATTGCAGGGCAGGAGAGTGGCGTGTTCTCCGCCTCGGCAGGAGGATGAGAAATCAGAAGTCAGCCGGTGGGTGCCTTCTTGTGGTCACTTGGACCATGGCCGGCCCTCCTCGAAGATCTCCTGTGGTGACCTCCTTTGCAGAGCGAGGTCCGGTTGGTGGCCCTGCGGGCCTCATGGTGTGGTCCTCCCCTCCCCACTCTCCTTAACAGCTCCGAGTCCATGTCACGCTGGTGACAGGGCAGGGGGCCTACGTGAGGCCAGTGGCTAAGCGCCCAGGCTGCCACAGGGAGATGGAGAGAAAGGGGACACAGCACTGTCCAGGGTGCCCTCTGGGGGCTGTGCCTCTGCCTACCCGCCCAGCCCTGTGTGTTCTGGGCGTGGACTGCCCTTGGCTCCCACCATGCCTGGCTCCTTCTCATCCCCGGCTGAGCCTGGATTGCCTCAGAGAGGCCCTGCGGCCCCGCCCCGGCCAGCCCCCGCCTCCCTGGCTCAGGGTCACTCCGTGCTGCTCTCTCTGCCCTCTGGAGCCGCGGCGCTCACCGTGGTCAGCCCGTGTCCTGGGCAAGCGCTGAGCTCCCACAGGCCAGGCTTCCTGCGCTTCGCAGCTGTGTCCCTGGGGCCCAGAGGGAGCTGGTCCAGCTGAGGCCGTCAGGGACGGAGTGAGCCAAGAACGCGTGGACCCCGCCACACTGGCTGGGAGCAGGCGGTGGCTGCCCGCCGTGGAGAGCTCCACCCACCTGCCAGTCTCCGCAGTGCCTTCCTGGGGACCGCACCTGGTCTGGCCCGTCCTCCCTGGTCCCCTAGTGCTGGGCAGGCGGGGCCTTGCTGAGACCCCAGGCCCTGGGGGGGACCGGGGCTGGGCTTTTCCATCCTGGACTCCGTGCTGTGTCCCCTTCCTCTCCATCTCCCTGTGGCGGCCTGGGCTCAGCCTCTGCCTCACGCAGGCCCCCTGCCCTGTGGTCGGCTGCCCAGGTGTGCCTGAGCGGTGGGGTCCTGCTCACCGCACCAGCCACAGCCATCTTTTATGGCTTAGTACCCAGGACCCGGCAAGCTCGGCGTGTGCATCCTCCACTGCCGCGGGCTTCCAGAGTCCGTAGCCGCACCCGTGAGCGCAGGAGGGCCGGGTGCGAGTCTCTGCAGGGTTTTGAGGCCTCAGCTCCTCGACACGCTGCACTGGCCGGTGGCAGCCTGCGGGACTGGCTGGGGACCTCAGCAGGCGGCTGGCAGACCCTCACAGCCACCTGTGACGCAGGCGATTTGTGGCACTTGGTTTATTCAACCAGTTTCTAAAGCCTTTCATTCGGGTCCTTGTGACACCACTTGCCGCGATTGACCAAATCGTCACTTTTCCTGTGTTTGCTCCTGTGTCCCTGAGAGGACTGAGGGTGCATGTGAATCTGTGTTTTCCAAAGAGGGAGCGGGCCGCCCCAGCCGCCCCGGGGTCTTGCGCACCGGCCTGTGGTGCAGAGCCTGCGGGAGACCAGCGAGGAGGGCGCTCGAGCGAGGCCTGGCTGCGTGAACGTGGGGACGTCGTGTGCTCCAGTCTCAGTGTTTTATCTGTCAGATGTGCCAAGTTTGTCTCGTCCCCTCGCAAGGATTTGGTGAGGTTCCTGTGGGCAACGTCCAGGGAGGTCGAGCTGGCCACAGGCCACCATGCTGGCTGGCAGCAGAGTCAGCGACTGGCCGGGTCTGTGCCACGTGGGCGCATTCCTGCTCGCAGTGCGTGGTCTGTGCTGCCCACCCCGGCGCTCAGGGAGGACTCGCGGAGTGTCCCCGAGTGCTGAGAAGGGAACCAAGTGGCTCACCCTGCAGGAGCCCTGTTTGGGGGAGATGGCTATGATTGCGGTTGACTTCGGGCCATGGAGTTTTGGACATTGCCGCCTTCCGTAGTCTCACGAGACTTGGCCCGGGATCTCGAGAGACTTGGGCCCAGCGTGGAGCGGGTCGGGGCCATTTTGGTTGTTGGTTGTTTGCTGGTGTGTGGTACGTGTTAGAGTTGGTAGAGCCAGAGAGAGAAGCTGACAGAATAAAGATCCTGTTTGTTTCCAGTCTGCCTCTGAACTATTCCCGCGGCTTTGCTGCTCCAAGCGGCCATCGCTTCAGGCAGCGACATCACCCCTTCCTTGGGAGCAGAGCGGAGGCAAGTCTCACCTGAGGGGGCTTCAGGAGGGCGGGGGAGGGGAAGGGCTGGACGGGGAGGAGAAGCCAGGCCCCCTCAGGAGCTGCTGGGACACTCACATGCTCACTGAGGGGACCTGAGAGGCCACATGGGGTGCCCGGGAAACTGTTCAGACCTCTGTACTTTGGAACCATCCATTCGAGAGAAAGAGAGGCCAGATTTCCTGCCCTGCCTCCCAGTGGTCAGCACTGCCCTTGTGGAAGTTCGTCTCACTGCATTCGGGTTGTCACTTGTCCCCGCAGCTGCCACTAGCAAGGCCAGTTCCTCTGATTAGTAGCTTTGCTGGCACCATGGAGGCACTCGGTGGACTCTGTGTGTCCATCTTGGGCTGGGCAGGGGTACTGGGTCTGAGCAGCACTGGGGCCTCTGAGGAGGGGGTATGCAGGAAGGGGGGACACGGGGACCCATACAGTCATCAGGCCAAGGCCTCGGAAGCCTGGTGCGGTTTCTCCCCACCTAACTCCAGGTGGAAAAAAAACGCTTTCAGTGCTTTCAAAGCACAGAATAGGAGCCGCTAAGGTCAAACGAGGTCAATGCCTGGCCGTGTGCGTAACAGAGTCATATGGCACGTGAGAACTTTAAACAGCTTTCTTGTCCGACCTCTGGAGGACCGAGAAGACCATCTCGCGCATGGGTCAAGGCGAAGGTCGTCCATAGCCGGGGTCAGGCCAGTGCGTGACCTTGAAGGTGCAATGTCTGATGCTTGGAGACTGTGCTAGACCCCGCGCCTGGGAAGCGTGGCGCGTGGCCCTGTGTCTGTGGAGTGGACGCTGTGGCAGCAGCACCAGGGGGCTTTCGGGGAGTGTCGGCCCCCGCAGTCTCAGGTCTCCCCAGGAGCTTGTCCCGGAGGGAGAGGATGGGCTGGCAGGAAGAGGGACAGACTGTACTTTGACAGATGGGGCAGCAGAGAGGCCTGGGGCCTGGTGTCGGGGAGGCCCTTCAGGAGGACTGGGTGTCACCGGCTGTCTTCTGTGTCTGGATTTTGTTGTGGTCTCTGGTTATGGGTTCTAGGATTTCTGCTGTCTCATGTCTTGTCTCCAGACCGACAAGGCAGACTTTTGTGGTGGGAAGAGTTTGGCATCTGGTGCCAGAAGACGCTTGAGTTCTGGCTGCAGTCTAGACCCGCCTCCTTCATTGGACCACCCAGACCCCAGTCCCCCCCCACCTCATCGAGCTGTAAGCAACGAGTGTGCAGGGAGCCTTACTGAGGTATTGTTCAACACACACACAAACTATGCAAAGAGATGGGTATGGTAACCAGCTTGACCATAACAACAACTTCACTGTGTGAACATACATAAAAACATCATACTGTGTGCCATATGTAAAAAAAAAATTGCCGCTTGGAGGCACCTGTTCCTTGGATCTCCCAGGGCCGTGCCCTTTGCGTGTGTATAGAGAAGTACATTGTGAAAACAAAACAAAACAAAAAAAATCTATACATATTTAATTTATATATATATAAATTCCAAAGATTCAAATACTAGAAAGAAAAAAATTTAGCACATAATACAATTGTATAGAACTTATTTAACTATCTCAACAAATCATTATTTAGATTATTTCCAAACTTGGTATAACTAAAAAAACATAGTAGTTAACATATAGTTCCACACAAGTATGAGTGCGTTTACAGAATAAATTTCTAGAAATGAAATTTCCAGATAGGAGAAATTTGCATGTGTAAGTTTGATAGCTCCTACAAGATTTCTTTCAATGACGACTATACCAATTTACTCTCTTAACTAAAAAGGTCATATTTATTTATCCACAGTCTTGTAAACACAATTATATTAAACATTTTTTTTGACATAAAAAGGATTTGCCATTGAAAAAGTATTAAGTTTGACATGCTCTTTAGAGCATGATACATGCAGATATCATTAGCATACAGGCAGCAATTAAAGCCACAGGGCTCAACAGAATGAAGTTACCCAGGGCTTGAGTGTGGTTCAGGCTTCTCTCCTAGACTGCAGTGACCAGTCCTTGGTCCTGCTCTGGACTTCATTTTGTTTCACTAGTGTGGTGTTTGTCCATATGCCCAAACTCATTGCTTTATTTACTATAACTTTATCCTAAGTCTTGATTTCTGAGGAGTTTGGCCACCTATGATGTTTGTAGGCTGATAGGAAAAATCCAATCAGAGGACAGAATTTGGTAATGAAGGAAAACAAGAGGATTGTTGTAGGATTAAAGCCCTCAAGTAGATGAGAGGATGAGACCCATTGGCTTTGCCAGTGCAAGGGAGGTGTTCGGGCCCTGTAACAGATGAGAAGGAGAAATGTTTGGCAAGAGATTTCTGTTTATATCCCATTTGTCTATCTGGATATAAATTACACTGAATTTATAAATTTATTAAAAGAAATTGATGTAACTGCTTCTCTGTGAATAAGGTATACCTCTAATCTTTTTCCTTATCTTATTACAATGGCTAGCACTGCCAATTTCTTTTACCAGATGTTACTGGGCATATGTGGTGGGGATATGCTCAGTAAGTATACTGATAAGGAAATTCCTTGCATTTTTGCTGAGAATTTTTTTTTTTAAATCATGAGTTAATGTTTGTTTCTTTGCACTGAAAGTCCTTTCCACTTAACAAATAGTCTCATACACTAGAAATCACAAATAAAGATTGATTCAGTAATTCTAAAAATGGACAGGAAATGTTTTTTTTTTCTATCCATTTAATTAAAAAAATCTTTAATTTTTTATAAAGTCATTTATAAATTTATGCATTTGATTAAAGGAAAAAATATACCTATAGAGACACAGGAATACATATATAACAAAGAATAAAATGCCCTTCAAATATGACCCATACCTACATATTCCACTGATAACAGTGTTCAGTGTTCATCCCTTTAGACCTTTCAAAAATATTATTTATTTGAACACTTCCTTCCTGCTTGATTTTCATTTTTTTCCCAACTCTCCAGCAATTTTACTTCTAGGTATATATCCAAAAGAAATAAAATCAATATATCAAAGAGATATCTACTGGCTTTTGGATGGATGTACACATATTACCATGTGAAGAAGGTATTCATTGATTCCTCTTGTATAAAAAGTATTTACCAAGAATAAAAATTGGTTTTGATTTTTTGTTGGATCTTTTCTGTATTAAAAACCATCTTGTGATATATTTCATCTTAAATCCTATACTAAGATGAGTTATAAATCATCTTGTGATATATTTCATCTTAAACCTATACTAAGATGAGTTATACTTAGAGATTCTTATTGTAGAACCAGCCTGCATTACTGTAATATATCTGGTGTGGTCATGATTTATTAATTTTAGAAATTTTAATGACTTTTGGCCATTTTAAAATTTAAGATTTTTACACTGATGTTCATTATGTAATATTGGTCTGAAGAATTTCGTTTTGGCTCAATCTTTTTATTAGAACTAAATATCAAAGGTGCATGCAATTCTTGAGGAATTTGTGCATTTTATTACTTTTTCTTTGCAAAACAATTTAGTAAGCGTTAGCATAGTTTTGTGAACTTCTTGTGATGTGTTGTGGGGCAGGTGTTTTGAGTATGTAGCTTTAAAACAATTTTTTTTTTCTATTTCATTTTAGGAAATTGGTATTGATTTTCTATTGTACTAGAGTAAGTTTGGGAATTACAATGGCTAATATATAAGGTTTGGTAATTTCTTTTGACTGATAGTGAATATGATGGGAAATTGATACCCCTTTGATGAGGCACCACGAGACATCTTTTCTCCATAGGAAAGCAGAGAAGCTTCTGGTTTTCCACTGGGCATTTGTGGAGACAGACCAATGCCCAGCCACAGGGCTTCCATGTGCATGGAGTGTCTCTTGAGGTTAAGCGTGCATGGTAGACTCTGTCGCTGGGTGAAATGGTGTATGAGATGTGGTCTGTCAGGTCCAGAAGGTACAGATAGGCTCTTGGCCGTGGCTCAGGCTCCTCCAACACCAGCTCCTGCTGCAGTGTGTGTTCTTTCTCCCAGATTCTTGCCTTGTCGATTGAGCTCCAGCCTGAGTCCTGAGAGTCTGGGGCTCTCCAAAGGTGGACAGCTGCAGAACTACAGGGTCTCTTCAGAAGGACCTGGAGGATAGCAGCAAGGAAAGTCCTCCTTCTCGTGGGGAGAAATTTGAATGGTCACCTGGTAGAGCACTATGTCTGGATGGAGGTGTGGTCAGAGGGACAGATCTACAGTGACTTATGGTTGCCTTCGGTTGGACTGGATGACAGGGACTTGGAACTCCCAGGACTGGTGATCAGGAGGGTCCTAAGAGGCATGTGGATCGACCTCTAGGGATGGGCGTGTTTGTACCCCGTGCCACACTTACTACAGACACAGCTGCAGGTGGAAGAATGTGCACAGTCTTTGGTTAGGTTCTCTACGCCCTCACCTGGTTCTTGCTCAGTGGGACATGAAAAAAATAAGCATGGTGTGTGAGATGGGCACTGGGCCCTGGGCACTCAACCCACACTGACTGCTAATGCTGTGAACCCATGACTGTAGAGTGCCCAGGGAAGTGAGTTTCAGTAAGTTCACAAGGTTCAGCACCCCCTGAAGCTCTGACCCTGTCAGTTGGCAAGTCCCTGTTCGCACCACCTGCTGGTGGCCGCCCGTTTGGCCTCCATCTCTACGAGTTGCCTGTGCGCCTGTTCTGTACCGTTCATGCAGCTGGAAATCAGGTCATACGTGGCTTTTTGTGCCTGGCTTTCTGCACTAGAGATGTTTGTAAGGTTCATTCATTTCAAGCTACATTAGTCGTCAGTCTTTGAAATGGCTTATGCTTGTTCTAGCGTGGACAATGTTCCACGTGCACTGGAGAAGAACGCGCGTTAGTCGCTGGGTGGAGCGTCCTGAGGTGTTGGTTAGCACGAGTTTGCTGAGAGTGTTGTTCAAGTCTTTCTTTCTCTTGCTGATCTTTTTCCTAGTTTTTCTATCTATTACTATTTCAGTCCATTGGGGTATGGAAGTCTGCACTGCTATTATTGAAATGTCTATTTCTCCTTCAATTCTGTCAACTTCTGCTTTCTACACACTGGGGATTTGGTTTTAGGTGCCTATATATTTTTATATATTCTGGTTGAATGGACTGCAATTACTGTATCATTATTTATCTCTTGTGACAGTTTTTGTCTTTTTGCTGACATTATTGTAGCCATTTCAGTTCTCTCTTGCTTACTGTTCACATGGTATATATCTCTCCATCTTCAACTTATCATTGTGTTTCTGCTAAATAGCATTCAGTGGTATCATGTTTTGTTCATAATTCTGTCAATCTAATCTGTCTTTTGAGATTCTAATCCACTTACATTTAGTGTAATTGCTGATAAAGTAGGATTTGCGCCCTCCATTTCGATCTGTTTTCTAAATGTCACGTGTCTCTTGTGGTGCCCAATTTCTTCCATTATTGCCTTCTTTTGTGTTAAGTATTTATAGTGTGGAATTTTAGTTGTTACCATTTCCTCTGTCGTTTTTACTGAGAAACTTTCTTAGTGATTACCCTGGGGATTACCATTAATCATTTGATTTATAACAATCTAGTTCAGATTAATTCAAGTTAACTCAAAAATACATGAATTTTTTTCCCTATGTAGCTCCTTCCCCTTTTATATCGTTATTTTCTCAAATTACATTTTATATTTTGTGTGCCTATCAAATTATATTTATAATTGTTGCATTTTACAGTTAGAAAAAAGAAACTGCAAAGGAAAAATACCTTGGTGCCATTTTTGTACTCATACTGGTGTACAGTATTCCTTCATGTGGACTCAGGTGACTGGTGGTGTCCCTTTGTGTCCCAAAGGACCGCCCTTTGGTGTTTCTTGTAGAGCAGGTCTGCTGGCAATAAACTTTTCTGGTTTTTGTTTTTTTTTTTTTGGGAATGTCTTACTTTCTACTCCATTTTAAAAGCATCTTTACTGAGCTATCATTCACTATAGTATAATTCACCCATTTTAATGTCTATCATTTGATGCTTTTCAGGATATTCATAGGATGTGCAATCATCTCCATGGTCAGGAGGCCGTGCCCATTAGCAGTCAGGCCCCTAGATTTCTATGAAGTCTGGAAACTGGTCTGTGTTCTGCTGGGAGATTGGGCGTAGACATCTTTTCTATGAAGTCTGGAAACTGGTCTGTGTTCTGCTGGGAGATTGGGCGTAGACATCTTTTCCATGAAGTCTGGAAACTGGTCTGTGTTCTGCTGGGAGATTGGGCGTAGACATCTTTTCCACGTTCCCTGAATCTCTGCTAAGAGACGTGCATTACGGCTATTCCCGTGAGCAGGACGATGTCCCTGCCGGGTGGCTTCTCCCTCCATCCTCTTCCAGGCGAGTGGCCAGCATGGCTGTGGGCTGCCACGGTGCGTCCCTGGGGGAGGCTGAGGCATCCTGGCTAGGCCAGGTCTCCTGGCGGGTCTGTCCCTTGCACTCAACGTGTTTGATATCTCTGGGTGCCTCTCTGAAATATCACGGTTGCCCCAAACATTTCGCCCCAATAATAACACTCCACTGTTTCCAGACGTCCCTGGGTTGGCACCACCCTCTCCCTGTGTGGCACCTGGAAGACACCTGGGGCTCCCGAGGGGCGCTGTTTCTAGGGATCAGCACTCGGCAGCTTTTGTGGGTGAGTGTGAGTCCCTCTCCACGTGTCCTCCTTACGCCCCGACTTCTCCTGTCCCCTGGGTTTGCCTAGGGCCTGGAGGCCACCTGGCAGTGCCCGCCTTGCCCGCAGTCTGACAGGTGCTGGGTCTTGGGCTTCGGAGCGCGAGACACCTACCTTTCTGGGATCCATTGGCGGTCCCTCCCAAATGCCTGTGCCCTATGTCTGCCTTTCATTGCGATGACCACGATAGAGTCAGAGTCCCGAGGTAGAGGTGTGTCATTTAGGGTGGTGACATCGACCCAACAAGACTATTGTCTCGGGTGATTTCTAAATGCTGAAGTCTGAAATGCCTCACTTGGATTAAGATCAGCTGCTGCAACAATGTCTAACGTCTCCAGACTTTGCCCTCTGGTCCCCGAGGTCACAGCAGCCCACAGCTCTGGACATCTGTGTAACACACTTGTGTGAGCTCACACGCTCACACGCCCACTCCTGGGCTGATGGGGCAGCTTGTCGCAGAGCCACACTTCAGCGCCACGCGTCTGACAACAGTGACCGCGGGATCCACTGGGTTTTGTTCTGACTTCTGAGCCTTGGTCTCGGGAGGCTTCTTGCCTAGGGTGACCTTGCCTCTTTCTCATTCAGAACCGTTCCTCTCGGGTTTCGAGGGCTGGTGTGGATCCTACCTCTTCCATGGAGCCCTGTGAGGTCAGGACACCTCTGCTGCACGGCTCTCAGGGCTGCGCTGACCACACTGACGTCCACTGGAGCACGTTGCTACAGGCAGCTGGGGGCAGAGTGGCCCGTGGTCCTTGAGGGCTTTGGCAAGGGCCAGTGCAGGCAGTGCTCAGGTGTGGACGGGAAGCACTCCAGAGAGAACGTTGCTTTTCCGTGCCAGAATTCAAGCTCACGTCTCTCTTTCTGAAGCCAATGCCCCGTGTGTGAGTGTGACGTTTTCTTGTTGTCTGGGGCGGAGCTGGTGCAGCGACTCCAGAAGCCGCTCGCAGGCTTTGAAGCAGGAGGGCGCCTGTGCCTGCGCTGTCACAGATGTGTTTGCCCGCCCCCTTTATCTAGGGTCTTCATTTTAATTTGTTTTTAATTGCCTATTTAACACACCTAGCAATTAAGGTGAAATGGCTCTTTGACAAACGTGAGCATTTTTAAATTAGTGCTAATTGCTTTTGTTAATTAAAAGCAATGCTTTATGTTGTGTTATTGGTATTCTCTTATATAAAGCTGGATTAATGACTTCCAATCGATCCTGCTGCAAAGACTTTCCTCTGTGATTGTGGGGCTTTAGGGAGCTTCTCCTGCAGGGGGGGGGGAACGGTGGCTAGAGCCCCAGGCTGAGCCAGAGAGGGGGCAGGGGGACAGGGGGGCAGGGGGACAGAGAGAGGGGCAGGGGCACAGAGAGAGGGCAGGGGGACAGAGAGGGATGGGGGACAGAGAGGGGACGGGGGACAGAAAGGAGCGGGGGGTCAGAGAGGGGGCAGGGGGACAGAGAGGAGCGGGGGGTCAGAGAGGGGGCAGGGGGACAGAGAGGAGCAGGGGTCAGAGAGGGGGCAGGGGGACAGAGAGGGGGAAGGGGGACAGGAAGGGGTAGGGGGACAGAGAGGAGACAGGGGACAGAGAGGGGACAGGGGGACAGAGAGGGGTCAGGGGGACAGAGAGGGGACGGGGACAGAGAGGGGACAGGGGCACAGAGAGGGGACAGGGGGACAGAGAGGAGACGGGGGACAGAGAGGGGATGGGGGACAGAGAGGGGACAGGGGGCAGAGAGGAGGCAGGGGGACAGAGAGGGGGCAGGGGGACAGAGAGGGGGCAGGGGCACAGAGAGAGGGCAGGGGGACAGAGAGGGGACAGGGGGACAGAGAGGGGGACGGGGGGACAGAGAGGGGATGGGGAACAAAGAGGGGACAGGGGGGCAGAGAGGGGGCAGGGGGACAGAGAGGGGGGTGGGGGACAGAGAGGGGACAGGGGGCAGAGAGGAGACGGGGGGGACAGAGAGGGGATGGGGAACAAAGAGGGGACAGGGGGGCAGAGAGGGGACAGGGGGCAGAGAGGAGGCAGGGGGACAGAGAGGGGACAGGGGGCAGAGAGGAGGCAGGGGGACAGAGAGGGGGCAGGGGGACAGAGAGGGGACAGGGGGCACAGAGAGAGGGCAGGGGGGACAGAGAGGGGATGGGGGACAGAGAGGGGACAGGGGGCAGAGAGGAGACGGGGGACAGAGAGAGGGATGGGGAACAAAGAGGGGACAGGGGGGCAGAGAGGGGTCAGGGGGACAGAGAGGGGACAGGGGCACAGAGAGAGGGCAGGGGGACAGAGAGGGGATGGGGGACAGAGAGGGGATGGGGGACAGAGAGGAGCAGGGGTCAGAGAGGGGATGGGGGACAGAGAGGGGATGGGGGACAGAGAGGGGATGGGGGGGACAGAGAGGGGACAGGGGGACAGAGAGGGGGCATGGGGACAGAGAGGGGGACAGGGGGACAGAGAGGAGACGGGGGACAGAGAGGGGATGGAGGAAAGAGAGGGGACAGGGGGACAGAGAGGAGACGGGGGACAGAGAGGGGATGGGGGAAAGAGAGGGGACAGGTGGACCGAGAGGGGGCAGGGGGAAAGAGAGGGGACAGGGGGACAGAGAGGAGACGGGGGACAGAGAGAGGATGGGGGACAGAGAGGGGGCAGGGGCACAGAGAGAGGGCAGGGGCACAGAGAGAGGGCAGGGGGACAGAGAGGGGACAAGGGGACAGAGAGGAGATGGGGGACAGAGAGGGGAC
>CM046664.1:134187935-134241554 GCA_025594165.1 Tamias sibiricus | reverse complement strand
GGGGTCAGTAAGCGGTGGGGTCTGCCTCAGGCTGCACGGGGCTCCAGAAGCCAGCCCCTGGTTGACCCAGAGAACGCCACCTCCCTCAGGCACATCGGTCAGGGCGGAGGCCAAGCCACGGTCGGGCTTCCCCAGGCCCCGTCCCCTGACCCTCCTGAGCTGTAGTGTGGCCCTGGCCTCCTCGGCCCCACCTCCCTCTGGGTTTGGGGCACATGCCCGGAGCGCAGGTCTGAGCCTGTGTCACGAGCCCCCTCCCCATTCTTGATCTCTTTCCCATCGCCACCTGTTCCATGCCTCCTCGGGGCTTGTCTCACAGGGACCCCGACCTGCAGCTCCTTCAGCCGTGCCCGCTGTTCAGCGTGCGGACGGGAGGCTGCATCGCGAGCCGGGCTCCGGCAGCTTCTGGGGCTGTGAAGTCAGCTGTCCCGGTCGGGCCTCCCTTCAAAGCCTCCCCACCAGGCACAGAGCCAGGCCACTCTGCTTGCTACCCCCATCTGTGGCTGGGGACACTGGAGTAGAAGGAATCAAGCCACAGCAACGATCCAGAGAGGGCGTGGTTGGCGCGTGGCGGGTCTGCACAGGGACTGTTCTAGAGCCGTGGGCTGCGTTGCCAAGCTGACGGCTGTGATGACTCAGCCGGACGCTCAGATGTGACGTCCGTGATGGCAGGACGCACTGAGGTGGCATTTTGGGATCTGCATTCTGGGTGCCAGGGCTTCAGGGGCAGCCCGTGGGCCCACCCCGGCTCTGAGGCACGAGTGACGGGACCTGGGTCTCCAGCCGGGGTCTGCTGCGCAGTGTGGGACACCCCGGCACGGGAAGCCACGGCTGCTGTGCCCACCAGGCCGCCCAGCCTGTGGTCCTGTGCTCAGACACTGAGGGGCACTCAGGAAGCAAGTCCCTGTCCTGGTCGGTGGTGGCCCCTGTGAGTGGCCACAGCTAAGGCTGCTGAACGGAGTTGAAACAGGCAATGGTTCCCAAAAGATCTAACCAGACTCAAGGGCCAAGAATGCCGACCCCAGAGATGGCTTCCCCGGGACGCGGCTCAGGGCTGCGCTGTGCACGTCAACACCAGGCCACTCCAGAAAATGTCCTAGGTCTGCCAGGATTGTTCAAAGACAAGGAGCCTGAGGAGGTCCGTGAGACGCAGCCGACTGGAGGCTCGGAGTGGCGCCCAGACCAAGCTCCTCTCGCGTGAAATGTGAGAGACTTGATGGAATTGCAGGAGCCTGGGCAGCCGCCCTGGAGGCCACAGGTGACCGTGTCACCATTCAAGCCATCATGTGAAGGCAGATGGAGTGGCATAATTAGAAGGAGACTGGGATACATGAAAAATGCATATTGTGATCCCCAAAGAAGCTGACAAACTTAAAAAAAAAAAAAAAGATAGAGGTGATAACATGGATTTAGAAGTACAAACAAATAAAAAGTCAACTAATCAACCCAAAGGAAGGAGGAACATGGAAGAAAAGGAAAGAAGAGAGAGGCCAACAGGAAACGCAGAGCAGCACTGCAGACTGCCAGCCGCGGGGTGCCGGTGCTGAAGGAGGGCACTCACTGGCCGCTCCGTTGAACGGCCGACATCACACACCAGGACGCAGCAGGAGCTCGCGCGTCCAGCCACGCACACGAGAGCGACCTTGAGCATGAAGAGACAGTTGAGAATGAAAGGACAGAGGAGGACGGGTGGAGTGATGTTGGTGGTGAGAAAGCCAGCGTCAGGCACGGAGCTGTGCTGCCCGCTCCCGGGCGGGGGCCCCGCTCTGGCTGTGTTTGGAGGGGGGGGACTTCAAGGTTCGAGGAGGTCGCAAGGGGGGACGGAGTCCTGAACCAACGCGACTGATGTCCTCGCAGGAAGAGGACGAGGCACCAGAGTGCCTTCTCTCTCTCTCTGTGAGTCTCTGCCCAGCAGAAAGGCCACCTGAGGACACAGCAGGAACTGGCTGTCCTTGAGCCAGGAGGAAGGGCCTCACTGGACACGAGCTCCCTGGCCCTGTGCTGCTGGACGTCCACACCCCCCACGACCCTGCGGCTGCTTTAGGGGATAAACTTCCTGTTTCTGTCACTACCGTGCTCTGTCACAGTAACCAAGAGGGTCACCACAGCTGCAAGGCTGTGCCATCATCAGACGCCCCAACTCTGGGACAAGGGACATTGCCAGGGACAGGAAGGACACTGCAGATGAAGGATCAACTCGCCAACAGGGGACCTTAGACATGGAGCTGCCTGAGCAGGTCCCCACCAGAGAAGGCCCAGGCCAGCCTGTGGAGTGTGGCCAGCAAGTGGACCCCTGGCCAGCTCAGGGGCTGGCCTCAGCAGAGGAGAGCTGCCCGGCCCACAGTCTCGCCTTGCTGGACACCCACATCCTGAGCCAGGGTGGCAGCATCAAATGACAGGCACTGCTCACCCAGGGCTGCCACCCATGGTCAGGCCGTCGGTCTCCACAGAAGCCCGGCCCTGACATTCAGGTCAGGACGTCTGAGCAGCAGAGGCGGGGTCTCGATCTGGAGGGCCAGGGGTTGGCGGAGCCCTCTCTGCTCTTACCACCCGCATCCTCTGTGTGCTGGGCACCCTGACCAGGGCAGCCGGGCGGGCCGCAGGACCTCTCCTGCCCTGGAACACGCGTGCAGCTGGATTTCAGAGGTAGCCTCCCTCAGACTTGAGGGTATCCCTCCACCTGGTCATCAGCCAGCTTGAAGGGCAGTCCGAGGGGTCCACCAGGCACTGGGCCTTTCCCTACCCCTGGCCTTTGCTGTCGAGGGGATATCTTGGCCTGTCCCAGACCAATGACACAGAAGCCTCCCCGGGTGGCGAGCTGGCAAGACCCAGCGGCTGGCAAGAACGGATCTCCCTGGGACATGGAGACAGCTGATGCTCTGTGATTCTGGGCAGCGATTGGAATTAACAGCGTGGCGCTCTAGATGTCTTGTCTGGTGCTCAAGTGGCCAGGCTATTT
This sequence comes from Tamias sibiricus, assembly GCA_025594165.1. NCBI lineage: Eukaryota > Metazoa > Chordata > Mammalia > Rodentia > Sciuridae > Tamias > Tamias sibiricus. The sequence goes on along the minus strand of CM046664.1, from coordinate 134,238,598 downwards.
CCTTTTTGTTTGAACCTTTGTCCTTGTCCTGAAAGCCGTTGCAGCAAAAGGAGGTGAACAAGCCACTGTGTGGCTTTGAGCAGGAGTCCGTCTTCCCCATGGCGGAACACGAGTCTCTCCGGAGCATCGGACCTGCTCACAGGTCTTCCTGTGAGGGAAGTGTCCTTGGCAGAGACCATGGAGAGAGCGACACTCAGCTACCCTCCGTGCGCTCTTCCCTCTGCAGAGATTCTGAGATAACAAATGTGTTATAAGAATCCATTACAATGGTGGATTGTTTTGCGTTTGTATCAGTAGCAAAAACAATTTCACATTTCAAATGAAATTTCTGCAGCAACACTCATTCTAGAAAAATAGTGTAGAACGCAGAACTGATTTGAGCAACCGGGTGCTGCTGCTTTGTTTTAAAGCATCGATAGAAGATGGAAATGTGTTATTCATGTCGACTCTTTCCGTTGCTTTGAAACAGGAAATCATCTCTGTGGCCGGCTCTGAATAAATATGTACCTTGACAGCAAGGGTGTGTTCATCCAGCGGGGGGGTGTGGAGCCCCTGCCTCACCTTCACAGACACGCCTCCTCTTCCCCAGGCCCTGCTGCCTTTGTACTGCATCTTCATGGATCTATGGTGGGGGGGGGGTCTCGCTTCGGAGTTCTTTGTGTCCCACAGATCATCTTGTGGTGGAGGTCTGGTCCAGCTGAGGGGTGGGGCTGAGTTCAGGCTGGTAGATGCTAGAAGTCAAATCATCCAAAGATAAAGCCCAGAAGGTTTAGCCAAAGCAGGTGTGGAGTCAGGCCTGTGCACCCAGGAACAGCCGGTGTTCAGGTGTCCAGTGGGTACTGGGCCTGACAGCAGAGTCAGCCAAAGATGCAGAGACGAAGGCCCAAGAATCCAGGCCAGACTGTCAGGAGAACAGGAGCCCAGAGTCCGGGTCAGAGTATGACGGTGTCTGGGTGGGGCAAAGGCCTGGGGGAGGTTTGTTATAGAGGTCATGAGCTCCTCGAGGGAGGGGCAGGTATACTGGTAGTGCTCGCTGCAGCCCTTGGCAGCAGACACAGCTGTGCCCAGGGGGCTGGGTTTCCTTACATTGCCAAGTGCAAATTATGGTTCAAATCATAGACTTTTGTGGCAGATGTGAATCTCAGCACACCAATTTGAAAACAAAATATCTGAGGAGCTGGGCGCGGTGGTGCATGCCTGTAATCCCAGAACTGGGGAGGCTGAGGCAGGAGGATCGCGAGTTCAAAGCCAGCCTCAGCAATGGTGAGGCACTTAGCAACTCAGTGAGACCCTGTCTCTAATAAACTACAAACAGGGCTGGGGATGTGGTCCAGTGGTCAGTGCCCCTGAGTTCAATCCCCAGTACAAAAAAAAAAAAGTCTGAACTTCCTTAGTATTCAAGCCCTCATCCTGCCTGGCACGACAGTTTGCCTCCTCTTCTCCTTTCCCCAGGAACTCCACACTGAGCAGGACACGCAAGCTGACCTTCACACTGGGCCCTGGGTCCTGGGCTCCATCACCCAGGAACAGTCTCCTGTGCGGCCTCCCCTGTGGCCTCGCCTGCTGCCTCCCTATGCTCCGTGGTGCCTCTGCTCCTCCCCACCGGCAGGTCTGAACTTACCCTCTAAGCGTTCAGACTGTCCCCGTCCCCAGACACGTGTCAGGGCTGAGGCTTTGCATATAATTAGTGTCTTTTCCTGACAGATCCGTTTTCGATGCCGTTATTTTGGTTCCCCTGAGCCCTTGGCTTATGCTGTTCCAAGTCTAAGACTTGACTTATTTCCTCTGGTAGTTCTCACTTGGATGACAATCCATTGCCACACGGCCTGTGGGACAACTGGGGAAAGTTCAAACACTGTGGTCCCCACCCTCAAGGGAAACACTCCCCGGCCCCAGTGAGCACTGCACCCGTGGATAGTGCGGGGCCCTCTATTAATGTGGTCTCCGCTGTGACGAGGTGCCTCTCACAGCGCGGCTGTGACTTCTGTGGTCTGAGGTGTGACAGCAGAACTGGCTCAGATGTCCTTCTCCTTCCTCAGGATCTCGTGTCGCAGGTTCACCCTGCTGCAGACCTCAGTGAGCTGGTGTGTGAGTTCGCCTCTCCCTCACCTTCTTGTGGAAAGAGCATCTTCCGAGTCCCCTTGGCATATCCAGGTGGCACGTCTCACCGTGACTTGCGCTTTGGCCATTTCAGGTGAAATCAGGGCCACCTGGACACAGGCCTTCCTGCAACAGTGGGCCCGACCCTGAGAGGCAGGTGGCTGCATGAAGATGCAGGTCCCAGGTGGGACAGAGGGGACAGCCTCAGATTTCCCTGCACACCTCACAATGGTGGGCAGTGAACGTGGGTGGACGGCACCTCTGGAATTTTCCATGTAGTACTTCAGATGTGGCTGGCCATGGTTGGCTGAAATCATGGCAGGTGAAGCTAATAGATAAGGTAATGTCAGAAACTGGGGTGCAGGGCTGGGGTGTGGCTCAGGGGCAGAGTGCTTGCCTCGCATGTGCGAGGCCCTGGGTTCGACCCTCAGCACCACATACAAATAAATTAATAAATAAAGCTCCATCAACAATTTAAAAAATATTTTTAAAAAAAACAGGGGTACAATTTTATAAAATTTATAAATTTTTTTTTAAATCACAAAAAAATGGGTTTTTTAGTCCTTAAAAGTCATTACATGCCTTCAAGGGAAATCCTCTTCTCATCCCGACTTCTGCGACAGGACGGTCCTGCATCCAGCTCCCAGACGTCGTTCCTCACGATGGCTGTCGCCTGTAAAGCCGTGAGAAGGGAAGTGGCGGGGCGTCCTAGGGGTGGGCTGAGCTGTCACTTGTCCACTTGAGAGCCCCGGGTCTCCAGCGTGGTCCCTCCCTCCGATGCGTCTGGTCTCTGTGTCAACCGGCTGCATGAAGGCGCAGGGCCCGGCCTCTCGCAGGCCCAGCCAGTGGACTCCTTGGGCTCCCCAGGACTTGCCTGGCCTTGCTGTTCTGGGCAGCACGTTGGCTGCCATTGCTAGCTCTGGGACAGGCTGCCTTTGTGTTCCATCTTGGAGCGTGACCTGGGTGGCTCCCGGGGCGGCAGAAGTCAACGGCAGCTCCACCGCGTCACGATTGCTGTGGAGTGAGGTCCTGCGCTGGGCCTGACGTCCTGGGGTCACTCTTCCCTCTGAAGTGGGTGGGGGTCCCTGAGTGCAGGTCAGACATTGCGAATCTCGTTTTCCACACTCTTCTCTGTCGAGTGTCCTCCATCAGGAAGCTCCAGCATGCCTGCTTCCTCTTTTACAGAAATGCTCACTGTGTACGGGCCTGGGGCGGGGAAGGACGCCGCCTGTGTTTTCTTCAATCACGGCCTCACCGTGGTGCCTGGTCGGCCATGGCCAGGGCTCCCCGTTCCCTCGTGCGTTGGTCGCTGCCTCCAGTGACGTGGTTCTGTTCCTGGGTTTTTTATGACTCTGAGGCTACCTGGACGACGAGCCTGCTCACGTATGGGGTTCAAAGGTCAACCTGCAACTCGGGTGTCTAGAAGATGCCATTCCCCCCCCAAATTCAGCATCTAATTGGAAGCACCATTTTGCCAGGATGATAGAATTCCAATACCAACCTGGATTCTCTCTTCCTCTCTCTCCTGAGGGCAGCATTCAGTTCCAGAGAGAGGCCCTGAACCTGTGATTCCGAGTCATTTGCAGTGGTCCGCAGACCTCTCTGGCCTTTGTCAGGTCAGTACCAGACTGTCTACACTGGGGAATGTGAACTGGTTTCATTGTGTGTAGACCTATAGCAATCTATGGATATTTTCACCTACCCAGGAACACTGGCGTTTTTAATGTTCTGATAGTGTTGATTACCAATGCAGAGAAGAAAAATAGAGATTTTTAGGCCAGTGGATCAGACTGTAGACTAAGAAATAAAGTCCTTACTGGAAGCATTTGCCATGACCTACCAACAGAGCTCTGGGGACCCCACTGAGACCTGGACCATTGCTCCCAGGGTAAGGGGAGGTGCAGCCACAGGCAGTTTGTTTTCAGGAAGGGGCCTTGGTGGAAAGACCCCACCGTGCAACTGCTGCGCCTTTGCTCAACAAGTGAGGTGCAACTTCAAACCTCAAACGTCCGGATCAGGTCTTAAAACAGCGGAGCAGGGCAGGGATGAGAGCAGGCAGCACCCCAGGCAGGGTCTCACCCCCGCTTCCCAGGCCAGCAGAGGCTGTTCCAGGAGGTTCCGTGGACCAGGCAACGAGAGGCCGTGCCACCCCTCCCTGCACCCGGGAGGCAGGACGGTGCAGGACAGGCTGCAAAAAACAATGTCTCTTTTCACCAGGAAAGATGATGGAGAAATGTTTTTTTTTTTTTGTTGTTGTTGTTGGTTTGGTATTGGTGATTGAACTGAGGGCAATGACCACTGGGTCACATCCCCAGCCCTTTTTTGTATTTTATTAGAGACAGGGTATCACTGAGTTGCTAAGTGCCTCGTCATTGCTGAGGCTGGCTTTGAACTCTCAATCCTCCTGCCTCAGCCTCCCAAGTGCTGCCTCAGCCTCCCAGGCATGCGCCACCGCACCCGGCAAAATGTTTTTTTTGGAAAGTCTCAGTCATTTTAAGTAAAAAATGATCTGAAAGGGGCACATACTTCTTCAAGTATTCAAAACATAATGAAATAACTTTAAGAAGGGTAATGAGTATACAGAGGATGTAGCTGGCTGAAGTCTTGTGTCATTTAATATGGTTTAATTTAAAAGTGTTTAGAAATGCCATCTGAGGATTTTTCAACCTGGTAGAAACGCTGCATTAGAATCGCTCATTAGTGAGCAGACGGTTCCATCGCATGGGGAAGGTGGCTGAGCACCTCAGGGACCGCTTAGTGAAGCGGTTTTGTCTGTACTCGGTCCAGTTGGTGTGTCGGAACCAACACGCTACCTTTCTAAACAGAAGAACCAGACTAAGTCCTTGGAAACCTCTGGAGATTCACACCCACTCATTTTTCCATCTCCTTCATGACATGCTGCGTCTTCTGGCACAGCGCACAGGACAGGCGGCGGCTCCCACCCACCTCACAGGGACTGTGCGTCTGAAGCACCAGTGACCGAGGGAAGCACCAGGAACACCAGAGATGTAGGAATGGCCCTGGCTTTAAGAACACACGAGGTTCAGCACCTGTAGCAATTAGAGGAATGCAAATTAAAACTACACTGAGATTCCATCTCATGCCAGTCAGAATGGCATTTATCAAGAATAGAAGTAACAATAAATGTTGGCGAGGATGTGGGGGGAAAATGCACACTCATGCATTGCTGGTGGGACTGCACATTGGTGCAACCACTCTGGAAAGCACTATGGAGAGTCCTCAGAAAAACTCAGAATGGAACCACCATTTGACCCAGTTATCCCACTCCTCAGTGTATACCCAAAGTACTTAAAATCAGCATACTACAATGATACAGCCACATCAATGTTTATAGCAGCTCAATTCACAATAGCTAAACTATGGAACCAACCTAGGTGTCCTTCAATAGATGAATGGATAAAGAAAACGTGGTTTATATACACAATGGAATATTACTCATCCATAAAGAAGAGTGACTTTATGACATTTCCAGGTGAATGGATGGAACTGGAGACTGTCAGGCTAAGTGAAACCTGTCAATCCTCCCAAAAACCAAAGGCCAAATATTCTCTCTGATATGTGGATGCTGAGCCAGACCCCGGGTGTAGTGGGGAGGAAGAATCAAAGTTCACTGGATTAGCCAAAGGGGAATGAAGGGAAGGGAGTGGGATGGGAATAGAAAAGATGTGGAATGAATCAGACATGACTGTCCTGAGTTCATATATGAAGACACCATGGTGTGACTCCACCTTTGTACAACCACAAGAATGGATCCTAGTTAGCATGAGTCATACTCCACACACGTAGAACATGTCAAAGTACCCTCAACTGTCATGTGTGTGACAGAACAGATTAAAAACAGGAAAGACCCTATGAGGGTCTGGGGACACAGCTCAGTGGCAGAACACTGGCCTCACCTGCACCAGGCCCTGGGTTCGACCCCCAGCACCACAACACAACAGTCGCATCAAGGACGACACACGAGGACGAGTGGAAAAGAGAAGGTGATGAGCAGCTACGAGCCCGCGCTGTGAGTCCTGAAGAGCAAGCCCTTGGGCTGAGTGGCCCTCGGCCCTGAGGGCTCTCCAGGCTGTGTCCTTGAGGATGATGGAAACCGGGCGTTGCTGCTGCCGCCATCCAGACAGGAGTCAGGGCTGGGAAATACGCTGGTGGTGCTCCGGAGGCTGGTTGAAACCAGCGTGCAAAGGTGAAGGCGGACGGGGCGAGGCAGGAGCACCTCTGCTGAGAGTGCCCACTCGCTCACTTCACGTGACTTTCGCAATCTGTGTGCTGCCCTTGGTTGTTGGGTTCCGGGCAGGAGGCTACACCTCCTAGGTGGAAGGCCACACCTCCCAGGTACTTTGTGAAAAAACTACATTTCCCAGGTGCCTCAGCCTGGCCAGCGAACCTGGCTAACAGGTGCCCTGGCCATCACCTTCCTTGCCCTCCATGCCATTTGCATGGTCTCGCGAGACTTGACCCGGGACATTGCAGATCTGATCGGTGCCATTGTGTGGTGGTTGGAGGAGTGTGGATGGTGTTGGAGTTGTTGTTGGAGCCGGAGAGAGAAGCTAGCGGAATAAAGAGCCTGTTCGTTTCCAGTCTGCCTCTGAACTTATTCCCGCGGCGTCGTTGCTCCAAGCGGCCATCGCTTCAGGCAGCGACACTTGGTGGTGCGGGTGGAGTCCTTGCTCGGTTTTCACAGACCCCTAAACTTGAACCATTCACATAACTTGCAAATACCATCCAAGTAAGATGCTCTAAGATCACTGAGTGACTTTGACATTGATCGTGTTCTACATACTTGTGTATCTTCCTTCTGTAATATAAATCACACATAGATCATCAAATGGGCACTTAATATTTTATAACAGCTTATTATTTTTTTATCATGCTTCTTTTTACTCCTTTATGAAATAACTCCCCGGCCCTGCCATGACACAGTGTGGCGGGCCCCTGGGCTCTCTGCCTGTCTTCAAACAGCCCATGGCAGCGCTTTCCCCCGACAGGAGCACTGCTCCGGTGTTTGTGGACCTGGTGGTCCAAATTAATTTTAGGGTTAACGTCTCTTCCTTTTGTGTCTGGGGTGTCCTGTGGAGTCTGCTGCAGAGATTCCCTTCTTCCTGGGTGGGGCCATTGTCTCAGACACTTTGTGTGTCTCCTCTGGTGGCACGCACTTGGCCATCCACAGATGTTTCTGCCTCGGTGACCTGATTCCCTGGGGTCCTTTCTGTCAGCAGTAGCAGGACAGGTGAGAATAGTGTGGGAGGGTCCCTTGGAGGACAGGAACTACTTAGAGAAACGGGAAAAGAGATACAAGAACGATCTCAGTGAGGAAGATGCTGTCCTGGCCAGGTCCCCGGAAGCACGGCGTGCCTGGCGGGATGCAGGGGCAGGGGGAGCTGCTCCCCAGGGACACGGGCTCCTGCCCCCCACCCAGCATCTCCTGGGGTCCTCATGGATCCATTCTCTCAGCAGAGTCAGGATGACCTTGAAAAATGAAGATCCGACCACAGCACCCCGTGGAGCCCGCCTGGCCCCTGTGCAGCGGAGTGGGCGTCCTGGGTGCCCTCAGGTGGCCTGCTGGCCCACGCTGCCCCTCCCCGCCTCGTCCCCCCACTGCACCTGGCCCTCCTCTCAGGGGCACCCGCTTGTCCTGGTCTTGGAGAGGTTTTCCCGGCTTGCTCTCCTGGTGTCGCTGTGTGACCGGCACCTTCTTGTGGCTCTCAGCTCAGCTCCTGGTGACCCCGTGTAAGCTGCCTGGTACCGTAAACCGGGATAAAAAACTCTCGGGGGCAGAGTTAAGCTTTTACTACTTTTACTTCTACTTTCTTAGAGCTTAGAGAGGGAAAGAAAGATTTTTCTTAGAGAGGGAAAGAAAGATTTTTCTTCTTAGCTTAGAGTAGAGTAGCTTAGAGTAAAGAAAGATAGAGCTTAGCTTAGAGAAAGATTAGAGCTTCTTTCTTCTCTCTTCTTTCTTCCTTCTTCTTTCTTCTGTCTTCTGTCTTCCTCAGGAGCCTCGGCCTAACTCTGACCAGTCATTACTTCTTCTATCTGGTTTCTCTTCTGTAACCGCTCTGCCTACGTTCTGGCCGCTCTGATTCTTCTGACCGACCGAGTGACTGCCCGGCTGACTGAATTCTCCGTTCTCCTAACTCGGACCGCTTTCACCCGGTTATATACCTTCAGGTTTGCGGGTGCCTACAGGTGCGTCACATACATATCAGGTGGAACTTATGGCTTCCAGCTAGCTACAACAGCCCTTCCTAATTAGGGCTCCTTCAACCCCGCATTTAAGTCTGTGTCGTACGCTTGCCGTCTGAGGGTCAGGATGTGTCAGTACCCCAGGGCCCCGGAGAGACTGCCCCGCCCAGCTGGCTAATGCCCAAGGACGGCGAGTAACCTGCAGACAGCACCTCTCACCCCCAATCCAGAGCCCCCACCCACCACCGCACCTCCTTTGTCCCCCTCTCATACGGGAGCCAGAGCCAAAGTTTTCCATGTTTGCACCACCTGCAGGCTGGAACCAGATGCCCAGCGACCACCCCTGCAGCCCTGAGCCTCCTGCTGCGCCCTCAGCCTGCTCCTCTCCCCTCCCTCCTGCCTCGAGGGCTGAGAGCCCCGCAGGCCTCCCATGCTCTCCCTCAGCTGCTCGCCCGGCCTCCTCTCCCGCCTGCAGCTGCGGCCCTGCTCCTGGGAACTGCCAGAGGTAGATCTTCCCTCCAGGCACTCCTGTCTGTCTTCTCACCCTGATTGAAGTGGAATCTGGGTGCTTTTAGCAGGGACCCCCGCAGCCCCACCCTGCCCCACTCCACCTGCTGGGGCTCTTTGGTGCTATTATTATTTAATTGGTTCTTCTTAGTTATGCATGGCAGTAGTATTACTTTGATAGAACTATCCATGCATGGAATATATCTTATTCTAGTTAGGATCGGATCGCAGTCTTGTGGATGTATACAATGGTGAGATCACTGTGGTGTAGTCATGTAAGTACACAGGAAAGTTATGTCAGGTCCATTCCACTGTCTTTTCTTTTCCTATGCCCTCCCTTTTGTCTAGCCCAATAAACCTCTATTCTCTCACCCCCCTTATTGTGGGTTAGTTTCCACATATCAGAGAGAACATTCAGCCTTTGGTTTTCTGGATTGGCTTATTTCACTTACATGATAGTCTCCAACTCCATCCATTTACCTGCCAATGTCATAAAGTCATTCTTCTTTATGGCTGAGTAATATTCCATTGTGTAACTGTACCACATTTTCTTTATCCATTCATCTGTTGAAGGGCAGCTAGGTTGGTTCCATAGCTTAGCTATTGTGCAGTGAGCTGCTATAAACATTGATGTGTCTGTGTCACTGTAGTATGCTGATTTTAAATCCTTTGAGTATGTGCTGAGGAGTGGGATGTATATACATGACTACACCACAGTGACCTCACCATTGATGTACCTCCACAAGACTGGAATCCTAACTAGAATAAGATATATTCCATGCATGGATAGTTTTATCAGAGTAGATTCTACTGTCATGTATAACTAAGAAAAACCAATTAAAGAAAAAGTGCCAAAGAACCCCAGCAGGTGGAGTGGGGGCAGGGTGGGGCTGCGGGGGTCCCTGTTAAAAGCACCCAGATTCCATTTCAATCCGGGTGAGAAGACAGGAATGCTGTGTCCTCACACGGCCTTCAGGGATAATTCTGAAGGCTTTAAAACACTACACAGTTGACACGGAGAGCTTACTGATGAGTTCTTTTAATCTCTGAAATCAAAGATTTCACGTGGCAGGGCAGGCAGGCCTTGGGAAGGCCTCTTACACATTTTCCTACACATGAGGCCAGGCTATCTATAGTGGCCTCAGAAAGGTCGTCATCCAAGCAGATGCAATTTCTTTTCAGTGGCTCAGGGAGCCTTCTCCAAAATAGGCTATATTTTAGGCCATGAAGTAACTCTAAGTAAAGACTAAAAATCCAGATATAATTCCCTGCATCTTATCAGATCATAATGACATAAAATTAGAAATCCACATGACAAAAGCCCACAGAAACTATGTAAACACATGGAGCCTGAACAATAGACTTTTGAATGATGAATGGGCGATAGAAGTGATCAGGAGAGAAATTGAAAACTTCTTAGACTCAAACGAGAATAGTGACACCAGAACTCTTGTACCCCACGAGGCAGTCCTAAGAGGAAAGTTCATGGCTACGAGTGCCCCCATAAGAAAATCAGAAAGATCCCAATGAACAACCTGGTGATGCATCTCAAGGCCTCCGAAGAAGAGCAGACCAATCCTAAAGCCAGTAGAAGGAAGGCAGTTATGAAGATCCGAGCCAGAATCAATGAAATGGAGAATTAAAAAAAATACAAAAAGGATCAAGGAAACAAAGAGTTGGTTCTTTGAAAAGATAAGCAAGACTGATAAACCCTTAGCTAAATTAACCCAAAGAGAGAGACCTGAAATAGTAAAATTAGAGATGCAAAAGGCGAAATCCCCACAAACATCACAAAGTTCAGAGACTATTTTGAAAATGTATACTCCAATGAGTTGGAAAACCTAGAAGAAATGGATACATTTGTAGACACATACAAACTTCCAAAATTTAATCAAGAGGACATAGAAAATCTAAACAGACCAATTACTAGCAATGAGATATAAGCAGTAATAAAAATCCTTCCAAGAAAGACAAGCCCAGGACCAGATGATTTCTGAGCTCAGGTCTACCATACCAGACTAATGCCAACGCTCCTCAATTATTGCATGAAATAGAAAGAAATAACACCTCCAAATTCATTCTGTGAAGCCAGTATTATACCCATACCAAAACCAGATAAAGTCACATGAAGGAAAGAAAACTGCAACCCAATATCCCTGATGAACTTAGGTGCAAAAATACTTAATAAAATATTAACAAATCGTATTCACAACATATTAAGAAGATTATACATCATGATGAGGTTGAGTTTATCCAGGAGTTGCAAGGGTAGTTGAACATGCACAAATCAATAAATGCAATTCATTACATAAATAGAATTAAGGACAAAAATCACTTAGTCATCTCAATCGATGCAGAGGAAGCCTTTGATAAAATTCAGCACCTATTCATGATAAAAAAAAAAAAAAAAAAAAAAAAAAAAAAAAACTGAAGAAACCAGGGATAGAAGAAAGCTACCTCAACATTATAGGGGCTATTTATGAAAAACCCAAAGCCAACCTCATGGTAAGTGGGAAAAACCTGAAAGCATTTCCTTTAAAATTTGAAACAGGACAAGGACACCCACTCTCGCCCCTGCTATTCAGTACAGTACCAGAAATTCTAGCCAGAGCAATTGGGAAAGAGAAGGGAATAAAGGAGCTAAAAATAGGAAAGGAAAATGTCAAATTATCACTGTTTCTGCCACTTTTGCAGATGATATGATCCTATACCTAGAAGATCCAAAAGGCTCTGCTAAGAGACTGCCAGTGAAGTGGTGCATCAGCTGACAAAATACTTGCCTTCTGCTTTTCCTTCTTTGTGGTTTAGGATTTAGATTGTCCTCCATTTCCTCATCATCCATATCTAATTCTTCACCATCTTCATCATCACCACTTTCAGTATCATCATCCTCTTCTGCTTCTATCCAGTGACCCGGCAGCAAACCAGCAGCATCATAGGAGTTATTAATTCTATCAAAGATAAAGAACAAAAGAAATATGGTGAGTTCTAAAGGATACGTATGTTGAATAAATAATTGGAACATGTAGTTATCTTTACATCCACATCTTTGGCTTCACGTGTTCAATTCCTGTAAAACTGCATTCATCTTTCTGTTAATTTCTTTCTGCCTCAAGACCGCATGACAGGAATGATCTGTCACCACTCAAACATTCTAAAGTTTGACTGAAAGACTGATTTCTGAGATAAAGCAAATGATGGAAATACTTAATTTTTATATAAAACAATATATTTTAGTAAATAATTTCATACCAAAGCATATAACTAATCACATTCTGATGATTATAAAGAAATGGACCATATTTACAATATTTATGAACTTGTTAGGTTGTGAATATGTATCCTAATTGTAAAAAAATTTTTTAAGTTATAAAGTTATAAAGAGCAGTCAAAATGATATCAAGATGGTAAACTAATATTTTCCATTATTCTTTAAGACCATGTCATATTTTGGAGCTATGAAACTTTGTAGACCAACTATTAATTTCCAAGCTAATTCCTACAATATCAGTAGTTGGAAAACAATCAGGAAAAACAATCCCATTCCCAATCAGCCTCAAGAAATCAGGAAAACAAACAAACAAAACAATAAAATACCTAGGAATGAATCTAACCAAGAAAATGAAAGACCTCTATAATGAAAACTATAGAACACTGAAGAAAGAAACTGAAGAAGGCACAAGAAGATGGAAAGACCTCCCATGTTCATGAACAGACAGAATTAATATTGTTAAAATGGTCATGCTACCAAAAGCAATAGACACATGTAATGTAATCCCCATCAAAATACCAATGACATTTTTCACAGAACTAGAAAAACAGTCCTGAAATTAATATGGAAGAATAAAAGACCCAGAATAGCTAAAGTACTTCTAAGCCAAAAAAGCAATGCTGGAGGCACCACAACACCTGATTTCAAATTATGCTCAGACCTATAGTAACAAAAACTGCATGGTACTGGCATAAAAATAGACACGTAGACCGATGGTATAGAACAGAAGCCACAATCCACACTTCTACAGTTATCTGTCAATATGTAATAGCAAATTCCACCATTGTGTACAACTATCATGGACCAATAAAAATACAGGAAAAGGGGGGGGGAAAGAAAAAGTCAGGTTGTTTTTAGGGAAGCTTAACACCAAGGTGTGCATGGGGTTCTGGTGCTGAGGCTGCCGTGTTTGCCCTTCTCCTGGGCAGTGGGACCACCCTTCCCAGTGTCCCTCGCGGTTTGTGAGCTCCAGCCTCAGGCTGTGAGTGGACTGACATGAGCCCCTTCTAGGTGTGGCCCATCCACCACCAGGGCAATCTTCCTGTCCATCTACCTTCCCAGGTACACCTGCAAACCATATGTGGAATGTGAGAATGGACAGTCTGGATTCCAAAGTGGTCACCTGGAGAAGTGCCACTCAAGATCAGCAACGTCCATTTCAGACTTTGCCCAGAGGAGAAGCCCGTGAGGGTCCATGGATGGCCTCTTCTGGAAGTGGGTATGTCTTAACTGACGTGGGTTTCTCTAGTGTCAGGGGAAAGGTGGGTGGCTGCCACTGCTGAGACACCGGAGATGTAAGGTCCCTCATTCAGGAGATGTCCCTGTGAAAGATGGGCGGCCGGGGGCATGGAACGGCCTCTGGCCATCCGCCTTGCACAGCACCTGGGTCCACTCACCTCCGCACCTCCGTGCAGCCACCAGGCTCCAGGCTCTGCTGGGACTCAGCCCTTTCCCTCAACTGGGTTGAAAGGGCATCCTGAAGAAAGAAAATTCATCTCCGTCTGTTTGGCAGAGTTTTCAAAAGTCTAGTAAAATGAGATTGTCTGGCATTACTTCTCCAGGCCTCAGGCAAACTGCCAGAAGGTGGAGATCTCATCTCCTCCTGAATACGACCTCCTCTCCCTCCCCGAGGCCCGGATGTCCGTGCAGGGCCAGGAGCTGGGATTCGTTATCACTCATCCTGTTCTTCCCCTTTCTCTCTCCTCCTCTCCTGTGTGCCAGGATCCAGAGATCCCTGAGGCCACTGAGCCCCTCCTCGACCTGCACCCTGCCCCCTCTGGTGGATCCCTGCTCTGGGACACCCTGGCTTTCTCTGAGCCAGCACGCCAGAGCCCTAGTTTGCTCTCAGCTATGTCAACCTCTCCTCAGTGACCCAGTGGTGGTGAAATGGGCAGATGTGTGACTGTCTCCATAGTGGCCCAGTAGTGGGGAAATGGGTGGGCGTGTAGAGTCGTCAGGCGGCAGCAAGGGCTTAGCTCCACAACCTCGCTGGGGGAGAAGACGGGATGGACGGATGCTGTAAGAGCCCCGTCTGTGTCTGGGAGGGCTGGGAAGGTACCTGGTGGGGTTCCTGAGGCCCTTAGGAAGGCCTGGGGGCACTTTCCTGGGTGCTGTGATTTCTCCTGTGGTTTCTTGAGCTTACTTTGGGAAAGAAGACAAGGCTGGTTTTGTGTCCCGTGCGAGCCGTGGCCTCTGGCATGAAGAGTCCTGTGGAACAGGGTCTTGAGACGCCCCAGTTTCTACACTGAGAGTGAGGATTTCACGAGGAGCCAGCAGGTGACTTGGGTCCCACCTGGCCCTGGCACTGACTGGTTGGCCTCTGGGCCCCACCCACACTTAGCCACCTGCCAGTGTGTTTCTAGACACCTTGGCCTGTGGTTTAAGAGGTTTTAGGAGCCCCAGGGGTGCCATGTTTTGAGGGACTACAGAGCCTGGAGGCCCCCATTCCTGCTTTCTACCACATCATTTTCTGTATGCATCAGCTTCTGATTAGACAAGACTCTGGGCGGGGTGACCTGATCCGATGACAGCTGCGTGTCCAGTGTTTTCCTCCATGGTGACAACTGTGTTGGATACAAGTCTTCTTCATTCAAAAAACATTTTTTTTTTTTCAATCACCATGTCCATCAGTCGTCCTTTGTTTTAAACATTCCACGGTTGAGTGCATGGGGCGGGGCAGCTACCCACCTCTCTGGAGAAGCCAGTCGGTCCTGCGCCTCTCCAGGGTTTCCATCTGTGACAGAAGGGCCTGGCTCTACGGCTTCCCCAGCCGAGCCCAGGGCAGGGCTTGATTCTCCACCCCTCCCTCTAATCCCCTGGACTCCAGCAGGCCTTGGATTTCATTTTTAAAGCCCTGGCCAGCTTGAATTACTTTCCTAGGAGCAAATCCCATGCTCAGCAAAAGGCCTGGATCCAGGGTGTGCAGGGAACTCTCAAAGCAAAATACAGTCCTGCCAGAAACTGAGCAAACCCAAGGGCTGAGAGCTTACCCCATAAGATGCTCAAGTTCACTAGTCACTGGAGAAGGAAAATCAAGACCACAAGGAGGCATCACCAACACATCTGTCAGAATGGGTGGAATAAAAACGAATGGAAATGCCAAACGGGGCCAGGGAGCCGAGAGACCCCATCACTCAGACCTGCCGGTAGGAAAACAAGCTGGCCTTTGCTCTGAAGGGACCATGGACTGGCCACCCCCCAGCAGGAGCACTCCTGAGCGCTCCTGAGCATGAGTTCTGGAGGAGCAGAAACCTATTTCACGTAGAACTGGTATGTGGGTTAGTTCATGGCGCTCTGCCCACAGCAGCCCCACCCCGAAGGCTGCGGAACGTTCTTCAGTGGATGTAAGCCACGTGACTGGGACCACCGCCCCCCACAGAGTGTTATTCATCGGCAAATGGGAATGAACTCTTGATGCCTGCAGTAGCTTGGTCCATTTCCAGGGACTCGTGCTGAGTGGGAAAAGCCAACCTCAAAAGGACACAGGCTGCACGATTATTTCAATGTAGCATTTGTAATATGACTGCAAACACTGAAGTGAATCACAAACATCCAGGCAAGACAGTCACAGAAATGGAGGACACTCTGCCTCAGTGGCTGTCATGTGTTGGGATGGGAGGGGACGGGGTGCCTGTGAGGGCACCTGTGCCACCTGGCCACGGACCCAGGGCCACATGGCCTCACACTGTGGGCCAACATAAATCCTTCCTCCTTTTTTAAAAAAAATTTTTTTAGCTGTAGGTGGATGCAGTACAGTTTTATTTCAACTAGGTGATGCTGAGGCTCGAACCCAGGGCCTCACACATGGCAGCACAGCTGAAGTCCTGACTGTGGGTATGTGGAGCTGCACGCGTGGTACAGGTGGCGAGCAGCACAGACCTGAGTGTGCAGGTGTTGTGATGGGCGAAGCCTGAGCGTGATCTGGGGAGGACAGCAGGGTTCTGCCCCTGCTTTCCATGTTGCTGTATAGTTATGCAAGGCGTCATGGCTGGGGGAGACAGTGGGAGGTGCTCAGGACCTCTCTGTCTTTGCAACTCCCTGTCAATCTTCATTTTTAGTTGTGTATATTGAAGGCACGCAGCCTGGTGTTTTGATGTACACAGTGAAATGAGCACAAAAGCTGAGTCATCCTTTCACACAGTGACTGTGTGTGTGGGAAAAAGCACCTAAAATCTCTTTGCAAATTTCCGGTTTACAGCAGTGTTATTAATACATTCCTGCTGTGTATTAGACCTCTAGACTTCTTCATCTTACATAACTGCAACTTTGTGCCTTTTGACCTGTGGATATTTTTTTAATCAAAATAGCTAAAACATATACCAAACTCTAAAGTGCAATGAGACAAAAAAGGAAATATCTAAAAATGTTTACCCAAACAAACTGGGTTGGCATAGGACTGGGCTAGAGCTACAGAGGTTGGGTTCAAGGGCTTCCTATGTCCTTGCCGTCCTGGCCAGGTCACCTGGGATAGCTGAATCTCAACTGCCTGTTGATTCCACAGGGATTATAAGAACTGTTTCATTTAAAGAGCATGCAAAGAATTCAAGAAGTTATTGTATATGAAGCAACTTTCATAATGTGTGGGACATAAAAATTATTCAATAAATGGCAGTTCTTCCTGTGGTTAGAAGCAATCAACAATCATTTCAAACTAGAAGAGAGATTTTGAATGTCCCCCAAGCGAAGAAGTAGGGAATGGCCAAGGTGACGGGCTGCCAGCTGCCCTGTTGGATCCTTACGCAGATACATGTATGTTGAAATATCACACGGTACCCTGTAAATACCTACACTACCACGTGTTAATTAAAATAAAAGTATGTAACATGTTAGTTCTTCCCACAGTGAGTTAGAATCAGTGTGTTAATTTGAACCTGCTGCTCTGGAGTGGGGATCCTGGGTGCCTCTCTGCAGGAGCTGGCTGAGTTTTCAGGCTTTGATTTGGACACACCACGTGGAAGACCCCGGTCAAGTGTAAGTTAGCCTAGGAGCTACTGGCAAGGGCACCTGTGTGTTTACGTTGGGATACAGGAAGGTATTTACGAGTCAGAACTTCACATGTCCAGTGGCTGGAACAAGGCAGTGTGCGAATCCCTGTCTCTGAAGTCTTCCTTTCTCCAGGGCGACTCTCTCCATCTGGATCCTCCATACACATGGCCCTCTTTCTCTGTTGCCACCTTTGCCTCACCTGTGCCAGGTGTTGTACAAAACCCGACTTAATCCCATGACATCTTTTTGAAGTTGTGTTCACATGTGACAGATGGGACAAGGAGACCAAGAATGGCTAAGCCACCTTCTGGAGCTCACTGATGCATTGGGTTTTCACACGAAGCCTGTGGAACACAGCATCATCACCCGGAGGCCAGAAACACGGACTAGGGACCACACTTAGCGCGATGGTTGGGATGAGTGTCCCCCAAAGGTCCCTAAGCCTATGTGTGGTCCCCAGTCCCTACTGAGAGGTGGCGGAGACTTTGAGAGGTGAGCCTAAAGGGAGCTGGCCTTAAAAGGGCCTGGGGGTCCACGGCCCCTCCCTCTCTCCTTGCTTCCTGGCTTTCAGGAGGTGGGCGGCCGCTCCACCACTCACACCTGTGCCACCTGGCCACGGACCCAGGGCCACATGGCCTCACACTGTGGGCCAACATAAATCCTTCCTCCTTTTTTTAAAAAAAAAAATTTTAGCTGTAGGTGGATGCAGTACAGTTTTATTTCAACTAGGTGATGCTGAGGCTCGAACCCAGGGCCTCACACATGGGAGACCAGCGCTCTCCTGCTGAGCCTTAGCCCCAGCACCCCTCCTCCTTTTTAAGGCAAGAAGAGAACAGAGGCAGATGTGGCTTCAGGACTGGACAGTCCTGAAATCAGTGGGGAAAGAAGTCCACTCAGTCCGTCCAGCCCGAGGCTGTGCAGGAGAAGCCAGACTCCTGCACCAAGCACAGTCCAAGCTACGTTTCAAATGCGCCAGAGAGAGAAACGTGAGTGCAGTCACCATCTCACGGCCACGTCCTGGTGAGCCATGGAGGACACACGGTGGGGTCACTTAACGTCCTTTGTCTAGTGAAGGTGCAGTTTGACTGAGTGCATTCTACGACGTCCACCCAACAGCGAAATCACATGACGTCGCACAACAAAGCATATCAGACGGTGTCCCTCTTGTTGAGTGACATGTGGCTGGAACTTAAAAATAAGGAATTTTAGGATAATAGTTTTAAAACCTGGGCTTTTTAATCTGTCTGAGTAAGACTGGATGCACGAGGACAGCTGACCATCCTGGCCCCATGCACACAGGGAATCTCTGTGTGCAGAGACACTTCGAAGCCAGCTGAATCCTGGGAGGAAGCCACCAACAGAGCCCGTCCCCTCCCCCACAACTTGGAGGCGGCAGCAGGAATGGGTGGGTGGGCTCTGCCGTGCTGTGACCCAGGCTGCCCTGGTTTGGGCCTGAGCTCTCCTCTTCCTCCCCCCCTCTCTTCCTGTTCTCTTCCCCCTCCTCCTCCCTTGTCTCTTCCTCTTCCCCCTCCTCCTCCCCTTCTCTCTTCCTCCTCCTCCTCCTCCTCTCCTTCCTCTCTCCTCCCTCTCCTCTCCCTCCTCCTCCTCTCCCTCTCCTCCCTGCTCCTCCCCCTCTCTTCCTCCTCCTCCTGCTCCTTGTCTTTCTCTTCCTCTCCTCCTCCTGAACTCCTCCTTCCACTCTTCCTCCTCCTTCCCTTTCTTTATCTAGCTTTGCAATTTTTATTTTGATTCTTCTTTATTCCAAAAGTTAGATCTGATTGTTTTATATTGTCTAGGCATTTTATATCTTCTAAGTGCTTAGATTTATTTTGACTACATTGGTGTTCTTTTCTAGTTTATTGAGTAATGGTCAGAAAGTATCCTCTAAGTGACATCAATTTAAGAAGAACCTATAGAGATGCTGTTTGTTAACTAATGAAAGTTCTTGTTAAATGTCCTATTGGTATTTTGCAATGTTTTTATTCTGATTTTGGGGTGTCAAAAATGTTATAGTTGTTGAGTATGCCACAGCTGTTGGTCTTGTTACTCACACTGTGAAATCTAATTTTTCTATTTAATCTATTTCTGAGAAACATGTTTCTGATTTTCCCAATTTCTCCTCTAATTTCTGTATCTTGCTGTGGATATTTTGATGCTGCATTGTGTGTGGGGATCACGGTGTTGTGTTTTCTTGGGAATGACCTCTTATGATCAATGGGGGATTATCCCTTGTCCCACTAGGAGCCCGTGCTCTGAAATCACCTTGCTTCACACAAGGGTAGCTTCATTTCTTTGTTAGCCTTTTCCTCGTGTGTCTCACCTACTTCTTTATTAATGATTCATTCGGTTTGGGATGAGTCTCTTGTAAACAGCAAGGACTTAACCTCCCAGGACGTGCTTCTTCATGAGGAACTTAGCCTATTGATACGATTACTAATATGCCTTCTCTGATCCCAGTGACTGTAGTTTTAGATCTTCTGTTTAACTGTGAAGGAAAATCACTAGTTGATGGAAACGAAACAGGATGTAAAACTTCTAAATTACTAAAGGAAAGAAAAAAAGAGGGAGAGATTTCCACCAATCAAGGACGAATATGTCTAGAGAGACAGCAGTCTACAAGGCAGGCAGGATGGGCCAGCTGTGGCCGCCCCTCTCCACCCCCTTGTCTTCCCTCCTCTCTGTCCGCCCGCAATGATTTCCTATGACTTGCTTGGAATTTTAGTTATTGGTGGCGTTTTCCTTCTATTAGCATTAACTTTGAAGCCCATTTTCCCACACTGCATTAAAGGTAATGATTATATTTGCTTACCTGAGAATTTGCTGGCTCTGCCTAAAAATGAAAGGTGCCCTGTGCAGCTGAGAAACAGTGTGTTGGAGCTCCTGCCAGGAGCCTGCACCACCCGCCCTCCATCACAGGAGGTGAGTGTATTGACCTCACACCTCTTTGGAGAAGGAACTACATCATCTTGGCAGTGGAGCCATTTTTTTTTTTTTTTTTTTTTTTTTGGTACTGGGGATCGAACTCAGGGGCTCTTGACCACTGGGCCACATCCCCAGCCCTTTTTTGTATTTTATTAGAGACAGGGTCTCACTGAGTTGCTAAGTGCCTCGCCATTGCTGAATTGCTGAGGCTGGCTTTGAACTCGTGATGCTCCTGCCTCAGCCTCCCAAGTGCTGGGATGACAGGCGTGCGCCACCACGCCTGGCTGCCATTTTTGACTTTTGTAAAACTTTTGAAATTGGTTTCCTGCTTGTGGTTGTTTTATTCCAATGGCTGGTGGTTCTTCCTTGTTTTAATCGAAGGTCCTCATTAATCAACAGGTAGGGACTCTCCAGGAGCTACAGGAGTCCTGAGTTCCATTACCTCAGAGTAACCTCACCCTGGGGGCAGGACGTGCCCTTCTGAGGCTGCCCTTAGGGCAGGGATGGAAGGAGCTCCAGCTGAGGGCTGGGCTGGCCTCCCTGTGCCCCTCCAGGTCTCAGGGGCTGCAGCTCAGGTACGCCGAGAAAGCTGGGAGGACCCAGAGAACCCCTACCTACTTTATGTAGGGTGGAAAGTGTGCCCAGGGAGCCCAGCAGGTGAGGCTTGCGATTGCGGCTGCTTTAGAATGTGCACTGTTCTGAACTGCACATCCGTGAAAGTGCCGAGAGGAAGCTGGGCGAAGGCCGGGCCTGCCCCAGAGGCTCCTGGGCCCTCACTGCGCCTAATCTGATGAAGGCACCATGGGAGCCCATGACCCATCTCTGTGGTAGGGAGAGACACTCTCCCCTCGGGTGGGCCTGTGCCCTGGGGCAGGAGCCCAGGGGAGCAGGTACCAGGGCAGCAGTGGGTGGCACATACCCCGTTAGAGATGGTCTGGTTCAATGGCATGATGCATCTGCCCCCCTTGGAGAGGGAGAGAAAGATTCAACAAGTGCTGGCTGGGGAGTGGGAGGGGGACCTCACCAAGGGGCCAGGCCAGCATGCAGGGAGGCCCGTGGTGCCTCGTGCCCTGGCTCTTCAGCTGGTGTGCGCCGAGGGCTCTCTTTGCCACGCTCAGTCGTCCACATGTCCAGAAGGGCTGCAGCCGGGGCCTGGAGTCTCCCCAGGGGCCCATGTTGGAGGCACCTCCGCCGCGTTAGTCTGCCCTGGATGACAGCCAGGTCTCTCAGGCTCCTCGCCTTCACCAGTGGGTGCTCTGGGGCAGGACAGGAGGGTGCAAGGAGAGAGGCCGGGGTCTTAACGCCCATGGTCTCCTTTAGGGGCTTCTCCTCGGTGTAGCTCCCTCTGTGCCCCTGACTCTGGCCAGGTATCCCCAGGGAATCACTCTGCTCCTGCTGAAACCGCTTTTTACCGTGACGAGTTCTTGCTCCCCGAACGCTGAAGAATAACGCCGAAGAAGCACTCCGAGGCAAGCGTAGAGTGGAAAGTGGACAGCTTTATTGAAAGGATAGCAAAAGACTTCCCCCAGAGGGAGAAGGGGACCTGGAAACCAGGAATCCAAAGGGAGGAGAAGCTTTCTCCCTTTTATATCTAAATCTTTCTTTTGTCCCTTTCATGTTCCCTATCTCTGTCCTTCCTGGGACAGGAATGTCAAAAGATGTGACGCAGGAAGGCCCATGGTGGGTGTGAGATTTACGCCGGAGGGGTTTAGGGCTAGTTGATTAGCATCTCCATTTGCTGGAGCTGTTTCATTAACATTCCATAAGATGGGCCCTAACTTGGGAACATTAACCATCTTATCTCCCTTAGAGTTGCTCTGTGTTTTTCCAGGACTCAGGCTGACTCCATTTTCCTTATTGACTCCATGTTCTTTATGAAACTCGATGTTAGACCCGATTTGCCTGACTACACTCACTAACTAGCTTTAAATCTGGCTTCATTCCCCCATCTAATTTCAGGAACTCCTTACTGCTGTAAGGACAAGGGACGACGACCGAATCTAACTTCTTCGAGCTGAGAGGGGGCGAAGTGGGGCCAGCAGTTTGGAGTCCCCGTTTAAAAATCGGGTCTATCGAGTGGTCCACGATAGAAGTCCAGTTGAGAGTCAACAGGCTGAAGGGCCATTTGAGTGACAGGTGGTCTATAAGAGAAACAAGAATTTATGAGTACTGGAATGAGATTAATGCAACAATAAATGCCACAGCATAAGAATATACCAATGAGTATGATGAGGACAACAGAGACTAGCAATGTTTTCCACCATGAGGTACCAGAAAACCAGGAACTAAAATACTGTCCCCATGACACGGCTGGTGAAGACATGGCTTCTATCTGAGCATGCAAGTTCTTAAGAATTTTAGTCACATTGCCAGAACTATCAGGGATGTAAACACAGCATTCAGTTTTAATAATGGCACAAGTACCGCCTTGGGCTGCAGTGAGGACATCTAAAGCCATACGGTCTTGTAGGATGGCCTTTCTCATAAGCGTTACTTCAGTGTTAAGGAAAGAAATACTTTCCTCAACCTCAAGAAGCGCAGTCTGGGTGTAATTGTCTAAGGTTTCCACGTGCCACATTACATCCTCTAAACCAATATGTGGAATAAACAGTGAAGCTAGGTGATCATACCAGTGAAACACTGATCGTCCCCATCGGTGTTTGAGAATGGGGAGGTTTGCTGGTTGTTCTATATTTGGGGTCCATCTCCCTTGCATCCAGGGATACCCAATAGTACATCTTCCTAACCAGCCTGGGGGAAGCCAGGGCCACAAGTTGGTTCCACATATCCATTGTGTTCCATTGGGTGCTGGCCAAATAACTCTAGGTCTATGAAGGAGCCTATAATCAAGGAGATAGCTAAAGATTGCGGTTAGCTGAGAGCCATAAAAGATGTTCTAGTTTCCACCTGATGTTGATACATTATTCAAAGAATCTTTGTATGCCCGTGAACACTGCGTGACGCACCTGTAAGCTCGAGCTGTAAGCACGTGTCCTTGTTAAAGCTATATGTATATAACTGGGTGAGGTTCGTTAGTGTGTGTGGGGAAGAAGAAGGTGGTGGTTGGAGTTACAGCATTTGGAGTGATTGCTGGAGCTGGAGAGAGGAGAAGAATAAAAGACCTTTTTTCATTTTCATCCTGCCTCCGAATTTTCCTGTGGCGTTCGCTGCTCCAAGCGACTTCCGCTTCAGGCAGCGACAGGTGGCGGCCTGTACGGGGAATTCGGCGGCAAGGTAAGAAAAAAGAAAATTTAAAAAGATGGGAGCAAATATAACAAAAAGTCGGTTTATAAAAGCCATGAATGAAATTTTTGATATTGAGAACTCAGAGGATAGTGAGAAAAGTGAACAAGAAAGCATATCCTCTGACTCAGTGGAGACCAGCAAGGAGAGTAGGAATGTAAATTCAAAAGTAAGATCTGCAAAAGCCATCAGAAGCTTAATAAAATTAGCTGAGGAGTATGTACTCTCCTTAGAAACTGAAACTCAGGATACTAGTGAAAGTAATAATAGTAACAAGGAGCCAAACCATGAAAGTACAGTCTCCTCTACTGAGCCGGTTAGGAATTATGAAGCTAGTAGTGAAGAGGAATCAAAAAGCGATTCGGAGAGCACAGTCTCCAATAAAAAGAACAAAAAGAAATTAAAAAAGAGAAAAGGCCGTCAAATAGAGGAACCACTAGCGCCCTCTGCTCCTTCATGGATGGAATCCCTAACAGAAACAATAAAGAGTATGGATCAGAGTATACGTGCCCTTGAGGTAGAAATTGGCGGCCTTTCAGAGCGCTTATACGCTCTCGAACAACATAGACCGCAGGAGCACCTAGAACTGCCAGTATTTCAAAATGAACAGGGACAAAGATATCATGAGTTCCTAGACTTTAAAACAATAAAGAATTTTAAAGAGGCGGTAATGACCTATGGGCCTCAAGCTCCGTTCACATTAAGTATGATAGAGTCACTTAACACCCTAACCTTAGCCCCCTCAGATTGGAAAAGTCTATGCAGAGCGGTACTAAGTGGGGGACAATACCTAATCTGGAAAACTCAATTCCAGGAACTTTGTTCAGAAATAGCAAAGAGAAATGCTGCAGCAGGTTTCCCTCAACGCAATATAGATATGCTCACAGGGGAGGGTGAGTTCGCCGAACTACAAAATCAGCTACAATACGATCCAGGTGTGTATGCCCAGGTACACACTGCAGCTGTGAAAGCCTGGAAGACAATCTCAGGCACAGGGGATCTGCAAGGCAGCCTATCAAAAGTTATACAAGGGCCTAACGAACCTTACGCTGATTTTGTAGATAGGCTCTTAAAAACAACATCTAGAGTTTTTGGAGAAGTCGAGCAAGCTATGCCCCTAGTTATCCAATTAGCATACGAGAACGCTAATAAATATTGCCAGGATGCAATAAGGCCGTGGAGAAGTAAAAAAGACTTATCAATTTATATCAGACTGTGCAAAGACATTAACGAGGCTGTTATCACAGGCAACGTAATTGCTGCAGTGATGAAAAATTCCTCCCCTCAAAATTCCCAAAGGTTTCAACCTAGAACAGGATATTCCAGACAAAATTATTATAATCAACCAAGATATGCTAAGCAATATCCCCCAAGGGTAATAAAATCAAATTCATACCGTGCTCCAGGCCGATGCCCCAGATGCAAAAAAGGTATACATTGGGCCAATCAATGCCATTCTAGATATGATATATATGGAAATGATTTATCAAGGATTTCAAAAAACGGGGCACGGGGCCCAATGCCCCGGGGCCCACAAATGTACGAGGCACTAGAGGAGGAAGGCCCTCAGATTCAAATGATTCCTCGTCACAGTCCCTCCTACCCATTAACTCCCTTATCAGAGGGACAAGAGGAAGTGCAGGATTAGATCTCTGTTCTACTGCCCGGATGGTCCTGACACCTGAAATGGGGGTTCAGCTGATTCCTACGGGAATCAGGGGACCTCTCCCTTCAGGAACTGTGGGACTAATCCTTGGGCGTAGTTCCAAAAGTTTATTAGGCTTTAATGTTATACCAGGGGTTATTGATTCAGATTATAATGGAGAGATTAAAATAATGCTAAGTACACACAGGGGCATCATCTCCGTAAATCAAGGAGACAGAATCGCACAGCTGCTCCTCATTCCCAGTCTCCATAATTCTTTTAAAAGCATGCCACAAAATAGAAATAGCAGAGCATTCGGTTCCACTGGTTCAGGACCTATGGCTTTCTGGGTCCAGGACTGTTCACGGAGGCCTATGTGCAAATTAAAAATTCAAGGTATAGAGATGGAGGGGCTGATTGATACAGGAGCTGACTCTTCCATCATAAATCTACAACAATGGCCTAAGCACTGGCCTCTACAGAAAGCCTCAACCAGTTTAAGAGGCTTGGGATACAGTAATACCCCAGCTCAAAGTGCTGTAATCTTAAATTGGCAAGACAATGAAGGCCATACAGGAACATTCAAACCCTATGTTTTAAACAGCTTGCCAGTTACCCTATGGGGAAGAGATATCTTACATCAAATGGGGTTACACCTAGCGACCAAGCCTGCAGGTGTTAAGAATAAAAATCCTACTCATAATAAAAAAAGCAAAGGACATTTTTTCTAGGGGCCACTGAGAAAACAATTTTAAAAATACCATGGCTCTCTAATAAGCCAGTTTGGGTCCCTCAGTGGCCCCTATCCAAAGAAAAATTGCAAGCGGCCCACCAATTAATTAAAGAACAATTAGAAGCAGGACACATAGAGCCTTCCACCTCTCCCTGGAATTCTCCCATATTTGTAATTAAGAAAAAATCAGGAAAATGGAGACTATTACAAGATCTAAGACAAATTAACAAAACAATGCAAATTATGGGCCCTACTCAACCTGGACTTCCTAATCCTGTAGCTATTCCAAAAAACTATTACCTTATAACCCTTGATATAAAGGACTGTTTCTTTTCCATTCCCCTACATCCTCTGGATGCCCCCAGGTTTGCTTTTTCAATTCCTTCTATTAATAATAATGGCCCTGATAAAAGATATCAATGGAAAGTATTGCCGCAGGGAATGGCAAATAGCCCTACACTGTGCCAACTATATGTGGACAGAGCTATACAGCCCATTAAAAACAAATATCAAGACCTTATGTGTCTACACTACATGGACGATGTTTTATTAGCTCACCCTAATCAACAAATCTTATTTAATATATTTAGTGAAATAACAAAAAATCTAAAAAAATATGGATTATATATAGCAGAAGAAAAAGTTCAAAGCAGATCACCTATACTATATTTAGGCTTTAAAATCATGGATACTTTTGTTAAACCCCCAAAAATTCTAATAAGTAAAGAACATTTGACCACCCTCAATGATTTCCAAAAATTACTGGGTGACATTAATTGGCTTCGCCCTACACTAAGCCTCACTACTGGACAATTAAAACCCTTATTTGACATCCTTCGTGGGAACCCTGACCCATCCTCACCTCGAACATTAACTCCTGAGGCCAGGAGAGCTCTAAAATTAGTAGAACAGGCCATTGAAAGATCCCATTGCGATAGATTTGATTTTGCACAACCACTAATATTGATTATTATTCCTTCACAATATACTCCAACAGGAGTATTTTGGCAACAGGGACCTATATTATGGATACATTTGCCTGTCTCTCCTAAAAGTACAATTGAGTCTTATACCTCCATGGTAGCTAAACTTATTCTTCAAGGACTTAAAACCTCTACTAAAATATTTGGAATTCATCCCGCTACTATTATTACTCCTTATTCATCGTCACAGTTTGAATATTTGTGCTTCAATGATAATGATTGGGCTATAGCTAGATGCTCTACTTCTGCAAATTTTGACAATCATATTCCTAAATCTCCTATACTGTCCTTTTGTATCAATCATCCTATCATATTCCCACAGGTAATAAAAAATCAACCCATTCCTAAAGCATTTAATGTATTTACAGATGGATCCTCTAACGGTACTGCTGCAGTAGTCACTCAAAATAAAAAAATGATTCATATCACTAATCAAAAATCAGCTCAATTAGTGGAACTCGAAGCTATAATAATAGCTCTGGAAAATTTTAAAGAACAGCCTATGAATATTTTTTCAGACAGCCATTATATTGTACATGCTGTCCCAAAATTGGAGCTAGCAGGTCCAATAGCACCACATACTCCAGCTTTTAAATTGTTTTCTCAAATCCAAAATCTCCTATGGCAACGAAAAGAACCTTTATTTATAGGTCACATAAGAGCTCACACTAATCTGCCTGGTCCTCTCCATGAAGGTAATCAAAAAGCTGACGCCCTCACTAAAACAATATTTATATTTACTACAGTACAACAAGCTACTTTATTTCATTCCCAGTTCCACGTTAACAGCACTACCTTAAGACAAAAATTTAAAATCACAAAAGAACAAGCTCGTAGAATTGTAAAAGAATGTCCATCTTGTGTAACACTCTTGCCCAATCCACATTATGGGGTTAACCCACGAGGTTTGTTGCCCAATCATTTGTGGCAGATGGATGTCACACATGAGCCAAGTTTTGGAAAATTACGATTTATTCATGTCACCATAGATACATGCTCAGGCATGATTTTTGCTTCTTTACATTCCGGAGAAAAAGTTAAAGATACTATATCTCATTGTCTGCAAGCTTTTGCTGCATTGGGCATCCCCAAAATGCTTAAAACAGATAATGGCCCTGCATATACATCCACATCCTTCAAACAATTTTGTACAAAGTTCAATATTATCCACAAAACAGGTATCGCTTATAATCCTCAGGGACAAGGAATAATTGAAAGAGCAAATCGGACACTTAAAAATATGTTACTAAAGCAAAAAGATGGAAACTGGAAAAATCCTAAGGACAGATTGGCAGTTGCCCTGTTTACCCTAAATTTCTTAACTTTAGATTCTAATGGACATTCGGCTGGAGATAGACACTGGAACCCACACCAACAACATAAACCTTTGGTTTACTGGAAGGATGTTCTCTCAGGTACATGGAAGGGTCCAGACCCAGTATTAATTTGGGGGAGAGGATCTGTTTGTGTTTTTCCAAAGCACGAATCCTCTCCAATATGGATACCATCTAGATTGATAAAGCAGGTACAAAGTCAAAGGGATCAAGACGAAGTTATTGAGGAGTCTAGATTGAATAAACAAGTGCAAGGTCAAGAGGACCAAAATGAAGGTATGGAGTGATTCCCTTAAAAGAGTTCTCCATTAAATTTACAACTTAAATTTCATTCTTCCCGGCCGGGACAAGAAGATCTCTCTTCAGTGTATACACAATTGTAATTTTTTTTTTCTCTTTTATATATGTCTTTATGTCTGTGCATTTGTCTAAATTTCATGTTAATGTGATGTCACAAATATGTTTATATGTGCGTCTGTCTAGTGTGACGTCAAAAATAATTAAGCGCTTAAAAAAAAAAAAAAAAAAAGGTAGATAGATATAGATCCAAATAACAAATAACGTTAATTCATTTAAGCTTAGAATATTCTAATTTGATAATCAATAGATAGATAGATAAATAGATATTTATATAAGTTCAGAATATTTTTAGATAATCAATTATAATGATAATCAATTTTGATTTATAGTTGTCTCCGGGACTTCTCTTCAGCTGTGAATATGTTTAATGTTATATAACCTGATATTTTGGTGTTCCGACAGAGGATCATTTATTTGTTATTGACTTCATTTGTTTAGTAGCTGATTAATTTGAATTATTTCAACAGGTATAGGATTGCTGTGTATATAGAGACTCGAGGATTCCAGCTAACAAATTATTTTTCCAAAATGCCTTTAGCTTTTCTTTATCTTTAATGCAGTAAACACCCTCAGTTTCTCTTTGATTATTTCTGAATGTGATATTTTGCCAGCTTATGTTTGTGGGAGCTTGAGCAGCAATGTGTGTGAGCAGAGATCAACTTTTATTTTCTACTCTAATAGTTCTTTTTTTTTTAGTTTGACAGCTCACCTTTTGATCTCAGTGCTGGAATAGCACTGCCTTTCCCTTAATAATGGATGCTTGAGTTTTTAGGTAGCGGGCCCTGAAGATTTGCCGGTGGAAATGTCTGGACATAAAAAAGACGGCTGCTGCTACAACTGCAGGGACCTCGGTCGCTGCAAGCATCCCTGCTGCTCAAGCATCAACAACCTCACCAGCAGTGTGGCCTCTGCTCTGCATGCATGGGGCCTCCTGAATCTATGTGTTATAACTTATGGACATTTTGATTTTCCATTATTTTGGGACATTGCGGGACAATGCCTTGCGGGTATTTGTCTAAGAGAACTCAGTGCGTTACTTGATGAAACTAAGGGCAGCTGATTGGCTTAAAGAACTTGATACGCTATGGAAACTTGGCTCGTCAGCAGTAGGCTTGCCGCCTTAAAGCCGCAGCATCTCCTAAAAATTGGACGGCTGTTAGTCAACACACAGTCGATCCTGAAGGGCTCTATTGGATGGCTGGTTAGCCTATGACGGGTAAGATCCCCAGAGGGGGACAACCTAAGACACGGCACAGTCGCACGGGACAGTCTAATGTGGCCGGCATGTCAACCTAAGCCAGGAGTCAGGACAGCCTAGACTCCCATGACGGGTAAGAATGTCGGTTGCACATGGACGTCCTAGAACATCCCCTCTTTTAAAACTAAAAGGGGGAAATGAAGGAGCCTATAATCAAGGAGATAGCTAAAGATTGCGGTTAGCTGAGAGCCATAAAAGATGTTCTAGTTTCCACCTGATGTTGATACATTATTCAAAGAATCTTTGTATGCCCGTGAACACTGCGTGACGCACCTGTAAGCTCGAGCTGTAAGCACGTGTCCTTGTTAAAGCTATATGTATATAACTGGGTGAGGTTCGTTAGTGTGTGTGGGGAAGAAGAAGGTGGTGGTTGGAGTTACAGCATTTGGAGTGATTGCTGGAGCTGGAGAGAGGAGAAGAATAAAAGACCTTTTTTCATTTTCATCCTGCCTCCGAATTTTCCTGTGGCGTTCGCTGCTCCAAGCGACTTCCGCTTCAGGCAGCGACAGGTCTAGAAAGCCAGTTTGTCCTAAACCAATCATTAGCTTGTAAAATCATAATTTGTTGGCATTGTGACTCTGGCGTCCATCCTAATTCTCGAGTAGCATTAGGCCATTGGTAGTGGGTTTCCTGAGTGAGTTCTTAGATGTCTTTTTAAAATGTCATTAGTTTTCTCTACCTTTCCTGAGGACTGAGGTCTCCATGCACAATGGAGATGGTATTTAATTCCTAGGGCCTTGGATATTCCCTGAGTAACAGCTGCCTTGAAAGCTGCTCCATTATCACTTTGTAGACTGCAAGGCAGCCCAAATCGTGGGATTATTTCCTGTAATAAGGCCTTGACTACTTCTCCTGCCTGTTTAGTTCGGGAGGGATAGGCTTCTATCCATCCGGTAAAAGTATCTACCATCACCAGTAAATATTGGAATCCATTGCTCTTGGGCATGTGGGTAAAATCAAGTTGCCAGTCTTCCCCAGGGAACTGTCCTGTCCTTTGTAATCCTGGGGGCTTCTTGGCAGAGTTAAGTGGGTTATTTCTTTGGCACATTTCACAGGCCTTGACTATTTGATGGATAGTCTTTGGAATATTTTTTTTCCTTCAAATATCTCTCGGGTTAATTTGAGAGTATTTTCTTCTCCTAGGTGGAAAGATTGGTGTAGGGTGTGTAAAATCTTCCATTGGGAACTAGCAGGTAAATAAAGCTTGCTGTCTTCCATTTGAATCCACCCTGAGGGTAAGAGGCTACCTCCTTTAGATAAGGCCTGGTGTGTTTCCTCCCGAGTATACTGAGGTCTTATCTCTGGAGGAGGGCCTGTCCATATCAGGGGAGCTAAGGTTGCCTTCTGTAAAGTTCCCTTAGCAGCTTCTTTGGCCTGTTGATCTGCAAGTCTATTACCTTCAGCTATTTCATCTATTCCCTTTTGATGACCCTGACAATGCATGACAGCTACTTCCTTGGGCAAATGAACAGCATCTAGCAGTCTTAAGATTTGCTCATAGTTCTTTATAGATGTTCCTCCGGTTGTTTGAAATCCTCTTTCTTTCCAAATTGCTGCATGTGCATGCAGAATTAGATAAGCATACTTAGAATCAGTGTAAATATTAACTCTTTGCTGCTTCCCTAACTCCAGTGCTCTCGTTAGGGCTATTAGTTCAGCTAGCTGCGAGCTTGTGCCTGGGGGCAAGGACTGTGCCTCAATGGTGTCATATAAAGTCACCACAGCATATCCAGCCTTGCGTTCTCCTTGCTCTATGAAGGAACTCCCATCTGTGAACATGGTGAGGTCTGGATTGGACAAGGGAAGGTTCTGAAGGTCCTCTCGGGCTGAGTAATTTATAGCTAAGACCTGTTGGCAGTCATGCTTAGGATTTCCTTCTAACTTTTCTGGAAGGAAGGTGGCTGGGTTAAGTTGGAGCAAGTCTTTATCTGGGTTATGGGTCCTTCTAAAAGTAAGGTCTGATATTTTAGAAGGCGACTGTCTGAAAGCCATAGTCCTCCTTTTGTGTTTAAAATTCCTGTAAGGTTGTGGGAAGTGTATACAGTAAGGTCTCTTCCCAGGGTGATTTTAATTGCCTCAGGAGTTAGTAAGGCTACTGCTGCTATTACCCTGAGACAATGAGGCCAACCTGAGACACCTGATCAAGTTCTTTGCTGAGATAAGCTACTGGCTGTTGAGCAGGTCCATTCTTCTGCGTGACCACTCCCAGAGCTGTTCCTCCTCTCTCAGTGACAAAGAGGTTAAACTTTTGCTTAGTAGGTAAGCTGAGGGCAGGAGCTTGAAGTAGAGCCCCTTTTAATGCCTTAAAAGCCTTAATTTGTTGGGGTTCCCATGTCAGGGAAGTTGCTCCTTGGCTTAATGTTTCTTTGAGGAGGATATAAAGAGGCTTAGCTAGTTCCCCATATCCGGGAATCCAAAGCCTGCAGTATCCAGTTATTCCTAGGAAGCCCCTAAGTTGTCTTATGGTCTGAGGTAAAGGATACCTTCCTATGGGGGCTATTCTTTCCCGCCCTAGTCTGCGAGTTCCTTGAGACAGCTGTAATCCTAAATATTGGACTTGTTTCTGACATAATTGAGCCTTCTTCTTTGAAACTTTATAACCCTTATCAGCTAAGAAGTTCAGAAGCTCGGTAGTGGCTTCTTGACATTCTCTTTTGGTAGAGGCACATAAAAGTATGTCATCTACATATTGGAGAACAGTTACAGATGTTTTGTCTCTGAATTCCTTTAAATCTTTTTTTTTTTTTTTTTTTTTTTTTTTGGTACTGGGGATTGAACTCAGGGCACTCGACCACTGGATCACATCCCCAGCCCCTTTTTTTGTATTTTATTAGAGACAGGGTCTCACTGAGTTACTAAGTGCCTCGCCATTGCTGAGGCTGGCTTTGAACTCGCGATCCTCCTGCCTCAGCCACCCAAAGTGCTGGGATTACAGGCGTGCGCCACCGCGCCCGGCTAATTCCTTTAAATCTTTAGCTAGAGTTTGGCCAAACAGGTGAGGGCTATCTCTAAATCCTTGGGGCAACACTGTCCAGGTTAATTGAGATCCACTATCTGGTTCCTCAAAGGCAAACAGATATTGCGATTGGGGGTCCAGGGGAATGCAGAAGAAAGCATCTTTTAAATCTAACACAGTAAACCAGGCTGCTGCCCCTGGAATTTCAGGTAACAGAGTGTATGGGTTAGGAACCATAGGGTGGAGGGGCATGACTGCTTCATTAATTATTCTGAGGTCCTGAACTAGGCGCCATTCCCCGTTTGATTTTTGAACTCCTAAGATAGGGGGTGTTACATGGACTATTGCAAGGTACTAAAAGTTTTTGCTGTTTGAGGTTCTGAATGACTTTCAATAGTCCCTCTTTTGCTTCTGGGCGTAAGGGGTATTGCCTCTGGTGTGGAAAGACAGAAGGATTTTTTAAGGCTATTTTGATTGGGACTGCACTTTTTGCTCGTCCAATTTTACCTTCTGTGGCCCACACTTCAGGATTTATGTCACATTCTAATAAAGGTAAACATAATGGTCCCTCTGGCCCCAAATTCATTGTAACAGAGGTCTTAAGTTTTGAAAGTAAATCCCCGTCCTAATAAAGGGGTGGGGCACTCTGGAACTATCAGGAATGCATGAGAAAACATCATCCCGTCCCACTCACAACTCAGTGGGGGAGTGAACTTTCTAGTTATACACCTTCCAGACACTCCTTGTACCGTCATGGTTTTAGAGGAAAGGGGTCCAGAATACGTCGTGAGAACAGAATAACTGGCACCAGTATCTAAGAGGAAGTTGACCTCTTGGCTCCCTACGGAGAAGCAAACCCGGGGTTCACGTGTGGTGATAGGAGTTACAGGAGCCAGAATCCACCCCGGGCCCCATCAGGCCTGTGTGGGAGAGTCTGGCCTCAAGGACCTACGCCCCTCAGGACAGTCACTCTTCCAGTGGTTGCCTTGACACTTAGGGCAGGGCTTCGGAGGTGGCCGCTTTGCTTGTGAGCACTCCCGCTTGAAATGTCCTTCTTCTCCACAATGGAAACGAGTCCCTTTTGTGGATTGGGGAGCATTTCGTACTCCTCCTTTTCCACCCTGGGAGCTTATAAGAGCTAATACCAGCGTCTCAGTCTTTTTTCTGTCTCTGCGCTCTTTCACCCTTATTTCCTCCAGGTCTCTATTATAAAAGACGGAAGTAGCAAGTCGGAGGATATCATCTAAAGACTGATCAGGGCCATATGCCAATTTTTGTAACTTCCTCCGAATGTCTGGGGCCGACTGGGTGATAAATTTGTCCTTTAAAATTATGTGGCCCTCTGCGGATTCAGGATCCACGGTGGTGTGTTTCCTCATTGCCTCCCTGAGTTTCTCCATGAAGATAGCAGGACTTTCCTGCGGGCCCTGAATAATTTCTGACATCTTAGAATAGTTAATGGGCTTTTGCTTAACTCTTCTAAGGGCCTCAAGAATTAGCATTTGAAAGTGACTAAGTTTCCAAGCATCTTGTTCATCATTTGGGTCCCAATCAGGATCATTCCTGGGAACTGCCTGTGCTCCTGACGGGTAATTGGGTTTGCTTCTAGTCTGTGCTGCCGGGGCATGAGCAAGGTGTAAGTCATCCCCAAATTGCTCGGCTGCTGCTCCTAGGGCAGCTTCCTTCTCATTAGAAGTTAAAGTCTGGTTGAGTAACAGCATAATGTCTTTCCAGGTAAGGTCAAACACCTGGCATATGTTTTGAAATGCCTCAATATATTTATCTGGGTCTTCTGAGAATCTCCCTAAGTCAGTTTTTATCTGTCTTAAGTCTTGAAGGGAGAAGGGAGTATGTACTTTGACTGGTCCAAATTCTCCTCCTGGCATCTCCTGGAGGGGTAATACATTTGACTTGTCCATTGGGACAGATGGAGAGAGGCCAGGGTATGGGGGACAGGAGGGCTGCTGCTGGACATCAGCAGAGAATGAAGATTTGGGGTGTCCTCCTGATCCCTTCTCCTCGACAGGTGGTTTCTTAGGATACTCTCCCTTCATAGCAGAGATCATAGCTAAGTCTACTTTACACTGCTGACACAATTGGGGGTCTTCCCTTAGGGCAAAGAAAGCCTGATCTATCAAGATGTAAAATCGTATTGAAATTGATATTTCCCTCTGGTGGCCAGGATTCTCCATCAGGGAGTTTGTATTGAGGCCAGGCCTCGCGGCAGAAGAAAATGAGGCGCTTTTTCTTGAGTGTCTGTGGGTCAAATTTATTCCAGTTTTTCAATATGCAGGTAAGTGGTGTACCCGGCATATTGGAGAGAGAAGCTCCCATCTGAGTAAGAGAAAAAAACAGGACTCAGGCGCCCGCGCCAAAGAGAACTGTTCCTATTAGGGACGTCTCCCTATCTCTAGAGCTTCCTCACGGTCCAGAAAACCCGTCTCTCATCACCTGTCTTTGCCAAAGTCATTTCTGGCCTCCTTTGGCAAAGTGCTGGGGTCTCAGTCTGCCCTATGCCAAAGACCCTAGGAGGATTCAGACTTAAGGGCATTACTGCTTTCCTCCTTGCCACTATAAAAACCCATAACATAAATTCACCTATTTTCTTGTTAAACTATTTTGCTCTGTGGACTAAAGGGACCTCTTGCAAGGTGAAGGGGAGACATCTACTGGTTGTAAAGTATACCACCTTTCCTATCGGAGGGACCCTGGAAAGGTTGAACTTTAGCCCCTGGCCACTTACAAAGAACACATCACATTTTAAACATCAGGATGAAATCAACCTACACATGCAAGAGAAATATAAACATTTCCTACAAATTATCTTAAGTCTTTCCCACATTTCTACAGCCTGAATTGCTAGCATTATGATCAGCGATGCAAAGGGAGCATCCAGGAGGGAATGGATGCGGGGTGGGGGAATGTGTGCTGGCCCACACAGAGGCAATTTGTAATTGGGGCTTTCCCTCAGCGCCATTCGTCTACCGATCACCCAGATACCCCTAAGGGCTGTCGGGAGAGGGCTCAAGGGAAGGAACCTTAGGAATAACGTCTGAGTGTGGCCCAGA
Organism: Tamias sibiricus; assembly: GCA_025594165.1. Taxonomy (NCBI): domain Eukaryota; kingdom Metazoa; phylum Chordata; class Mammalia; order Rodentia; family Sciuridae; genus Tamias; species Tamias sibiricus. The sequence goes on along the minus strand of CM046664.1, from coordinate 134,203,028 downwards.
CCTGAATTCCGCAGTTGTTCCAACTCTCTCCTCCATCTCCACGCATCTGAGGTAGATCAGGACTTGGGACGCTGTGTACTCACGCCAAATGCTCTCCGGGCCTGGACAGAAAAGTAGGAAACGGCTTTGGCAGAGCCCAACATGCCTGTTCTGTCCAGAACAGGTGATTGGAAACTGTCTAGGCCGAGAAACCTCTCACCCGAGTCTTGAAGAGTGGCGGCTGCACTAACTGCATTTAAGTAGCCGACGGGTGCCCACTTTCTCCTCCGAAACAAAAAGAGACAGATGCACCTTGACAGATTTGGGGTGCATTAAGAAGAGCTTACCTCGTGTAGTTTATCTCGGTGGGACCTCCACTATGAAACCGCTTTTTACCGTGACGAGTTCTTGCTCCCCGAACACTGAAGAATAACGCCGAAGAAGCACTCCGAGGCAAGCGTAGAGTGGAAAGTGGACAGCTTTATTGAAAGGACAGCAAAAGACTTCCCCCAGAGGGAGAAGGGGACCCGGAAACCAGGAATCCAAAGGGAGGAGAAGCTTTCTCCCTTTTATATCTAAATCTTTCTTTTGTCCCTTCCATGTTCCTTATCTCTGTCCTTCCTAGGACAGGAATGTCAAAAGGAGGGCCCATGGTGGGTGTGAGATTTACGGGAAGGGTTTAGGGCTAGTTGATTAGCATCTAGCATCTCCGTTTACTGGAAGTTGTTTCATTATCATTCCATAAGATGAGCCCTAAACTTGGGAACATTAACCATCTTATCTCCCTTAGAGTTGCTCTGTGTTTTTCCAGGACTCAGGCTGACTCCATTTTCCTTATTGACTCCATGTTCTTTATGAAACTCGATGTTAGACCCGATTTGCCTGACTACACTCACTAACTAGCTTTAAATCTGGCTTCACTGCCCTTGGGAGACCTGCTTCCTGCCTGGGCCTGGGAGTGGCCTCTTTGCTGCTCTCTGGGTGTCCCGATGCCCACTCTGGCCTCTGTCGTCTAATGCCTGGGTGAGCAGGTCCCGTGTTAAATCCTGGCCTGGTCTTGTTTTATGACTGGACCTGGCTGACACGTGTTCCTCTGGTTTGTCAACAATTCTACTACTGATTAAAGTCCACCCTTGCTCTAGTGCTAGGAGGGACGGGGCGGGGGAGGTGGTGGTGGTGGTGGCCGTGCAGTGGGTGCCACCACACTTACCCGGAGGAGAAGGCTCTAGTGTCCTGCTAAGCCGTGGGCTGGCTGTGGTGCACAGCAACGAGTTACGTCTTTGGGAAAATTTAGAAGAGAGTTCAAAGGTTACGCGTTCGAAGAAATGATAAATGTTTAATAATAAATCCTTCAAACACTTCAACAAAATCAACATGGATGACATAGGTTGGAAACCATAACCTAGATCTATTATTATTATATTAATTAACATTATTATAATTGTGTTATTATTATATAACTGTATTTTACATTATATAATTACATTATTTAAATTTTTATAGATGTTCCACAACTGGGATGATGGGACAAAATGTTTAAGGGGATAGAAATGCTAAATACCCCAATTAGATCCTTACACATTGTACACATGTAGCAAATTATCATGTTGTACCCCAGCCTTGAAAAGAATAGTAAACTACTGGGTATTTTCTGAATGCTGGGCTCTGTGCTGGTTGCTGGGGGTTGGAAGATAAAAGAAAAATCACCATATTAAATGTCTTTGTCTTGAAATTTGACAAAATCTGCACAAGAGGCTCACTCCTGCCTCGGGCTCCTGCCCTGCCTCAGGCACTGAGTACTCTGGACCTCCTAGCAGGAGGTATTTCAGGGGAGAGCCACCATGACTTGAGTGGTGGTTAGATGTTGGATTCATTACTGGACCTGAGCTCTGACTCCATTGCAACCTAGCGTGGTGCTGGTGGCTGGGGAGTTAACCCTGAGCCTCATGCAGGGTTGAAATTTTACATCAGTGGCTCAGCAGTGGTGCCCTGCCGGGGTTGTCTGTTGCTCGGACACACTGACAGCTGATTTATGCTCCACCTCTGGCATTCTAAAGAGCAGAAGTGTCCTAAAATCCCTTATATTCTTGGGAGAAGCCGGTTCTGTGTCACTGCCGAACATTTCCAGCAGCAGATGCCCAGGTCTTCAAAGTGGAGGGAAGCTCTTGAGATAGCTCTGACCCCATCAGAACGCCAAGAGCCACTTCTGAGCAGGCTGCTCTGTCTTGCCCACAACGGGAGCTCCTGATGGGAACTGATTCCAGAAGCTGGATTAGGGGGACCTTGTCAGGGACGTCTGTGCCTTGAGCCACGGTTCTTTAGGCAAGGCACAGTGTGGCTCCCCACTTGGGTCCTGCACTGTCCTCATACAAGTTGATGGATCGTTTAGCATTTATCAGCCTCTGAAGCTCCTTGCCCAGAAGTGACACTTCCCTGGAATCAAAGTCTTTAAAAGCTCACAGGAGTGCCAGATGAGATGGGCGGGTGACTTATTAGGCGGCGGGGCCACTTGAGTTGCTTTGACTGTAGTGCAAACGCTGCTTGTTCCCTGGAGGATGATCAGTGATGCTCTCAGAGGAGCCTGACCTCAGAGAGGGTCTCTTGGTTTGGTGGGTTGTACGATTTCTTTGGCATAGAGCAAACTTCTTCATATTTTTTCTTTAGGGGGGAATCAAGGATCGTTTCAGGGTTTGATAAAAGTTATGCACATTCACTAACAAGTGTATTTGCACATACTGTTGCATATAGTCACTCTTACAACAATAGATCTGTGGGCCCCAGACCAGCGATTGCTAATACAGAATGTGCACAGCCCGTGTGTGCTGGAGAAAGTGGTGGATGCCCTGGGCCTGGGACATGTGTCCCGGGATGCGGGTCCATGCCTTGGTTCTACCTTGCGGAGACACATCCCATGTGCTCTGGACAGCTGGCAGGGCTGGGCAGGACCACGCATGTCAGGTTTGGCTCAGGCAAAAGGCCCCCATCTCCTCTGCACACTGCTTTCTCGGGGGATGGCTGAACCAGTGCCACCTGGCATTTTTCCATTTCATTGCAAGCACTTCCACCTGGCTTGTGTTCCTGTCACTGCCTAGAAGCCGACCTTATCACATTCACCGACAACCTCAGTCTTCCCAGACCTGACGTCGGTGCTCTTTCACCTTCCGTGGGAGCTGTGCCGACACCGCGGGCCTCTCCTTCCCTGCACTCCTCTCATTCTTGGGTCGTGCTGGGGCTTCCTCTGCTTCTCTGGGGGCTCCTCCTTAGTCCCTTGAAGGAGCCCTAATTAGGAAGGGCTGTTGTAGCTAGCTGGAAGCCATGGGTTCCACCTGATATGTATGTGACGCACCTGTAGGCACCCCGCAAACCTGAAGGTATATAACCGGGTGAAAGCGGTCCGAGTTAGGAGAACGGAGAATTCAGTCAGCCGGGCAGTCACTCGGTCGGTCAGAAGAATCAGAGCGGCCAGAACGTAGGCAGAGCGGTTACAGAAGAGAAACCAGATAGAAGAAGTAATGACTGGCCAGAGTTAGGCCGAGGCTCCAGAGGACTGGTCAGAGTAAGGCCGAGGCTCCCGAGGAAGACAGAAGACAGAAAGTAGAAGTAAAAGTAGAGGACTGGTCAGAGTAAGGCCGAGGCTCCCGAGGAAGACAGAAGACAGAAGACAGAAGAAGGAAGAAAGAAGAGAGAAGAAAGAAGCTCTAGTCTTTCTCTAAGCTAAGCTCTATCTTTCTTTACTCTACTCTAAGCTAAGAAGAAAAGCCTAGCTCTATTCTATCTTTCTTTCTAAGACAAGACTCTAAGCTAAGAAAAATCTTTCTTTCCCTCTCTAAGCTCTAAGAAAGTAGAAGTAAAAGTAGTAAAGCTTAACTCTGCCTCCGAGAATTTTCCTCCCGTGGCGGCGCCGTGGCTGGCCGTGACAGGCAGCTTACCAGGCAGCTTACAGTCCCTCTTGCTGGTTCCTTTTCTGCTGTCTGTGTCCTAGAGCTTTGACCTGAGGTCTTATTTCATCTTGAGCCACATTTGTTGTCTCAATGATCTCACCCTGTTCTATTGCTTTAAAATCTCCTGGGTGCTGGCGACTCCAACCCTGATCCCCCGTGAACTCTGGCTCATACGACCAACCAGTTACTTGCAGGCGTTATTTGGGTGAATGAGCAACTTGAAATAAATACACCTAAATGGAACTCATGATTGCAATCAGGTGCCATTTTTATGAGGTGAGGGAAGCTGGCAGAGAACCAGGTTGGGGGTCCAGGGAACAGGTGACCAGTTATCAACTGGCCACTAACAGGCACCCTCCATTTTTCATCTTTCACTTCATCTCGACTACTGAATCCATCTGAAAAGCCAGTCTGAGCTCGTCTCCAGCACTGGTCCCTTTCCACTGGCTTTCCCCATCTCGGTCACTCAAGGCCACGCCACCTTGGTGGCCACAGATCTGATGCAGAGGTGCACCACTGGCCCTCCTGCTTCCTCTCTCACCCCTGCAGTTGTTCCTCCACTGACAGCCCTGTGACTTCCTAAGCACAGTCGGATCACGTCACACGCATTACCGTCTAAACCAGTCAGGGGTGACACACCAGCAGCACCACAGCTCTGTGCTCTCCATCAGCTTCCTGTCCCACGCCATCAAGGTTCGGTGGGTTTCTGGTTTTGAGACATGTGAGGCTCATCTTCTTCTCTGGGCCTAGAGAAAATATGACCTTGATTTTCACAAATGTGCTGCCTTATGTCTCCAGTCATAGTGTAAATTCCTCAAAAGCAGGGACACAATTTAATATAGAAAGCCACTGGGCCCAGGTCCAGCCTAGTGCAGAGTTGGAAGGACAGGTGCCATTGGAGCCTCGGTGGCATGGCAAGCGTGAGCTTGTGTCCTTGGCCTCCTCACGTCTGCCTCCCTCCTCCTCCCTTCATGTCTGGGACAGTAACTTGCATAACTCACTTAACACATTGTGTTCAAGCACCTATGACATGTCAGGCTCTGAGTTAAATACTTCGAGTTTAGTAGACGATAGATGTGGAGTGTGTTTCTCTTTTGATTTAGAAATATGAGCCACTGCAGGAGGAGGATAGGAGCAGGGGCGGGGGGGGGGGGACTTCAGTCATAATTGAGAGATGTGTCAATGCAAATTTCCAGCTTTGGTAGAACTTCATCATTCTAATGAATTTTGAAAACTCTCACAAGTTAACTTTATTGCTTCAGATTAGTAATTGACAAAATAGTGCCTTGGTTGCGCACAGGAGTAAATATAATTTCCCAAAGTGCTACATTCACTCCTGGGCTATAGCTGGGAGAATCAAACTTAATGGAAAATAATGATCTTCCTAACTGGAATAGACAACAGGCAAAGTAAGCCCTTGTTTATCTTCCTTCCTGCTTAGAGTTTGGTCTGAAATGCAGCAGAACCATAAATCAGAGCACCAAAAAAGAGAAAGTATTACTCTCTTAGACCCCTCTTTCAGATTTAAACACAAAAATTATTAGGTGTGAGGCTGTGTCTGTAGGTTATATGGATTGGAGAATATTCCTTACATCTTTGCTTCAAAACTTTGCTAGAAAATTTCCGGTTGGATTTGCTAGGTTATAACCCAGAGCTCCTTCCTAAGGCCTGGGCAATCAGCTACCAGGGTAGACACTGCACAGCAGCTGAGCTCTTCCGGTTTAGTAAGCAAGCCCAAATGTTTCCTGTAAATTTTAAGTCAATTATAAAGGAGAATAACTTGGTTCATCTTAGATAGTATGAGGATATTGTATTCTAGCTAAAACTCATAAGGGGCTATGGCAACAAGTGTTGTAATGTTACTTAAAAATATGTAAGTATGTATTTTCCCCCCATTTTTGTGCAAATAAAAATAGGGAGATTCAGAGAAGGGGAACCTGGGCACCCCTGAGCTTTCCTTGCTGTCTGGAAGGTGAGGACGGGTGGAAGCCCATCCCAGGGGTCTCCGAGCTCCATTTAGTTTATTGTAAAACACACGTAAAATTTACCGTCTTCCATGTTTTCAGTGTACAGTTATTTAGTGGCACCTACACGCACTCGCAGTTGCCCAAGTGTCCCCTCGGTCCATCTCCATGACTCTTCATCTTGCAAAACTGACCTTCTGCCCGGTAAGTTCCCAGCTCTCCAGCCCTTGAAGTCCTGTTCCACTTCCTGTCCCTGGTTGTGACAGCTCTGAGCCTCTCACACCGTGTGCATCCTACGGTGTTGGTCTTTTTTGCAGGTGGCTTATTCTATTAGCACGATGTCCCAGGTTTGTCCCTGACAGAGCATGTCACAGTCCTTTCCTCCTCAGGGCTGAGCACTATTCCATGGTGTGAATATACTACGTTTGGCTTATCCACCCATTTAAGGACACTTGGGCTGGTTCCACATTTTTAACAGTTTTTTAAAAACCACCGCAATGTTTTCCACAGTGGCCACACCATCTTGCATTCCCACCAGCTGGGCACAGGGGAAATCCAGTCTCCCCATCCCTGCCCTTACTCTCCTTACCCTCTGGTGAGTCAGTATCATCACATTGCCATCTTTATTTGCACTTCCCTGGTGATCAGTGATGAGAGGCATTTTCCACGTGCTTATTGGCCATTTTATTTCTTCTTTGGAGAAATTTAAGTCCTTTGTCCATTTTTGAATTGGGTTGTTGTTTTGCTTTTTTTGTTTTTGATTTTAGGAGTTTTCAATTCTGGGTATTAATCTCTTGTCAGACATATGAAATGCAAGAGTTTCTTTTTATTCTGCTGACATTGTCCTTCAGTGTGCAAAAGTCACAATTTTCAGCAAGCGTGACTTCTGATTCCTCAGAGGCACTTGGGCCACATCCCCAGTCCTTTTTTGTATTTTTTATTAGAGACAGGGTCTCACTGAGTTGCTAAGTGCCTCGCCATTGCTGAGGCTGGCTTTGAACTCGACGATCCTCCTGCCTCAGCCTCCCAAGTGCTGGGATTACAGGCATGTGCCACCGTTCTGATCCTTTCTTTTGCTGCCTGTGCCTTTAGTGTTGTGTCCAGGATGTCACTCCAAGTCCAGTCTGTGGAACTTCTTCCCTAAGTTTTCTTCCACGCATCTCATAGTGTCTGGTCTTGGTTCAGGCCTTTGGACTGCTTTGCATTGGCTTTTGCGTGTGGTTCTAAGTAGGGTCCAGCTTCCTCCTTTTGCACGGGGTGTCCAGTGTTCCCAGGGCCTTTCTACCCTGGCTGTTCTCCTAATGAATAGTCTTAGCACTCTTGCAAAAAACCACTTGACCATCTATGTAAGGGTTTCTTTCTGGGCTCCCATTCTATCCCATTGGTCTATCCTTCTCTTTGTCATTTTTAATTTTTTACTTTAATTTCTGCAGTGCTGGGGATCAGACCTAGGGCCTTGTGCACGCCTGCAGCCACCAAGCTACATCCTTAGCCCAGCTGTACTTCCCTCTTTATGCTAGGACAACACCGTTTTGATTGTTATAACTTTGTAGTGTGTTTTCCAAATCAGCAACTGTGAGTACTCTAGCTTTGTTCTTCTTTCTGAGATTATTTTGGTTATTTGAAATCCCTTGAGATTCCACATTTTGAGATAGTTTTTTTTTTTTTAATTTTCTGCAAAAAAAATGGGGATTTTTATATGGATTCCATAATCTATAGATTGCTCTGGGTAGTGTTGACATTTAATGGTATTTCTGCTACTTTCTTAATTTATTAGTTCTAGTAACTTTTCTTGTGTGTGTGGAAACATTAGAGTTTTGCACATATAAGATCATATCAGATCTTTTTCTTTGTATTTCTTCCTTTCAAATTTGGATTCCTTTTATTTCTTTTTCTTGCCTCATTTCTCTGGCTAGCATTTCTTGGGCTATGCTGAACAGAGTGGGTAAAAGTGGGCATCCTTGACTTGTTCCTGATCTGAGAGGAAAAGTCTACCATCACTGAGCACAACATTCACTGTGCGATTTTTACACAGCTTTTGCTATGCTGGGAGTTTCCTTTTACTCTTAGTTGAGTATTTTTATCATGAAAAGTGTAGAACTTTGTCAGATACTTAGGCAGCAGCCGTTGAGATGATCGTGCAATTTTCCCTTTCCCTCTATTAATGTGGTATAATACAATGATCAGTTTTGATTTAATGTTGATCATCCTTGCAACCCAGGAATAATTCCTTCCTGGCCACATATATGACCTTTTTAATGTGCTCTGCATTCACTTTGCCAGTATCTTGGGGATTTTTTATCAATGTTCATAGAAGATGCTAGTCTGTGGTTTTCTTGTCTTGTACCTTGTCTGGCTTTGATCAGGGCAGTGCTGGCCTCATAGAGTGAGTCATGAAGTGTCCCCTTCTTTTCTTTGTTTTTTTTGATAAGTTTGAGAATGATTAATAAAAGTTCTTAGAGAACTCATTGTTGAAACCACCAGACCCAGAGCTTTATTCGATGGGAAACTTTTAATTACTGATTGAATCTTATTACTTTTATGTCTATTCAGATTTTCTATTTCTTGCATTTAGTCTTGGTAGGTTTTGTGTTTCTGGGAACCTGTCCATTTTATGTAGATTATCCAGTTTGTTGGTATTCTACTGTGCATACTTCTCTCTTTTTAAAAAATTGATACATAATATATGTACAGATTTATGGGGTACACTGTGATGTTTTGATACATGTATATATTGTGATCAAATCAGGGTAACTATTGTATCTATTGCTTCAAATATTGATCATTTCTTTGAGTGAAATATCCAAAATCCTCATGTCAAATGAAATAAGCCAGACATAGAAAGACAAAAAGTGTGGAGTCTACAAAGGTTGATCTCATCAAGTAGAGAGCAGAGAAGCGGTTTCCAGAGGCTGCAGAGGGTGGCGGGGAGTTGATGGGGAGAAACTGGTCAGTGGGTGCCGAGTGACTTCTGGTGACTATTGCACAATAAGGTCTTCTAATCCTTCTCATTTCTGTACAGCCAGTAGCAATGCTCCTACTTTCATTTCTGATTTTTGTAAAGTATGAAAAGTATGAGTCTTCTTTTTTCTTCCTTTCCTTTTTTTTTTTTTTTTTTTCCAGTCCATCTGGCTAAATATTTGTCAGTTCTGTTGATACTTTCAAAGAACCAACATTGGTTTCATTGATTTTTCTCTAATGTTTTTCTGTTCTCTATTTTGATTATTTTGCTCTAATCTTTATTCTTTACTTTCTCTCTGCTAGCTTTGAGCTTAGTTTGCTTTTATTTTTTCAGATTCCTTCTTAAGATATAAAGCTAGATTGTTGATTTGTTTTTTAATGTCAGTTTTCATACCAATTAATTTCCCTCTTAGCACCCATTTCATTGCATCTTGTACATTTGGTATGTAGGTTTTTGTTTTCACACATCTCTGAGGATTTTATAATTCCCTTTGTGATTTCTTCTCAATCCTTTGGTTGTTGAAGACCAGTCTTATTCCTGCTGCCGATCTGACGTCTCCCCACCGTGGTGGGAGAGGGTGCTTCGTCTCTCTCTGCTGTTTAAGATGTGTGGACGTGTAATCCCAGCACTTGGGGGGCTGAGAGTTCCCAGCCTTAGCAACTCCTGAGCTACGGTCAGGTGTGCCTGGGGGAATGTCCCAGGTGCACTGAGGAGGAGTGCATGCATGTGGCTGCTGCAGGTGACGTGCCAGGTGCCTGTTGGACCTGTTGGCTTGCCGTGTTCCTTAAGACCCCTGATTCCTCCCTCCCTGTCCCATCGCTCCATCTGTTACTGGGAGTGGAGGTTGAAGTCTGCCTCTGTCGCTGTAGAGCCGTCTGTCTCTTCACGTAGGGCAGGTTTTGTTTCATGTGTTGGGATGGTCTGTTGTCAGGTGCTTAAAAGTTTATAATTATCCTAGCTTCCTGCTATATTGAACGTTTTGATGATACGTGTCCTTCTTCGTTTCTCATAACCTTTTTTGAACTAAAGGTCTCTTGTCTGATGTTAGCCATAGCCCCCTCCGCTCTCTTTTGGCTGACTGTTTTCATGGACTATCTCTTTTCATTCCCCCACTTCCACTTGTGTCTTTGGAACTAACGTGGGTCTCTTGTAGACAGCACTGAACTGGATTATGTGCTTTTATTCATCCTCCAATCTTTGCCTTTGGATTGAAGAGTTTAATTCATTCCATCTAAATTCATTATTGGTAGGGAAAGACTTCTACTTGTTATTCTGATATTTGCTTTCTATACACATTACAGACCTTGGGTGAAGAGCTCGTGGACCGGGGGCAAAGGTGACATCTACTTGTTTCTTTTCCTTGTCCCTCATTTCAAAAGTTACTATCTTTTCTGTTTAGTTGATTTTTTTTTTTTTGTAGTGAAATGTTGAAATACTTCATCATTTTTTGAGTGTGGACTCTATAGCTCATTATTTGTGGTTACCATGGAGATTATACTTAGTTGTCACAGAGTCACTCTCATTGGGATTTATAGCACTTTAACTTCAGTAACATATACTTGGCTCCTTTACCCCTTCCTTCCTCAGTCCTTTCAAATGTTGATGCCACAGAATTACATCCTGAGATACTGTGCACCTCAAAACACAGACTGATTCTTCTAAATGCATTAGTCTCATAAATTATGAGAAATGAAATGTGGAGTGACAAACCAAAGTTAAAATAATACTATCTCTTAGACTAGTAATTCTTTTGCAAAGATGCATTAGTCTTTTAAGTCCTGTGGAAAGCAAACACCAGAGTTACACACTGTTGTCGGGACATCACTGGCTGTTATGGCTGCTCATGCATTTACGGTGCTGAGATCTTTATTTCTTCATGTATTTTGAATTGCTCCCTAGTGTCCTTTCGTCTCACCTGCTGGGGCTTTCTTGACTGTATTATGGGCAGGTCCTGTGGTTGTGAAAGCTCTCTGTTTTTGTCTTCTGGAAATGTCTTGATTTCCTTCTCACTTAGCGGACAGTGTTGTTGGACATAGGGTTCTTGGTGGACGGTCTTTTTCTTTTAGCATGGGGAACGCCTGTTGCCTGGGGCCTCTGAAGCTTCTGGTGGGAGACTTGCTGTGAGTTGTATGGGGGGTCCCCTGTATGTGGCCAGCTGCTTCTCTCTCGCTGCTTATGAGATTCTCTCTTTGACTTTCAAAAGTTGGATTGTAATGTGTGTTGATGTGGGGTCTCTTTGAGTTCATCTTTCTTGCAAACTTGTTGAGCTTCTTGGAAGTTTATATTCCTGTTTTTCATCAAATTTGGGGAATTTTCAGCCATTATTTCTTCTGTCCTTCTCTCCCCCCCACCACCTTTTTCTCCCTTCTGCTTCTGGTACTCCTGATGTGCTGGTTCCATCACCGTATCCCACATGTCCCATCAGCTCTGTTCACTTTTCTTTAATCTTTTTCTGTTCTTGTTCCTCATACTTAATAATTTCCACTGTACTATCTTTGTGCTTGCTGATTCTTTCTAGTCCTTGCTCCAAAGTGCTATTGAATCTCTTTAGTGATTTTCAAATGTCAATTACTGCACTTTTCAGCTCCAGAATTTCTCCTTTGGTTTCTTTTTAGGTTTACTATCTATCTCTTTATTGGTATTTCCACTTTATTTATCCATTACTTTCTCCACACCTTTCTTTAGTTTTTCATGCATCCTTAAGACAGTTATTTTGAAGTCTTTATCTAGTCAACCTGCTGTCAGATCTTTTCAGGGACAGCTCCTGTTGATTTTATTTTTTCATCTGAATGTGCCCACTTCTCCATTTCTTTATATACTTTATGATATTTTTGTTGTTGAAAACTGGACATTTGAATCTAATATGTGGTGACTCTGGAAAGCAGGTTCTCCTCCTTCCCCAGAGTTTGATGTTACTTGTTATTGTTTTTGGTTTTGATGACTGTAGGGCTGTCTCTATGCTCTAGGATCAGCCTGAGGTGCAAACATGAGGATTTTTCAGTCTTTTATGAGCCCACACACTATATCCTAGCCATGCATCGTCACTTTTTGATTTTTCCCTCTTTATGAAGTTGCTTTTGAATGTCCAACTCCTGCCTGGCCACCTGCTTCCTCCCTCCCCACTTCTCAGTCTGTGTCTCGTCCTTCTCATCCGGAGAGGAGTCAGCTCTCCATGGTGCCCATGCTCCATTGCCTGCTGTGCCTGCCTTCTGAGCTGCTGGAGCCACCACACCAGGAGAGGGGCTCTCTCCACCCTGGCTCTCTCTCCTGGGGTGTTGGCTGACAGTCTGTTCATAACTCAATCCAAGGGAACCTGTTCCCTACATTGATTTCTAGTTTCTATAAAACCTCTGACTCATGGAGTTGTTCCTGCCTGCAATCTTGGGAGTCTCTTGATGTCATTGATTGGGAAGTTTTAATGCTGGTGAGACTTTAACATGCGAATGTTAGGGGACTGCAAGCAATATAAAATAAATGAGCACCACCTGTGGCTTAATGCCATGCCTCATCTGTGGAGAGTGCTCTGCACGTTTGCAATTTACCCATTTCATGTCTGAAATTGTCCCTCTGTTGAAGCTTCCAATCACGACACAGTGGACAGGTACCACACAGGACCTCCTGAGCCCAGCAGAACAGGGTGAAGTTTTTTCTGCTTAGGGTGCAGTTTTTTTTGTATGTGGTGCTGAGGATCGAACCCGGGCCTTGCACTGCTACCTTTACCTTTTTATATAGTGCCTTTAACCACAGATAAGATTACATCCTCAGCAGCAGCCCCCATAATTAAGCAGGCTACTCTTTCTCAGAGTGATATATATGTTCATGATGAGTGAGAAAAATAGGCTATAAGTTGCTTCTTTTTAGTTCTGGTCAAAGTGCTGCCAGAGAGTTAAGAAAAAAATGGACTATTTTTAAAGAGGTTCTTGAATTTTGGCATTGTGAATATGGGATTATTCACCTGCATTCGTCATGGTTCTAAAGAGAAACAGAACATCTACTTACCTACCTATTATCTATCTACCATCTATTCCTATTCATCTATCATCTATCTACCTATTATCTATCTATCTATCTATCTATCATCTATCATCCACCTACCTACCTACCTACCTACCTACCACCTTGTAGGTCCTCTATATCAGATTCCCAATAGGAACATAAGGTCGGCCACACAGACCATTAAAAACATTTCAGTAGATACACTTGGTGCTCTGAGAAAAAGAATAAAAAAGGAAATAAATTTAATCATTCATTTTATGCACATCAACATATAAAATTATTTAACATGTCACCAACATAGATTTATTAAGGAGATCCTTTACATTATCTTCTTTTGGCCTGAGTCACTGAAAAGCCGTGAGTTTTGCACTTACGGTGTGCAACGTGGGCCTATGTCTCAGTGGTCACCTGTGGCTCCCAGGGACTCCACCGAGTGGCAGGCCAGTGAGGCTGTTCCCCGAGTGGTGACCCCATGGTCTGGCGGCAGCAGGACAGGGCAGATGACCTGAGCTCCTCCTCCCCTTCCTCCCTGGCTCACATAGACCCCTGCAGGAGCTCCACACGATAAGCCTTCTTACTGGAGTCCTTGGCCCTCAGTGATAATGCCAGGAAACTGGCCACAGCCAAAGTCACCTGTGTGTACTTCATTTCCTCGGATTTTGGCTCCATCATTCCTACATGCCGTGGCCATCCTACCTCAGGGTTTTGTTTTCTTAGATCCAGGACATTGCTGGACACTATTAGCTTTTCTACCTTTTTATAGCCTCCCTCTGCCTGGATTTTTTTTTTTTTTTTTTTTTTTTGGTGGTACAGGGATTGAACTCAGGAGCACTCGACCACTGGGTCACATCCCCAGCCCTTTTTTGTATTTTAGAGGCAGGGTCTCACTGAGTTGCTAAGTGCCTCATTGCTGAGGCTGGCTTTGAACTGTTGATCCTCCTGCCTCAGCCTCCCAAAGTGCTGGGATTACAGGCGTGCACCACCGCGCCTGGCTTCCTGATTTTTAGCTTCGGGAAACAGGACTTAGATGGTTGGACTTGGGTTCATGATGTTGACTTTCTTGTCCTGGCCAGAGCAGTTTCTGAAACCTTCATACCAAAGTTTTGGTATTTTTGCCAATATTTTCTGATGTATTTTTCATTAAGAAGACGTGTATTGCTGACTATGAACCTTGTCATCAGAGCTCAGATGCACGTGTGGGAGTTCACATGGGAATGTTTAAGTGTGTAGGATGACTGGTGTCTCTCAATCTAACAGAAACTATTCTAGAACATTTCTTCACAATGTTTTCCATGAAACCCTGGTCCCATGAGATGCTCTAGATTCCTCTGTTAGTCAGAGTAAGGGCAGGGAGTTAAAGCATCGATTTTGTTATACACGGGTTGGATGAGCAAAGAAATGGAAAAGAGGACGGGGTGTCGCCCAGAGCTCAGCAGCAGCAGGGGGCAGCTTGCAGAGCCAGCACTGAGAGCCAGAGCCCTGTGGGGTTGTCCGAGGGGGCATTACTGTCCTTGGAGATGCCGTGGGAGGTAGGGAGGGAGAGGGGTAGGCCTGGACTCCTCTTCCTCCCAGATCATCATCTCCAGAGCGTCTAATTGGCCAAATCTACTGGAAACCCAGGAGCACAGCGAACCTGGGAAACCTGCTTCTCTGCAATTCAGAGCAGACAAAGAGGGGCAGGGCTGTCTCTGACAACTGTCATCAAATTGCCAGCACAGTCCTCAGATGAGGCTGGAAACACTCTCCATCCATTGCCTAGTCCTGGGTGATAGGGTGACAGGAAAGTGTCCCGCGGACAGTCAGAGGAGGCCACAGCACTCCAAATGGAAAGGGTTAGAGATGTGTAAAGGGAATTATGGAGAGCTGGAGAATCAGGGGCCTCCTGAATCCTCAGAGCTCACCATGCAGGTGTGGAGCCCTCTGTGTGGAAAGAGGTTCTAATCCAGCTCACCCATGACCGCCTGGAGGGGGAGCATTGTGCGTGCTCTCAGGCTCTCTGGTCTTTTCTGGGTGAAGCCATGAAACTTGCTTTCCTAGTAGCATTTCTTAGTAGACCCAGATTTCAGACTGACCTAAGCTTTATTTCTGCCCTAGTCAGGCTGGGATCTCAGTGTTTTATTTCATTTTTATGTTAAAGTTTCACAAACAATACTTTTGAAATACTGCTGAATACTAATCCCCATTTTAAAGATTCATAATGCAAACCAGCACACTAAAGCTCAAAGCTTAAAGAAATTAATTTAGCTTTATT